>CAJQUW010001660.1:0-159038 GCA_907163375.1 Prostheceraeus crozeri | reverse complement strand
AACACTCGACCGGCGTGCCCCCTCCCCCTCCCCCCTCTGGAACGGCAGAGTGTCGTGGTCAGCCGCCGTGGTGCTTCGAGTCTGACTCCCCCCCCCTCTGGAACGACAGAGTGTCGTGGTGTGCCGGCCAGGTGGGTCCACGTTCACAAACTGTTCGCTGACTCCCCCCCCTCTGGAACGACAGAGTGTCGTGGTGGACTTGGGCGACCGCCAGGATTAGTCTTGAGGCTATAGTGCGTGATGTTTTTCGTGCAATCAGCTGAATGTTGGGTTGTAAAATGGGCTGTTTCGAGTGGAAGGAGTGGTCGGATGAGCAAACGGAGGCCGGATTCGGATTCAGCGTGAAATTCTGCATCGGTATGGTGAATTTGAACGCAATCGGAGAGAAAAATTTTTCGCTGACGTCACCCCCCCCTCTGGACAGCTCGCTTCGATTTTGGCTTCCAGTGGACGGATTCAGTCGTGCCATAGCTCGTTTGAAAGCTAAGAGTGAGACAAATTCACTGAAAGAATCGGCTTGTTCATATCTGTCTTCGTTTAGATGTGAGACGCCATTTAAGATTTTGGGACATTGGCGAAAAACGACAGAGTTAGAATTTGGGACGTTTTGGGCTGTAGCTTCAAAACGAAGCATCGGATTGGAAAACGGACTTCAGATTTGGAATCAGCGTGAAATTCTCTATCTGTATGGTGAGTTTCATGTCAATCGGAGAGTTTCAAGTCAATCGGAGAGAAAAATTTTCAACATTTTTCGGAAAAACGAGTTAGAATTTTTGCGATGGCTGCCTTCTGTAGAGCCAAAACGAAGCATCGGGTAGGAAAACGGAGGCCAGATTCGGATTCAGCGTCAAATTCTACTTGGAAATGGTGTATTTCCAGCTCAATCGGAGCACTAGAAGCGGAGATAGACGGGTTTTTAGTGTTTGGATGATGGGTATTACGTCATCAGCTGATCGCCACACACTATATAAGCTGGGAACCGACAGAGACTTGTCATTCAGACGAGAGATTGCCAACGGTAAGTCGTCTCTCTGAGCTCCGATGATAGCTTCGGACATTCCAAATCCCGAGTTTCTGTAAGAAACCGACTTAGAAAATTTCATTGCTGATATCAGCTAAGGCGTCAGACTTAGAGGTTCGCCAGGAGATGGCCTTCGTCTCCAGGCCATAAAAGACTCCAAAACTTTAAAGGCTTGTAACTTTGCTTCTACAAGTCCGTTTGACTTGATTCAAAAAATGTTCGATCGCTATTGACCTGCCCTAAGTGATAGACTACTTATAAAATTTCATAAGTAGTGCTAAAAAGTTGAAAATTTTAAATTCACTATTTTTGGAGGTTTTCTGGGGTTTTCGACCCTGCTGAAGTCAATGAAAGCATTTTTAATGATGTCTGAGCCAGTCTTCTCATGCTATAAGCGGCTTTTCACTAAAAGCGAGCAAGACACGGAGAGTTTTGCTGTAATATTCCACTGACAGGGTGTTCCTTCGGGACGGCGGACGATGCCGTAGTGATAAGTGTGGCAAGGGAGTGTGTCATAGTTTAGACCGTAACCGCTGGGACAACTCATGTCTCATGTTGGGCATTTGACACAGTTCTCAACGTAGCACTTTGAACGCCAATCGGTTGAGTCTTAGCTATCTTGTCATGGGTGGCCTCTAAACATCTCCATTGCAAAACGCTGGTGAATCAAGCTCTCTACGGCTTGCTATCAAGCTGATCAAAGCAATAACTTGGGATGTTTCCTCAAGGTTTTCAAGTATGCTAAGTTCAAATGTGCTATCAGATTTCAAATTTAACTAAGTCTAAGGCAGCTTTGAGGGGTTGGATCCCAGCTACTGTTCACTACCTTTGACTCGGCGTTGCTGTTACCACTTCGGGGCAGTGACAATGATGTCTTCAGCTGTAAATAGCGGGTATCGGGGAAGATCTCTCACTTCCCTAGTGATCAGTACAAGGCCTTCGGGCTGTCGGCGGGATCGAGTGCCACTCACTATACTCAAATCTATCATTCCTCACTAAGTGTAAAATCATTGTTTTCCGTTTTTCGCTTCAGAAATGCCGAAATACAATAATATGAAGACCAGTTTCAAACTGTGTCAATGCCGGAAGGTATTCCGGGCTGACGCCTACAAGAAACACGCTTGCACTAACAAGAAACAGATAGGGGTCGCTCGCTACTATTGCGGAGCCCACAAAGTCAGTCGCTTAAGTGAGCGGCTGGAGGATTGGCACTCACAGCACAGCGAGTGTCAAACAGGCGAAGTAGGCGAAGAAGAACGGAGTTCACTCTTCGCCACTGAGCTCCGTTCTTTGGAGCTGCAATCTGCCAACGAGCAAGAACGGAGTTCACTCTGAGTCCACTGAGGCCACTGAGCTACAATCCGCCATTGAAGCGATTGCCGCTATATCCTCACTTAGTAGCGAGAGCTCGCTGTCCAGCAGCGATAGTGAGGAGGAGGAGGAGGGAGAGCTACAGTCGCAACCTATCGAGGATGTCGACCTCGATCGCGAGACCCCTACAGCCGTGACTGCGAGTGGAATTGCAACACAATGTCGCAATTTTGTCAAGCGCCCGCCGGTGATCGCCGAACGGGATAGACTAAAGAAAGAGGTGGAGAAGTTGAAGGAGGAGGCCTTCTCATACAAGTCAAAGTATGAGGACCTAAAGAACGTGGCCGGAGAGATGAAGAAGGTGAAGGAGAGATTAAGCGAGCGGGATGGCGAGTTGGAGCAGGAGAGGCTCAAGACTCTCGAGGGGAAAGCCAGAGAAGAGGCTTTGCTAGCAGAGAGGGAAAGTAGGCAGAAGGAGATACGAAGGTTGAAGGAGGAAGTGGAGAGACTCCGTGTGCAGATGGCTAAGGTGGTTGAGACGAATCACGAGCTGCACCGTTCGGCGCAGCTGGTGGATCGCGATCGAAGGGTGCGTTCCAGCCGTCTGCACATCCCTATTAGAAAGGGGAGAGTAGCAGAAACTCCTCTCTTGTACGAGCGTGGAAGAGGGGAGAAATGCTACTCTCGGGTGAAGAAAGGGGTGGAGTGTCTACACTTCACCTTCGATCATCGTGATCCGATCTCGAATTTCCTTTATGAGGAAGCGTCCGAGAAGATCTGTAAGTAAAAATGACTAAATTAAAATGTAAGATGATAACTCACTACTTCTTTCTTTACAGACATCCAAGAGAAGCGACCACCCGCCCCGTTGCCGGAGCCGCAGTCGAAACATCAACCCTGAGTCCCTACCACACACCCCGAGAACGAACCACCGGCTCTCTTAAGGGCCACCATGGGGCAAGACATGATATAACCTCCACGCGGTTTGCCCTGGGCAGTCTTCGGACTGGCGAATACTATCATTAAGTTGAATCTGCTATCAGTCAACTTGAACGTTGCAAATGAAGTTCGGTGTAATACTTCCTTTCGACGGGCGTTCCTGTAAAGGGCGGCGGTGAAACCCGTAGCTATGTATACCGCAAGGGACATTCGGCAATGGTCAATCTTGTTAAACCTCTCTGCGTCATGTTTGCAAGTTATTGCCTCTGTCTCAACGTAGTATGCATTCGCGCCAGGGCGACATTTAGCCAACTGTCGAAGGTTGCCTAAAACTTTCCATTGCATACGTTATGAGAACCATGAGTTCTACCTGTCTCTATCAATGAGACGAATTGATGAATGGAATGAAATGGGAGGACACTCACGCGCCACACGCAACATAACACACTTCTCTCTTCCGTAGTCTAACAAGCTCTTTACACATGGATCGCAGTCGATTGCTATCCCTGTATCAGAAGTGTAAGCTATCTTAATTTTATCTAACACTATTTCATCTATCATCATCGCCCATATGAAATGTTATAAGAATTGCAAGTTAAACTAAGTGTGCTACTATTTCCAAATGAAAAAGTATACATGGTTAAATCATCCACTGAAGCCCCATTCAAGTAAGTCAGTATGAAAGCAAAGATAATATGAAATAAAAATTTATTATGGCATGTATTTCAAAAGGTCTTCATCGTCAATATCATCCCAGAGTCTGGCTTCACATAGATCAAAAAAACAGTTCACTTGCTTCAATCGTTCTTCTACCGCGAGCCTCACTTTGTCGATGTACTCCCACTCTGCCATAGTTCGTGGCTGGGAGTTAGGAGTGTACCATTCCCATAATTGGTGGAGGAATTTGGTGCTGGCGATCTCCATCACTATTCGCGAGTGTCGTTAGAAAGTGTATCATGGTTTGTAAAAGTTTTACTGCAACACAGGTTGATGTATAGTTAGAAAAGTTTGATCATCAACGTTGTATTCGTAAGTCTAGTCAGAAACTTTATCATGTTGTACAAAAGTTTTATTGCAACACAGGTTGATGTATAGTTAGAAAGTTTGATCATCAACGTTTTATTTGTAAGTCTAGTCAGAAAGTGTATCATGGTTTGCAAAGTTAGTGTAGTCAAATAATTTTACTGTGACACCCGTTTGAGAAAGTAAAGTCTGATCATCGAAGTTGTATTCGTGAGTGTCGTTAGAAAGTGTATCATGGTTTGTAAAAGTTTTACTGCAACACAGGTTGATGTATAGTTAGAAAAGTTTGATCATGACGTTTTATGAAACACACATGTCATGAAATGTAAGCGTTAGTGTAGTCAAATAATTTACCGCGACGCACGTTTGTGAAAATAAAGTTTGATCATTGACGTTATATGACTGAAAGAACTCATCACAGCACTAGAAAGTTTTAGAAGGTTTTACTGCACAGTGTAGATTGTCTTGTAACTTACTTTCACAGTGTTAGAAAGTTTTATTGGAGACAGTTGCCAAATGTTTCCCTATTAGAAATTCAAACTTCATGACTGTTAGATTAGCTTCATCAGGTTTAGTAAAAGCAGTTTTCTACTGCAGTAAGACTGCGAGTTTAGAATGTTATATGAAAACAGTGTTCATTACAGCGCTAGAACGTTTTACTGCGCTGTGTAGATTGTTTCACACAAGGTCTTATAGTCAGCGTTGAATGTTTTATAAAACCAGATGTTGTCACACACGTTGAGTGTACGAGAGCTAGTTCCATGACATTGAATCACATGGATTGTAAAGTTCATAATCCAAGGCTAGGCTCCTCTACGGTTGGATTTAGGGTTTTATATTACATGCGTTAACCGTTCGTGTAGAATATGTGAAGCACATGTTCACTTAAATGCAAATGTTGAAATAAGTTTGTAAGAAGTCTTTGACAGCTTGTTGTGAAACGTAGCGAACGTTGAAGAAATGTTTCTGCAGTCACACTCGTTAGCGTGTCAGATTTGGAATCAGCTTGATGTTATTGTCGAATGGGGATCATCATCCAATGAGAATCAAGCATTTCTATATAAATAGCGAGCCTTCCACAGTGAGAATCATTCCATCGTTGAATCACACGAGTGACGGACGCACATTTTCTCTCTCTAGTTCCCTATTCTATTATCCAACTAAAATGGTAAGTCGCTACTTTCCTCCCTCTCCTCCCTTGAACGTAAACTTAATACAATCTTTTTCATTTTCAGGCATCTACTCCATCTGCTGCACTAGTAGGACAAAATGGCGGTCAAACGTTACAAGGTTCGCTACGATCAGATCATCTACAACTGAGGCCAGTGGAAGAAACAACCAAGGTACATAATCCTACACCGCTACAGCGTAAATTTAAACAAGCCTTACATTATGACGATCATGACGTAGTACTCCACACGGGAATGCTCCCTTCCACGGATGTCAAGATAATGCACAATCAGTATGGGGACTACATACTGATCCCCGTGAGTCCGTACATTCGCCGCCAACTTGATATTATTGAGGAGTACGTGACATTAAATATGGACATTCCTACTCCTCTTGCTCAAGAGTGGAAGGCGAGAGATGACAAGGATACTCCCTATAGAAAGATTTGGGATGGTAATCACATTTGCCTACCGCTATCACATTGGTGTGCTTACTATAAGAAGGAGGGAGATCATTCAATACCCATCAGATGTGATGAGCTCGGAGAAGGTACTTGGGATATCCTTTTCAAAGTGAATGGGCTATATTATGGTCGACACAAGGATAATAAAATAGCCTCTCTCTCCATGCATATGGAATCCATCCTATATATTCCAAAACCACCCAATGTGGACGACATAATTGATCAAATCCTTAACAGCAGTGGTACGAAGCGCAAGTCGGAGAAGAATGCTGCCTCAAAACGCAAATCAAAGAAGGAGAATTACTAGTCCTTTCCTAACTCTACCCTATGACAATTCGCTTATGTGCTTTGAGTGTCGTAGACGTGGTCTTATTAGATACATTTTACTTCTTCGTTGCCATCATATCATTTGTGTATTTTGTCGTGAAAAGCATCGATGTAATTCTTCATTTTGTGATATGTTATAGAACGTTTCCTTAGATGTGTAATTTCCGTTTTAGGCTTCTATCATCATTTTTATGGATTGTGAAGGTGAAACTGTGCAGGAGCTCAGTGCTATTGCTATGAACAATTGGACATATCAGATTGTTAGTGTCTATCATTAACATGCCAACTGCGATCCCAATGTTGATCAATGGGCGAGAAAACACATTCATGGACTTAATCTGAAATATTTGCAAGACTATGGCTTTTCTTGTGAGAGTGCTCTTCTTATTGACTTTAAACGATGGTTAGCTGCTTTCAATGTTATACGCATTTTTTGTAATAATCCTGGTAAGGAGAGGAAAGTATTTCCCAATCTAGTCATTAATGATATTTTGCTCCCACCTTGGGATAGTAGAGTGAATCAACACTATCATGAAGTCACGAAACGTTTTAAGGATTTGTGTGTTCCTATTTTGTCTGTTCGTTGTAGTAGCTACGTTCATAACCAATGCTTCTTTCCTCCTTACCTCAACACTGCCAAAGTCCTATATGGTTATCATTGCTCGCTATATGACAGTTACCAGCTGTATCTATTTTATCTGTTTCGAACCATTGATTTGTAATGCATGCTTGTTACAGTTATTCAATAAATGTTATTATGCGAAGAGTTGTTGTTATCATGCAACGGATGGGTTAGATGAAGGATGATCATATCTTTTTCAAATGACTGTGAAACATTGATTTCCATGATGAAGATTTAAACAGTTAGATTTGATGACGAATAAGATTTAATAGTTTGCAAGTCAGACTAAGCGTTCTATTATTTGTAAATAAAAGATATAGTTTCAACAGTTTACAGATTAAAAATAAAGTTTCAATAGTGTATGTGTTAGAAATAAAGTTTAAGCTGTTTCTATGTTAGAAATAAAATAAAGTTTCAAGAGTTTACAAGTTAAAAATAAAGTTTCAACAGTGTGTACGTTAGAAATAAAGTTACATCTGTTTGTAAAAATAAGATTGCGGGATTAAATAGTTTGTAAGTTAGACTAAGCGTTCCACTATTTGTAAATGAAAGATATAGTTTCAACAGTTTACAGATTACAAAATAAAGTTTCAATATTGTGTATGTTAAAAATAAAGTTTAAGCTTTTTGTGTGTTAGAAATAGAATAAAGTTTCAACAGTTTGTAGATTAAAAAAAAGTTTCAACAGTGTGTACGTTAAAAATAAAGTTTCAATAGTGTGTATGTTAAGAATAAAGTTCTATCTGTTTATATGTTAGAAATAAAAATGAAGGTTCACCAGTTTACAAGTTAAGAATAAAGTTTTATCTGCTTGTATGTCAGAAATTAAATAAAGCTTCACCAGTTTAAAAGTTAAAAATAAAGTTTCAATATTGTGTATGTTAGAAACAAAGTTTCAACCGCTTACAAGTTAAAATTAAAGTTTCAATAGTTTACAAGTTAAGAATAAAGTTTCAATAGTGTGTATGTTAAGAATAAAGTTCTATCTGTTTATATGTTAGAAATAGAATGAAGTTTCACCGGTTTACAAGTTAAGAATAAAGTTCTATCTGTTTGTATATTAGAAATAAAACAAAGTTTCAACCGTTTACAAGTTACAATTAAAGTTTCAATAGTTTACAAGTTAAGAATAAAGTTTCAATAGTGTGTATGCTACGAATAAAGTTCTATCTGTTTATATGTTAGAAATAGAATGAAGTTTCACCAGTTTACAAGTTAAGAATAAAGTTCTATCTGTTTGTATATTAGAAATAAAACAAAGCTTCAACCGTTAACAAGTTTGAAAATAAAGTTTCAATATTTTACAAGTTAAGAATAAAGTTTCAATAGTGTGTATGTTACGAATAAAGTTCTATCTGTTTGTATGTTAGAAATAAAATGAAGCTTCACCAGTTTACAAGTTAAGAATAAAGTTTTATCAGCTTGTATGTTAGAAATAAAACAAAGTTTCAACCGTTTACAAGTTAAAAATAAAGTTTTATCTGTTTGCATGTTAGAAATAGAATAAAGTTTCAACCGTTAACAAGTTAAAAATAAAGTTTCAATAGTTTGCAAGTTAAAACTAATGTTTCAATAGTGCGTATGTTAAGAATAAAGTTTTATCTGTTTGTATGTTAGAAATAAAACAAAGCTTCACCAGTTTACAAATTAAAAATAAAGTTTCAATAGTGTGTACGTTAGAAATAAAATTTTATCTGTTTGTAAAGTACGATCGTAGGATTTACTAGTTTGCAAGTTAGACTCAGCATTCTACTAGTTGTAAATGAAAGATATCGTTTCAACAGTTTACAGATTAAAATAAAGTTTCAATAGTGTGTACGTTAGAAATAAAGTTATGACTGTTTGTGTGTGTGTGTTAGAAATAAAATAATGTTTCAACCGTTTACAAGTTAAAAATAAAGTTTCAACAGTGTGTACGTTAGAAATAAAGTTTTATCTGTTTATATGTTAGAAACAAAACAAAGTTTCAACAGTTTACAAGCTGAAAAATAAAGTTTCAACAGTGTGTACGTTAGGAATAAAGTTTTATCTGTTTGTAAGTTAGAAATAAAGTTTTAACTGCTTATATGTTAGAAATAGAGGTATAACAGTTTATATGCTAGAAAGAAAGGTATAACTGTTTGTAAGACAAGATCGTAGGATTTACTAGTTTGCAAGTTAGACTCCGCGTTCTACTAGTTGTAAATGAAAAAATATCGTTTCAGCAGTTTACAGATTAAAATAAAGTTTCAATAGTGTGTATGATGGAAATAAAGTTTAAGCGCTTTGTGCGTTAGAAATAAAGTTTCAACCGTTTACAAGTTAAAAATAAAGTATCAACAGTGTGCACGTTAGAAATAAAGTTTTAGCTGTTTATATGTTAGAAACAAAATAAAGTTTCAACAGTTTACAAGTTGAAAAATAAAGTTTCAACAGTGTGTACGTTAGAAATAAATGAAAGTAAGAACTTCATCGTATGAGTATTCAAAGCATGTTTTGTAAATCAAATGTGTGTAATACCGACATGATAGAATCGCGTTAGAAATAAAGTTTCAGCCGTTTACAAGTTAAAAATAGAGTTTCAACGGTGTTTACATTAGAAATAAAGTTTTAGCTGTTTATATGTTAGAAACAAAATAAAGTTTCAACAGTTTACAGGTTGAAAAATAAAGTTTCAACAGTATGTGCGTTAGAAATAAATGAAAGTAAGAACTTCATCGTATGAGTATTCAAAGTATGTTTTGTAAATCAAATGTGTGTAGTACTGACATGATAGAATCAAGCTTGACGCGTTTGTCAAGCTTGATTCTATCATGTCAGTACTACACACATTTGATTTACAAAACATACTTTGAATACTCATACGATGAAGTTCTTACTTTCATTTATTTCTAACGTACACACTGTTGAAACTTTATTTTTCAACTTGTAAACTGTTGAAACTTTATTTTGTTTCTAACATATAAACAGCTAAAACTTTATTTCTAACGTGCACACTGTTGATACTTTATTTTTAACTTGTAAACGGTTGAAACTTTATTTCTAACGCACAAAGCGCTTAAACTTTATTTCCATCATACACACTATTGAAACTTTATTTTAATCTGTAAACTGCTGAAACGATATTTTTTCATTTACAACTAGTAGAACGCGGAGTCTAACTTGCAAACTAGTAAATCCTACGATCTTGTCTTACAAACAGTTATACCTTTCTTTCTAGCATATAAACTGTTATACCTCTATTTCTAACATATAAGCAGTTAAAACTTTATTTCTAACTTACAAACAGATAAAACTTTATTCCTAACGTACACACTGTTGAAACTTTATTTTTCAGCTTGTAAACTGTTGAAACTTTGTTTTGTTTCTAACATATAAACAGATAAAACTTTATTTCTAACGTACACACTGTTGAAACTTTATTTTTAACTTGTAAACGGTTGAAACATTATTTTATTTCTAACACACACACACAAACAGTCATAACTTTATTTCTAACGTACACACTATTGAAACTTTATTTTAATCTGTAAACTGTTGAAACGATATCTTTCATTTACAACTAGTAGAATGCTGAGTCTAACTTGCAAACTAGTAAATCCTACGATCGTACTTTACAAACAGATAAAATTTTATTTCTAACGTAGACACTGTTGAAACTTTATTTTTAACGTACACACTATTGAAACTTTATTTTTAATTTGTAAACTGTTGAAACTTCATTTTATTTCTAACATACAAGCTGATAAAACTTTACTCTTAACTTGTAAACTGGTGAAGCTTTGTTTTATTTCTAACATACAAACAGATAAAACTTTATTCGTAACATACACACTATTGAAACATTAGTTTTAACTTGCAAACTATTGAAACTTTATTTTTAACTTGTTAACGGTTGAAACTTTATTCTATTTCTAACATACAAACAGATAAAACTTTATTCTTAACTTGTAAGCGGTTGAAACTTTGTTTTATTTCTAACATACAAACAGATAGAACTTTATTCTTAACTTGTAAACTGGTGAAACTTCATTCTATTTCTAACATATAAACAGATAGAACGTTATTCGTAACATACACACTATTGAAACTTTATTCTTAACTTGCAAACTATTGAAACTTTAATTTTAACTTGTAAACGGTTGAAGCTTTGTTTTATTTCTAATATACAAACAGATAGAACTTTATTCTTAACTTGTAAACTGGTGAACCTTCATTTTTATTTCTAACATATAAACAGATAGAACTTTATTCTTAACATACACACTATTGAAACTTTATTTTTAACGTGCACACTGTTGAAACTTTATTTTTAATCTACAAACTGTTGAAACTTTATTCTATTTCTAACACACAAAAAGCTTAAACTTTATTTTTAACATACACAATATTGAAACTTTATTTTGTAATCTGTAAACTGTTGAAACTATATCTTTCATTTACAAATAGTGGAACGCTTAGTCTAACTTACAAACTATTTAATCCCGCAATCTTATTTTTACAAACAGATGTAACTTTATTTTTAACGTACACACTGTTGAAACTTTATTTTTAACTTGTAAACTCTTGAAACTTTATTTTATTTCTAACATAGAAACAGCTTAAACTTTATTTCTAACACATACACTATTGAAACTTTATTTTTAATCTGTAAACTGTTGAAACTATATCTTTTATTTACAAATAATAGAACGCTTAGTCTGACTTGCAAACTAGTAAATCTTATTCGTCATCAAATCTAACTGTTTAAATCTTCATCATGGAAATCAATGTTTCACAGTCATTTGAAAAAGATATGATCACCCTTCATCTAACCCATCCGTTGCATGATAACAACAACTCTTCGCATAATAACATTTATTGAATAACTGTAACAAGCATGCATTACAAATCAATGGTTTGAAACAGATAAAATAGATACAGCTGGTAACTGTCATACAGCGAGCAATGATAACCATATAGGACTTTGGCAGTGTTGAGGTAAGGAGGAAAGAAGCATTGGTTATGAACGTAGCTACTACAACGAACAGACAAAATAGGAACACACAAATCCTTAAAACGTTTCGTGACTTCATGATAGTGTTGATTCACTCTACTATCCCAAGGTGGGAGCAAAATATCATTAATGACTAAATTGGGAAATACTTTCCTCTCCTTACCAGGATTATTACAAAAAATGCGTATAGCATTGAAAGCAGCTAACCATCGTTTAAAGTCAATAAGAAGAGCACTCTCACAAGAAAAGCCATAGTCTTGCAAATATTTCAGATTAAGTCCATGAATGTGTTTTCTCGCCCATTGATCAACATTGGGATCGCAGTTGGCATGTTAATGATAGACACTAACAATCTGATATGTCCAATTGTTCATAGCAATAGCATTGAGCTCCTGCACAGGTTCACCTTCACAATCCATAAAAATGATGATAGAAGCCTAAAACGGAAATTACACATCTAAGGAAACGTTCTATAACATATCACAAAATGAAGAATTACATCGATGCTTTTCACGACAAAATACACAAATGATATGATGGCAACGAAGAAGTAAAATGTATCTAATAAGACCACGTCTACGACACTCAAAGCACATAAGCGAATTGTCATAGGGTAGAGTTAGGAAAGGACTAGTAATTCTCCTTCTTTGATTTGCGTTTTGAGGCAGCATTCTTCTCCGACTTGCGCTTCGTACCACTGCTGTTAAGGATTTGATCAATTATATCGTCCACATTGGGTGGTTTTGGAATATATAGGATGGATTCCATATGCATGGAGAGAGAGGCTATTTTATTATCCTTGTGTCGACCATAATATAGCCCATTCACTTTGAAAAGGATATCCCAAGTACCTTCTCCGAGCTCATCACATCTGATGGGTATTGAATGATCTCCCTCCTTCTTATAGTAAGCACACCAATGTGATAGCGGTAGGCAAATGTGATTACCATCCCAAATCTTTCTATAGGGAGTATCCTTGTCATCTCTCGCCTTCCACTCTTGAGCAAGAGGAGTAGGAATGTCCATATTTAATGTCACGTACTCCTCAATAATATCAAGTTGGCGGCGAATGTACGGACTCACGGGGATCAGTATGTAGTCCCCATACTGATTGTGCATTATCTTGACATCCGTGGAAGGGAGCATTCCCGTTTGGAGTACTACGTCATGATCGTCATAATGTAAGACTTGTTTAAATTTACGCTGTAGCGGTGTAGGATTATGTACCTTGGTTGTTTCTTCCACTGGCCTCAGTTGTAGATGATCTGATCGTAGCGAACCTTGTAACGTTTGACCGCCATTTTGTCCTACTAGTGCAGCAGATGGAGTAGATGCCTGAAAATGAAAAAGATTGTATTAAGTTTACGTTCAAGGGAGGAGAGGGAGGAAAGTAGCGACTTACCATTTTAGTTGGATAATAGAAAGGGAACTAGAGAGAGAAAATGTGCGTCCGTCACTCGTGTGATTCAACGATGGAATGATTCTCACTGTGGAAGGCTCGCTATTTATATAGAAATGCTTGATTCTCATTGGATGATGATCCTCATTCGATAATAACATCAAGCTGATTCCAAATCTGACACGCTAACGAGTGTGACTGCAGAAACATTTCTTCAACGTTCGCTACGTTTCACAACAAGCCGTCAAAGAATTCTTACAAACTTATTTCAACATTTGCATTTAAGTGAACATGTGCTTCACATATTCTACACGAACGGTTAACGCATGTAATATAAAACCCTAAATCCAACCGTAGAGGAGCCTAGCCTTGGATTATGAACTTTACAATCCATGTGATTCAATGTCATGGAACTAGCTCTCGTACACTCAACGTGTGTGACAACATCTGGTTTTATAAAACATTCAACGCTGACTATAAGACCTTGTGTGAAACAATCTACACAGCGCAGTAAAACGTTCTAGCGCTGTAATGAACACTGTTTTCATATAACATTCTAAACTCGCAGTCTTACTGCAGTAGAAAACTGCTTTTACTAAACCTGATGAAGCTAATCTAACAGTCATGAAGTTTGAATTTCTAATAGGGAAACATTTGGCAACTGTCTCCAATAAAACTTTCTAACACTGTGAAAGTAAGTTACAAGACAATCTACACTGTGCAGTAAAACCTTCTAAAACTTTCTAGTGCTGTGATGAGTTCGGTCAGTCATATAACGTCAATGATCAAACTTTATTTTCACAAACGTGCGTCGCGGTAAATTATTTGACTACACTAACGCTTACATTTCATGACATGTGTGTTTCATAAAACGTCATGATCAAACTTTTCTAACTATACATCAACCTGTGTTGCAGTAAAACTTTTACAAACCATGATACACTTTCTAACGACACTCACGAATACAACTTCGATGATCAGACTTTACTTTCTCAAACGGGTGTCACAGTAAAATTATTTGACTACACTAACTTTGCAAACCATGATACACTTTCTGACTAGACTTACAAATAAAACGTTGATGATCAAACTTTCTAACTATACATCAACCTGTGTTGCAATAAAACTTTTGTACAACATGATAAAGTTTCTGACTAGACTTACGAATACAACGTTGATGATCAAACTTTTCTAACTATACATCAACCTGTGTTGCAGTAAAACTTTTACAAACCATGATACACTTTCTAACGACACTCGCGAATAGTGATGGAGATCGCCAGCACCAAATTCCTCCACCAATTATGGGAATGGTACACTCCTAACTCCCAGCCACGAACTATGGCGGAGTGGGAGTACATCGACAAAGTGAGGCTCGCGGTAGAAGAACGATTGAAGCAAGTGAACTGTTTTTTTGATCTATGTGAAGCCAGACTCTGGGATGATATTGACGATGAAGACCTTTTGAAATACATGCCATAATAAATTTTTATTTCATATTATCTTTGCTTTCATACTGACTTACTTGAATGGGGCTTCAGTGGATGATTTAACCATGTATACTTTTTCATTTGGAAATAGTAGCACACTTAGTTTAACTTGCAATTCTTATAACATTTCATATGGGCGATGATGATAGATGAAATAGTGTTAGATAAAATTAAGATAGCTTACACTTCTGATACAGGGATAGCAATCGACTGCGATCCATGTGTAAAGAGCTTGTTAGACTACGGAAGAGAGAAGTGTGTTATGTTGCGTGTGGCGCGTGAGTGTCCTCCCATTTCATTCCATTCATCAATTCGTCTCATTGATAGAGACAGGTAGAACTCATGGTTCTCATAACGTATGCAATGGAAAGTTTTAGGCAACCTTCGACAGTTGGCTAAATGTCGCCCTGGCGCGAATGCATACTACGTTGAGACAGAGGCAATAACTTGCAAACATGACGCAGAGAGGTTTAACAAGATTGACCATTGCCGAATGTCCCTTGCGGTATACATAGCTACGGGTTTCACCGCCGCCCTTTACAGGAACGCCCGTCGAAAGGAAGTATTACACCGAACTTCATTTGCAACGTTCAAGTTGACTGATAGCAGATTCAACTTAATGATAGTATTCGCCAGTCCGAAGACTGCCCAGGGCAAACCGCGTGGAGGTTATATCATGTCTTGCCCCATGGTGGCCCTTAAGAGAGCCGGTGGTTCGTTCTCGGGGTGTGTGGTAGGGACTCAGGGTTGATGTTTCGACTGCGGCTCCGGCAACGGGGCGGGTGGTCGCTTCTCTTGGATGTCTGTAAAGAAAGAAGTAGTGAGTTATCATCTTACATTTTAATTTAGTCATTTTTACTTACAGATCTTCTCGGACGCTTCCTCATAAAGGAAATTCGAGATCGGATCACGATGATCGAAGGTGAAGTGTAGACACTCCACCCCTTTCTTCACCCGAGAGTAGCATTTCTCCCCTCTTCCACGCTCGTACAAGAGAGGAGTTTCTGCTACTCTCCCCTTTCTAATAGGGATGTGCAGACGGCTGGAACGCACCCTTCGATCGCGATCCACCAGCTGCGCCGAACGGTGCAGCTCGTGATTCGTCTCAACCACCTTAGCCATCTGCACACGGAGTCTCTCCACTTCCTCCTTCAACCTTCGTATCTCCTTCTGCCTACTTTCCCTCTCTGCTAGCAAAGCCTCTTCTCTGGCTTTCCCCTCGAGAGTCTTGAGCCTCTCCTGCTCCAACTCGCCATCCCGCTCGCTTAATCTCTCCTTCACCTTCTTCATCTCTCCGGCCACGTTCTTTAGGTCCTCATACTTTGACTTGTATGAGAAGGCCTCCTCCTTCAACTTCTCCACCTCTTTCTTTAGTCTATCCCGTTCGGCGATCACCGGCGGGCGCTTGACAAAATTGCGACATTGTGTTGCAATTCCACTCGCAGTCACGGCTGTAGGGGTCTCGCGATCGAGGTCGACGTCCTCGATAGGTTGCGACTGTAGCTCTCCCTCCTCCTCCTCCTCACTATCGCTGCTGGACAGCGAGCTCTCGCTACTAAGTGAGGATATAGCGGCAATCGCTTCAATGGCGGATTGTAGCTCAGTGGCCTCAGTGGACTCAGAGTGAACTCCGTTCTTGCTCGTTGGCAGATTGCAGCTCCAAAGAACGGAGCTCAGTGGCGAAGAGTGAACTCCGTTCTTCTTCGCCTACTTCGCCTGTTTGACACTCGCTGTGTTGTGAGTGCCAATCCTCCAGCCGCTCACTTAAGCGACTGACTTTGTGGGCTCCGCAATAGTAGCGAGCGACCCCTATCTGTTTCTTGTTAGTGCAAGCGTGTTTCTTGTAGGCGTCAGCCCGGAATACCTTCTGGCATTGACACAGTTTGAAACTGGTCTTCATATTATTGTATTTCGGCATTTCTGAAGCGAAAAACGGAAAACAATGATTTTACACTTAGTGAGGAATGATAGATTTGAGTATAGTGAGTGGCACTCGATCCCGTCGACAGCCCGAAGGCCTTGTACTGATCACTAGGGAAGTGAGAGATCTTCCCCGATACCCGCTATTTACAGCTGAAGACATCATTGTCACTGCCCCGAAGTGGTAACAGCAACGCCGAGTCAAAGGTAGTGAACAGTAGCTGGGATCCAACCCCTCAAAGCTGCCTTAGACTTAGTTAAATTTGAAATCTGATAGCACATTTGAACTTAGCATACTTGAAAACCTTGAGGAAACATCCCAAGTTATTGCTTTGATCAGCTTGATAGCAAGCCGTAGAGAGCTTGATTCACCAGCGTTTTGCAATGGAGATGTTTAGAGGCCACCCATGACAAGATAGCTAAGACTCAACCGATTGGCGTTCAAAGTGCTACGTTGAGAACTGTGTCAAATGCCCAACATGAGACATGAGTTGTCCCAGCGGTTACGGTCTAAACTATGACACACTCCCTTGCCACACTTATCACTACGGCATCGTCCGCCGTCCCGAAGGAACACCCTGTCAGTGGAATATTACAGCAAAACTCTCCGTGTCTTGCTCGCTTTTAGTGAAAAGCCGCTTATAGCATGAGAAGACTTGCTCAGACATCATTAAAAATGCTTTCATTGACTTCAGCAGGGTCGAAAACCCCAGAAAACCTCCAAAAATAGTGAATTTAAAATTTTCAACTTTTTAGCACTACTTATGAAATTTTATAAGTAGTCTATCACTTAGGGCAGGTCAATAGCGATCGAACATTTTTTGAATCAAGTCAAACGGACTTGTAGAAGCAAAGTTACAAGCCTTTAAAGTTTTGGAGTCTTTTATGGCCTGGAGACGAAGGCCATCTCCTGGCGAACCTCTAAGTCTGACGCCTTAGCTGATATCAGCAATGAAATTTTCTAAGTCGGTTTCTTACAGAAACCCGGGATTTGGAATGTCCGAAGCTATCATCGGAGCTCAGAGAGACGACTTACCGTTGGCAATCTCTCGTCTGAATGACAAGTCTCTGTCGGTTCCCAGCTTATATAGTGTGTGGCGATCAGCTGATGACGTAATACCCATCATCCAAACACTAAAAACCCGTCTATCTCCGGTTCTAGTGCTCTGATTGAGCTGGAAATACACCATTTCCATGTAGAACTTGACGCTGAATCCGAATCTGGCCTCCGTTTTCCCATCCGATGCTTCGTTTTGGCTCTACAGTAGGCAGCCATCGCAAAAATTCTAACTGTCGTTTTTCCGAAAAATGTTGAAAATTTTTCTCTCCGATTGACATGAAACTCACCATACAGATAGAGAATTTCACGCTGATTCCAAATCTGAAATCCGTTTTCCAATCCGATGCTTCGTTTTGAAGCTACAGCCCAAAACGTCCCAAATTCTAACTCTGTCGTTTTTCGCCAATGTCCCAAAATCTTAAATGGCGTCTGACATCTAAACGAAGACAGATAGGAACAAGCCGATTCTTTCAGTGAATTTGTCTCACTCTTAGCTTTCAAACGAGCTATGGCACGACAAAATCCGTCCACTAGAAGCCAAAATCGAAGCTAGGTGTCCAGAGGGGGGGGTGACGTCAGGGAAAAATTTTTCTCTCCGATTGCGTTCAAATTCACCATACCGATGCAGAATTTCACGCTGAATCCGAATCTGGCCTCCGTTTTCTCATCCGACCACTCCTTCCACTCGAAACAGCCCATTTTACAACCCAACATTCAGCAGATTGCACGAAAAACATCACACGCTATAGCCTCAAGACTAATCCTGGCGGTCGCCCAAGTCCACCACGACACTCTGTCGTTCCAGAGGGGGGGGAGTCAGCGAACAGTTTGTGAACGTGGACCCACCTGGCCGGCACACCACGACACTCTGTCGTTCCAGAGGGGGGGGGAGTCAGCGAACAGTTTGTGAACGTGGACCCACCTGGCCGGCACACCACGACACTCTGTCGTTCCAGAGGGGGGGGAGTCAGACTCGAAGCACCACGGCGGCCGACCACGACACTCTGCCGTTCCAGAGGGGGAGGGGGAGTGGAGGGGGCGCGCCGGTCGAGTGTTCGCCGTTTTCTTACTACTGACAGTCGCGGGAGATTATTAGTGGAATTATTATTAGGAATTATTGCTGAGACTATTGTGAAGTATACGAATATATGCACTTGAGAATAGTTGCGTTCTTAAAATTTTTTTGACTTGTGTTGTGCATGCAATATATTATAATTATGTGTGAATCAATCTGTTGAATATCTATTTCATACTTCCTACAAATTGTCACATTAAGTGTATTTTGAACCAGTCGTGTAAGTCATCATGTAAATTGATTGCAAATCCATGTTTGTCTATGATAATTTGTCCCATAATTTGTTTAAAAATCTGTTTCAGTATCAAACCCGAAGACTTTCTGAAATTGCCTATAGAACATGTAAATCTTTTAATCATGTGATGTTAAATGTTGCTTTTTTACAAGAATACTATGAAAGTTCACAAATTGTGCCTTCGCAGATGCTTTACAAACTTGCGTTTTTTGCATTCAAATCTATATCTTTACTCTGTATTTCAGACATGAATCGTTGTCCTAGGAATCAATACTGAAAATACGAATGGATTTAACCAAATCAATTCAATGAGTTCTACCGTATGGCAATTGGGAGCTTTTGATCACTCTGTGGGCCTGCACATGCTACTGAGAGGTGAGTTGGTTGAGTAGTTTCTTGCACATTTTTGTCACTGTCTCCGAATGTTATGGTTTTGCAGTGATGCTATAATGAGCTGCTAATCCTTTAGAACATTTCGTGGCAGTATGACGTTGAACAACAATGTTTTTTGTATTTTATGTAAATGTTGGCATAGTCAAGGAATGGTAAACGAATAAAACTATTTATAACTGTAATTAGTAGCTTTTGATTTTGCAATGTTGACATTCTATAGTTCGATGTATATATATATATATATATATATATATATATATATATATATATGGATCTAGTCGTTTTCGTCGACACGTTCATTTCGTCGACAACCATTTTTGAGGAAAACGTTCATATCGTCGACAGGTTCATATCGTCGACAGATTCATTTCGTCGACAATTGCAGCAGTGTACGATAATTTCAGAAATCTCTCAATTATTTTTTATATTGGACTTCTATGCGGAGCTCTATCACTCTTGATAGCTATATAGTCCATAGAAGTAGATTATAGTAGACTTTCTATTTTTGAAGAATTTTCGTGATATTTGCATGTAATATAGAAGATTAATTAAGAAATGTGAAAGTTATATCTAATTTATCCATTAATGTAATATAAAAGATTAATAAAGAAATGCGAAAGTTATATCTAATTTATCCATTAATGTAATATAGAAGATTAATAAAGAAATGCGCAAGTTATATCTAATTTATCCATTAATGTAATATAGAAGATTAATAAACAAATGCACAAGTTATATCTAATTTATCCATTAATGTAATATAGAAGATTAATAAACAAATGCACAAGTTATATCTAATTTATCCATTAATGTAATATAGAAGATTAATAAACAAATGCACAAGTTAAATCTAATTTATCCATTAATTATAAATTATATGAAAGCATAGAAATGTCTATGAAATGAACTTGTCGACGAAATGAACATGTCGACGAAATGAACGTTAGTAGCAATAAAAGGTCCATAATAAACACAGCGCGCCCCCCCTCTGGAACGACAGAGTGTCGTGGTCGGCCGCCGTGGTGCTTCGGGTCTGACTCCCCCCCCCTCTGGAACGGCAGAGGTCTGTCGTGGTGTGTCGGCCAGGTTGGTCCACAAAATGTTCGCTGACTCCCCCCCTCTGCAACGACAGAGTGTGAGACTCGGGTGAGTTGGTCCGACCGCCTGGTTGACGTGGGCGACCGTCCAGGTTGACGTGGGCGACCGTCTAGGTTGACGTGGGCGACCGTCTAGGTTGACGTGGGCGACCGTCTAGGTTGTCGTGGATGGTGAAATGGCTGCCAGATTCGGATTCAGCGTAAAATTCTGCATCTGTGGTGTGATTTCCAGCTCAATCGGCGAGAAAAAAATTTTCTTTAAAATTTTAACAGAGTTAGAATTTGGACGTTTTGGTGTGTAGCGCCCAAACGAACCATCGGATGAGAAAACGGAGGCCAGATTCGGATTCAGCGTGAAATTCTGCATCGGTATGGTGAGTTTCAAGTCAATCGGAGAGAAAAAAATTTCGCTGACGTCCCCCCCCTCTGGACAGCTCGCTTCGATTTTGGCTTCTAGTGGACGGATTTTGTCGTGCCATAGCTCGTTTGAAAGGTAAGAGTGAGACAAATTCAGTGAAAGAAACGGCTTGTTCCTATCTGTCTTCGTTTAGATGTGAGACGCCATTTAAGATTTTTGGACATTGGCGAAAAACGACAGAGTTAGAATTTGGGACGTTTTGGGCTGTAGCTTCAAAACGAAGCATCGGATTGGAAAACAGATTTCAGATTTGGAATCAGCGTGAAATTCTCTATCTGTATGGTGAGTTTCAAGTCAATCGGAGAGAAAAAATTTTCAACATTTTTCGAAAAAACGACAGAGTTAGAATTTTTGCGATGGCTGCCTACTGTAGAGCCAAAACGAAGCATCGGGTGGGAAAACGGAGGCCAGATTCGGATTCAGCGTGAAATTCTACATGGAAATGGTGTATTTCCAGCTCAATCGGAGAGAAAAAAATTTCCCTGACGCCCCCCCTCTGGACAGCTCGCTTCGATTTTGGCTTCTAGTGGACGGATTTTGTCGTGCCATAGCTCGTTTGAAAGCTAAGAGTGAGACAAATTCACTGAAAGAATCGGCTTGTTCCTATCTGTCTTCGTTTAGATGTGAGACGCCATTTAAGATTTTGGGACATTGGTGAAAAACGACAGAGTTAGAATTTGGGACGTTTTGGGCTGTAGCTTCAAAACGAAGCATCGGATTGGAAAACGGATTTCAGATTTGGAATCAGCGTGAAATTCTCTATCTGTATGGTGAGTTTCATGTCAATCGGAGAGTTTCAAGTCAATCGGAGAGAAAAATTTTCAACATTTTTCGGAAAAACGAGTTAGAATTTTTGCGATGGCTGCCTACTGTAGAGCCAAAACGAAGCATCGGGTAGGAAAACGGAGGCCAGATTCGGATTCAGCGTCAAATTCTACATGGAAATGGTGTATTTCCAGCTCAATCGGAGCACTAGAAGCGGAGATAGACGGGATTTTTAGTGTTTGGATGATGGGTATTACGTCATCAGCTGATCGCCACACACTATATAAGCTGGGAACCGACAGAGACTTGTCATTCAGACGAGAGATTGCCAACGGTAAGTCGTCTCTCTGAGCTCCGATGATAGCTTCGGACATTCCAAATCCCGAGTTTCTGTAAGAAACCGACTTAGAAAATTTCATTGCTGATATCAGCTAAGGCGTCAGACTTAGAGGTTCGCCAGGAGATGGCCTTCGTCTCCAGGCCATAAAAGACTCCAAAACTTTAAAGGCTTGTAACTTTGCTTCTACAAGTCCGTTTGACTTGATTCAAAAAATGTTCGGTCGCTATTGACCTACCCTAAGTGATAGACTACTTATGAAATTTCATAAGTAGTGCTAAAAAGTTGAAAATTTTAAATTCACTATTTTTGGAGGTTTTCTGGGGTTTTCGACCCTGCTGAAGTCAATGAAAGCATTTTTAATGATGTCTGAGCCAGTCTTCTCATGCTATAAGCGGCTTTTCACTGAAAGCGAGCAAAACATGGAGAGTTTTGCTGTAATATTCCACTGACAGGGTGTTCCTTAGGGACGGCGGACGATGCCGTAGTGATAAGTGTGGCAAGGGAGTGTGTCATAGTTTAGACCGTAACCGCTGGGACAACTCATGTCTCATGTTGGGCATTTGACACAGCTCTCAACGTAGCACTTTGAACGCCAATCGGTTGAGTCTTAGCTATCTTGTCATGGGTGGCCTCTAAACATCTCCATTGCAAAACGCTGGTGAATCAAGCTCTCTACGGCTTGCTATCAAGCTGCTCAAAGTCTGTCCACCTCTTACCAACTCTACAGGTTTTCATGTCTGAGCCAGCCTTCTCATAGTATAAGCGGCTTTTCACTAAAAGCGAGCAAGACACGGAGAGTTTTGCTGTAATATTCCACTGACAGGGTGTTCCTTCGGGACGGCGGACGATGCCGTAGTGATAAGTGTGGCAAGGGAGTGTGTCATAGTTTAGACCGTAACCGCTGGGACAACTCATGTCTCATGTTGGGCATTTGACACAGCTCTCAACGTAGCACTTTGAACGCCAATCGGTTGAGTCTTAGCTATCTTGTCATGGGTGGCCTCTAAACATCTCCATTGCAAAACGCTGGTGAATCAAGCTCTCTACGGCTTGCTATCAAGCTGATTAAAGCAATAACTTGGGATGTTTCCTCAAGGTTTTCAAGTATGCTAAGTTCAAATGTGCTATCAGATTTCAAATTTTACCATGGGGATTTCAATAGATTCCCGAATCTTACCACTTCGGGACAGTGACAATGATGTCTTCAGCTGTAAATAGCGGGTATCGGGGAAGATCTCTCACTTCCCTAGTGATCAGTACAAGGCCTTCGGGTTGTCGACGGGATCGAGTGCCACTCACTACACTCAAATCTATCATTCCTCACTAAGTATAAATTACTGACTATACATTTGTCCTGCCATCAGCTTGTTTTGACTTGCTATCTAGTTGAATAGTCTCTTGCTATCAAGAGATTCACTTCTGCTCATAAAGCACATCATCGCTGTAATACCTCCTTTGCTCGAGCGTTCCTTCGGGACGGCGGGTACTGCCGTAGAGGGATTGTGTTGCAGGGTTGTTCGTCGTTTGTCAGACCGAAACCTCTGAGCCGTTGCTCATGTTGGGCGTTCGACTTCATACTCAACGTGACGCTTTCTCTCACCAGGTCAGAGTACTTCAGCCATTCGACAAAGGTTAGTCTTTATGATATGGAGTAGAGTGAAATGTAATTCATTAGATGGCCCTTCAATGATTGCTCCCATGATAAACGTTGATGAGACAAATGAAATGATTCTCATATTCCCTTTTCAATGATTGAAATCTACTAACACACTACCGTATAATCGTCCACTATGGGGCAAGACATGATAGAGCCACGCGGTTTGCCCTGGGCAGTCTTTAGACTGGTGAATACTATCATTAAGTTGAATCTGTTATCAGTCAACTTGAACGTTGCGTCGCGTTAGAGGGTATATAAACCACTGCCTCTCATTTCATTTCATTTCAATCATGCAGACGCCGAACAGTCAAGTCAGCTCTCCTCGCGGACAGCAGTTAAGGCCGCGAAATTTATTTGAGGACTTTGTCAGGCTAGAGGAGCAAGACAGAGTCCACAATAATCTTGCTCGGATTGGCAATCCGATGACAGCAACTGTTGTCAATCCAACGGAATGGCGCTACATTCCACTTTTAGCCATGTGCCAATTAGTGTGGAAGTTGACACTGCTACCAAAGAGAGAGTCAAAGACTCTCTCAGCAGAATTGGTAGGGTGTAAGATGACGTTACTCCCGAGAACGAACCACCGGCTCTCTTAAGGGCCACCATGGGGCAAGATTTGATAGAACCTCCTCGCGGTTTGCCCTGGGCAGTCTTCGGACTGGCGAATACTATCATTAAGTTGAATCTGCTATCAGTCAACTTGAACGTTGCAAATGAAGTTCGGTGTAATACTTCCTTTCGACGGGCGTTCCTGTCAAGGGCGGCGGTGAAACCCGTAGCTATGTATACCGCAAGGGACATTCGGCAATGGTCAATCTTGTTAAACCTCTCTGCGTCATGTTTGCAAGTGATTGCCTCTGTCTCAACGTAGTATGCATTCGCGCCAGGGCGACATTTAGCCAACTGTCGAAGGATGCCTAAAACTTTCCATTGCATACGTTATGAGAACCATGAGTTCTACCTGTCTCTATCAATGAGACGAATTGATGAATGGAATGAAATGGGAGGACACTCACGCGCCACACGCAACATAACACACTTCTCTCTTCCGTAGTCTAACAAGCTCTTTACACATGGATCGCAGTCGATTGCTATCCCTGTATCATGTAAGCTATCTAAATTTTATTTAACACTATTTCATCTACCATCATCGCCCATATGAAGTGTCATAAGATTTACAAGTTAGAAATAAAGTTTCAATAGTGTATGCGTTAGAAATAAAGGTGTAACTGTTTGTAAAAATAAGATCGCAAGATTTACTAGTTTACAAGTTAGACTAAGTGTAAATTAAAATAAATTATAACTGTTTCAAGAGTTTACAAGTTAGAAATTAACTTTCAATGGTGTATACGTTAGAAATAAAGTTTTAGCTGTTTGTATATCAAAATAAAGTTTCAAGAGTTTACAAGTTAGAAATAAAGTTTCAATAGTGTATATGTTAGAAATAGAAGTGTAACTGTTTGTAAAAATAAGATCGCAAGATTTACTAGTTTACAAGTTAGACTAAGTGTAAATTAAAAATAAAATTATAACTGTTTCACGAGTTAAAGCGTTGATGCAACGATGAACAATTAATAAGCTGAAAAGTTTTAGATTCACTTTAACATTACCATATGTTTACAGATAGAAATGTATCACAGCAAAGCTACTTCATGAGTTAGTTTGCCAGGAGTGTATCATCTCAAACTTTTACTCCGACTGTGGAACATTGATTTCCATGATGAAGATTTAAATAGTTAGATTCGATGACGAACAAGATTTACTAGTTTACAAGTTGGAGAAAGCGTTCTACTATTTGTAAATGAAAGATATCATTTCAACAGTTTACCAGTTAGAAATAAAGTTTCAACAGTCTATAAGTTAAAAATAAAGTTTCAACCGTTTACAAGTTAAAAATGAAGTTTCAATAGTGTGTATGTTAAGAATAAAGTTCTATCTGTTTATATGTTGGAAATAAAAATGAAGGTTCACCAGTTTACAAGTTAAGAATAAAGTTTTATCTGCTTGTATGTCAGAAATGAAATAAAGCTTCACCAGTTTAAGAGTTAAAAATAAAGTTTCAATAGTGTGTATGTTAGAAATAAAGTTCTATCTGTTTATATGTTAGAAATAAAATGAAGTTTCATCAGTTTACAAGTTAAGAATAAAGTTTCAATAGTTTACAAGTTAGAAATTAAGTTTCAATGGTGTATACGTTAGAAATAAAGTTTTAGCTGTTTGTATATCAAAATAAAGTTTCAAGAGTTTACAAGTTAGAAATAAAGTTTCAATAGTGTATATGTTAGAAATAAAGGTGTAACTGTTTGTAAAAATAAGATCGCAAGATTTACTAGTTTACAAGTTAGACTAAGTGTAAATTTAAATAAAATTATAACTGTTTCACGAGTTAAAGCGTTGATGCAACGATGAACAATTAATAAGCTGAAAAGTTTTAGATTCACTTTAACATTATCATATGTTTACAGATAGAAATGTATCACAGCAAAGCTACTTCATGAGTTAGTTTGCCAGGAGTGTATCATCTCAAACTTTTACTCCGACTGTGGAACATTGATTTCCATGATGAAGATTTAAATAGTTAGATTCGATGACGAACAAGATTTACTAGTTTACAAGTTGGACAAAGCGTTCTACTATTTGTAAATAAAAGATATCATTTCAACAGTCTACAAGTTAAAAATAAAATTATAACTGTTTCAAGAGTTTACAAGTTAGAAATTAAGTTTCAATGGTGTATACTCGTACGTTAGAAATAAAGTTTTAGCTGTTTGTATATCAAAATAAAGTTTCAAGAGTTTACAAGTTAGAAATAAAGTTTCAATAGTGTATATGTTAGAAATAGAAGTGTAACTGTTTGTAAAAATAAGATCGCAAGATTTACTAGTTTACAAGTTAGACTAAGTGTAAATTAAAAATAAAATTATAACTGTTTCACGAGTTAAAGCGTTGATGCAACGATGAACAATTAATAAGCTGAAAAGTTTTAGATTCACTTTAACATTACCATATGTTTACAGATAGAAATGTATCACAGCAAAGCTACTTCATGAGTTAGTTTGCCAGGAGTGTATCATCTCAAACTTTTACTCCGACTGTGGAACATTGATTTCCATGATGAAGATTTAAATAGTTAGATTCGATGACGAACAAGATTTACTAGTTTACAAGTTGGAGAAAGCGTTCTACTATTTGTAAATGAAAGATATCATTTCAACAGTTTACCAGTTAGAAATAAAGTTTCAACAGTCTATAAGTTAAAAATAAAGTTTCAACCGTTTACAAGTTAAAAATGAAGTTTCAATAGTGTGTATGTTAAGAATAAAGTTCTATCTGTTTATATGTTGGAAATAAAAATGAAGGTTCACCAGTTTACAAGTTAAGAATAAAGTTTTATCTGCTTGTATGTCAGAAATGAAATAAAGCTTCACCAGTTTAAGAGTTAAAAATAAAGTTTCAATAGTGTGTATG
The DNA here is from genome assembly GCA_907163375.1 of Prostheceraeus crozeri. Classification (NCBI taxonomy): domain Eukaryota; kingdom Metazoa; phylum Platyhelminthes; order Polycladida; family Euryleptidae; genus Prostheceraeus; species Prostheceraeus crozeri. The sequence goes on along the minus strand of CAJQUW010001660.1, from coordinate 131,870 downwards.
TTAGAAATAAAGTTCTATCTGTTTATATGTTAGAAATAAAATGAAGTTTCATCAGTTTACAAGTTAAGAATAAAGTTTCAATAGTTTACAAGTTAGAAATTAAGTTTCAATGGTGTATACGTTAGAAATAAAGTTTTAGCTGTTTGTATATCAAAATAAAGTTTCAAGAGTTTACAAGTTAGAAATAAAGTTTCAATAGTGTATATGTTAGAAATAAAGGTGTAACTGTTTGTAAAAATAAGATCGCAAGATTTACTAGTTTACAAGTTAGACTAAGTGTAAATTTAAATAAAATTATAACTGTTTCACGAGTTAAAGCGTTGATGCAACGATGAACAATTAATAAGCTGAAAAGTTTTAGATTCACTTTAACATTATCATATGTTTACAGATAGAAATGTATCACAGCAAAGCTACTTCATGAGTTAGTTTGCCAGGAGTGTATCATCTCAAACTTTTACTCCGACTGTGGAACATTGATTTCCATGATGAAGATTTAAATAGTTAGATTCGATGACGAACAAGATTTACTAGTTTACAAGTTGGACAAAGCGTTCTACTATTTGTAAATAAAAGATATCATTTCAACAGTCTACAAGTTAAAAATAAAATTATAACTGTTTCAAGAGTTTACAAGTTAGAAATTAAGTTTCAATGGTGTATACTCGTACGTTAGAAATAAAGTTTTAGCTGTTTGTATATCAAAATAAAGTTTCAAGAGTTTACAAGTTAGAAATAAAGTTTCAATAGTGTATGCACTAGAAATAAAGTCTTAGCTGTTTGTATATCAAAATAAAGTTTCAAGAGTTTACAAGTTAAGAATAAAGTTTCAATAGTGTGCATGGTCAGAATAAAGTTCTATTTGTTTGTATGTTAGAAATAGAATGAAGTTTCACAAGTTGGTAAGTTAAGAATAAACTTCTATCTGTTTATATGTTCGAAATAGAATGAAGTTTCACCAGTTTACAAGTTAAGAATAAAGTTCTATCTGTTTATATGTTAGAAATAAAATGAAGTTTCATCAGTTTACAAGTAAAGAATAAAGTTCTATCTGTTTATATGTTAGAAATAAAATGAAGTTTCATCAGTTTACAAGTAAAGAATAAAGTTTCAATAGTTTACAAGTTAAGAATAAAGTTTCAATATTGTACATGTTAAGAATGAAGTTTTATCTGTTTGTATGTTAGAAATAGAATGAAGTTTCACCAGTTGGCAAGTTAAGAATAAAGTTCTATCTGTTTGTATGTTAGAAATAAAGTTCTATCTGTTTATATGTTAGAAATAGAATGAAGTTTCACCAGTTTACAAGTTAAGAATAAAGTTCTATCTGTTTATATGTTAGAAATAAAATGAAGTTTCATCAGTTTACAAGTAAAGAATAAAGTTTCAATAGTTTACAAGTTAAGAATAAAGTTTCAATAGTGTACATGTTCAGAATAAAGTTCTATTTGTTTATATGTTAGAAATAGAATGAAGTTTCACCAGTTGGCAAGTTAAGAATAAAGTTCTATCTGTTTCTATGATAGAAATAAAACAAATTTTCAACCGTTTACAAGTTAGAAATAAAGTTTCACCAGTGTACAAGTTAGAAATTAAGTTTTAATAGTGTATATGTTAGAAATAAAGCTTTATCTGTTTGCATGTTAGAAACAAAATAAAGTTTCAACAGTTTAAAAGATAAAAACTAAGGTTTCAATAATGTATACGTTAGAAATAAAGTTTTAGCTGTTTGTATATCAAAATAAAGTTTCAAGAGTTTACAAGTTAGAAATAAAGTTTCAACAGTGTGTATGTTAGAAATAGAGTTATATCTGTTTGTAAAAATATGATTGCAGGATTTAATAGTTTGCAAGTTAGACTAAGCGTTCTACTATTTGTAAATGAAAGATATAGTTTCAACAGTTTACAGATTAAAAATAAAGTTTCAACAGTGTGTATGTTGAAAATAAAGTTTAAGCTGTTTGTGTGTTAGAAATAGAATAAAGTTTCAACAGTTTATAGATTAAAAATAAAGTTTCAACAGTGTGTACATTAGAAATAAAGTTTTAGCTGTTTGTATGTTAAAAATAAAGTTTCAATAGTGTGTATGTTAGAAATAGAGTTTTATCGGTTTGTAAAATGAGATTGTAGGATTTACTAGTTTGCAAGTTAGACTAAGCGTTCTACTATTTGTAAATGAAAGATATAGTTTCAACAGTTTACAGATTAAAAATAAAGTTTCAACAGTGTGTATGTTGGAAATAAAGTTTAAGCTGTTTGTAGATTAAAATAAAGTTTCAACAGTGTGTACATTAGAAATAAAGTTTTAGCTGTTTGTATGTTAAAAATAAAGTTTCAACAGTGTGTATGTTAGAAATAGAGTTTTATCGGTTTGTAAAATGAGATTGTAGGATTTACTAGTTTGCAAGTTAGACTAAGCGTTTTACTATTTGTAAATGAAAGATATAGTTTCAACAGTTTACAGATTAAAAATAAAGTTTCAACAGTGTGTATGTTGGAAATAAAGTTTTATCGGTTTGTAAAATGAGATTGTAGGATTTACTAGTTTGCAAGTTAGACTAAGCGTTCTACTATTTGTAAATGAAAGATATAGTTTCAACAGTTTACAGATTAGAAAATAATGTTTCAATAGTGTACAAGTTGGAAATAAAGTTTTAATAGTTTATACGCTTGAAATATAGTTATATCCGTTTATGTCTTGGAAATAAAGTTCTAACAGTTTGTATGTTAGAAATGAAGGTTTACCTGTTTGTATGCTAGAAATAAAGTTTCATCAGTTTCCATATTAAAAAATAAAGTTTTTAACAGTTTACAAGTTAAAAATAAAGTTTTAATAGTGTATGCGTTAGAAATAGAGTTTTAGCTTTTGTATGCTAGAAATAAAGGTATAGCTATTTGTAAAATAATTAAAATTGTAAGTGATTAGCATATTTCGTTTGCTGAAAAGAAGGTGTTCCGCCTGTTAGTGTTGGTGTATTAATATTGAAGAATTTGGTAGTATCTGTTCAATTGAAGACTATAATGGTTCTAGCAAATATTAAAAACAGCAGCCATTATATAATTTATGAAACTGAACCCTTTCCTGCTGCTCTCATTCGAGTGGTACCCTATACATATTACCATCCTTCATAACGGGCATTGTATCATAACAGGCTTATGTGATTTCAATAAAGTATCACGGATTGTTAAATTCCTAATGTGTTATCTGTTTGATGTATAGCTAATGGAGGCATGTTAAACGTTGAGTTTTTCCTTCATTCACTGACGACTCATCATATGAATGAGTTAAGGTGAAAACGGTATGCGTCATCACTTTGACTGACAAAGGAACGCACACGCACTGAATGGGGAAAAGATCAGGCTGTCAATAAGGATGAATAGAATCTTATCGAATGGTCTGACATCTACGACAATGAGGTGGATCCATTTTTAGACATGTGTTATCGCTTTGTCTGATATGAAAACGTTCACACGCTCACATATTCAGCTGTGAATATAATTTACTATTGCTATTTTTAGTGACTATCTTTACAAGAAGAATGACAGTGATGTAAGCAACATGCTTCCTAACCTGAATAGAGCTGTTTTGTGTTATTCTATTAGACATGTCGTTTAGCAAATCGGCGATACAACGATGTTGCCCACCCGTTAGAAAAATTAGCACAAGCGAGTTGTGTGAAGTGTTACTTGATGATGCAAAGATACATCACATTTCATTTTTGATTGAAAATCAAAGTGCTCTTCTGAAACTGGGCGATGGCATTCATTGTCAATTGAGTGAAAATTTGATAAAACTGTGGTTTTTCATTGCTGTAAAATGTGTTTACTACTACACGCATGATTGGTGTAGGAATACCAATGACCCTTAATAAACATGAACAACGCCTTTGCATTCAAAGTGATCTGATTTCACCTATTTCTTTTGATGAGAAAAAAGAATACATTTTACGCGATTTCATTCATGACAAAGACGCTTCATATGGAATAGTCCAGAAATTGTTTGAACCTATTTTCCACCATCCTGTCGTCAAACAAATGATACCCTCTATTGCTATCAAAATTACCAATGGTTTACAAGAGTGCATCCACGTGAAAGATACTAAATCCCTCATAACGTTAGTGTTTCGGAAAACAAAGTGAAGTCTTTATACAACATTTATTGAAATATGTACATGAATGTGAAGCAATAGACTTTATACAACATCCACTGAAAATATATACATGAGCGCACTTCAATAAACATTGCTATATACAAAAAGTCTTTTTACTTCGTGACGGGTGGAAATATACAGGGATAGGAAAAATGTCTTTCAGTGGAAAAGTCATCACATGGGGAATGTACAGATGTGGACACATATTCACAAGGAAAAAACAATCTCATGCGATACATAAAACAACAATGTTTATCTACAGAAATCAACATCAAAATACTGAGTTAAGGATGAATCTATTTACACGTCTCCTGAATGTGGTAGTGTGAGTTTAATTCTTTTGGGTGGTGGTATGTTTGTGTCAGGATGTCCATGTGGAAGAGATATGTTGTGTTCTAACCAGCACCTCTTATCCTCCCATGCTGAAAGCGCCCGTTTCCTAAAAGTATGAGTTTTGATCTCATGCGACTTAGATTTTAAGATTGTCATATTGACAAACGTTATATTTTTATTTCTATAGGCTTTCCCGAAATTCTTATGTTTCATGTTAGAGACCAATGATCTTGATATGCCTTTAGCACGCTTAATACTATCGTCGCTATCCTTTAATTTCATACTGTACATTTTTGGACGGAGGAGAATCATTTCATCTATTTCCTTCCCTGATGTCTCATCCTTAAAGCAGCCAAGTTTTGCCTTATTTTTGATGGAGTAGAGTGGGTGATCAGTAGGATAATTTGATGTATCAAAATATCTTTCTAAAGATTTTCCTACTTCATTGAAATTTAAATCTTTTTGAGTGGTAATACCTAAGAAGAAACTATCTGTATCACCACCCAACAAACGAACCTCTTTTACGAGAGGACATGGTTTTAGTATTTTATAAAAGAGTTGGTACATTTCAAGCTTAGAGTAATCTAGTACAGCTTGGCCAATATAGATGGGCTTGCACAACTCAACTTCAGATTTTATCATTTTAACACCTACAAGGTCCTCATCGATAATGTCTCTATCGATGAATAGAGGTGATGAGACCAATTTGTGATACTTTTGATCATCAGTGACTAGTTTGTAGTTTACACGTTTTCTAACATCCTCCATCGTCTTACCAAATAGACTATTATTCTTATATTTATAAAAATCTTTTTCAAAATTATTTTGGGCTAGTGCACGTTTCTGGCTGTTGCTATCAATATATGGTTTGAGGAAGGCTTTCTGTCTAAATTTAATAATGCGGTGAACTCTTTTTAAAATCATACCCATTTCTAAATAAAATTTTAAGATGCTAAAGTGGACTAGATAGTTTTCTTTATCATACTGGGTGAGTAAAAGTTTGCGGCAAGGCTTATAGTCGGGTTGACCGCATGATTCTAAATCTTTATGAAATTGTTTCATAAAGTCGGAAAACATATCTTTGGTCACTTCACCTGATTCGGGTGCGAGTGGAAAATCTACGGTTTTATGTTTAATATTATTTGGATAGATTAGATCTATCTCAAAATAATATCCCCAATCACCTTCATCTGGGATTGCTAGTATGTTAGAAGGGTTGGAGAGATGCTGAATTTCACTATCATCTAACCAGCTAAACTCAGAGTGAGGTAGCGGTTTGGATAGTGAACTACCATACAAATTATTTTGATCATAATACTTAAGATGGGTATGATCATTACCTACTGTTTCAGATTTTAACCTATGTTTATTTACAAATGTGAGACCACCGCGAATTCCTCGCTCAAATAAATTATACATCTCTGGATCTTGTAAGAGATGAATGGTCTCACCAGTCATTTTAAAAGCAGACTTAAATGACATGGCTGGTAGACTGACGAAGTGGACGGGATCTAACTTATCTTCTTCTAATGCCACTCGTCGAAACTCCTGAAATACATCAGCCAGCAAAAATACATCTAACTTAAGGTATGCAATCATATATTCGCCAAATGTATGGCAGTCAAATTTTATCCATGCATCTTGTGCATGATCATAATCTTCGGTCTTACATTCTGCGCCAGTCAAATCATTTTTAAATTTATCTATGGGCGGAAGAGAAGTCTCGCCGAGTTTACTAATCGCATCAAAATATGCATATGGAAAGACTCCTTTCCGTGTGATGACTTCATCGGTTAGATTTGGATATTGTTTCTTAAGATTTTGTGTTAGTGGAAGAGACTTTAGATTTTGTACGAGAGAGGCCAGTGATGCAGTCATAAATTGGTAGGAATCTAAAAATTTTATATCAAAATAGACCGTCTTATTTTCTTTAGTTTTATCGACAGGCACTTTTGCTGTCATGGCCATAAACTTCTCTCTCGTTTGTGCTATTACATCAAGCTTCCACTCTTTCATTTGACCTAAACCTCCTTTTATTATCATATGGCTGTCGTAGCCCTTGAAATTATGGAAAATGACGGGTAATGTACGCCGTTTCATCCTAAGTGAAAAATTGCATTTTGAACATAGTGCGTTTCTAAATTTACCAGTGATGTGATCATGGTCGCGCACTTTCTTAATCTTATCATCATCAAATGTTTTACTGCATTTGGGGCAAACGTTGCAACTATCAAATTTTGCTTGATCATCTGCTGTCATATGCAATGATCTGCGATAGAGTTCACCATCATACTTTTGTTGAAATTTTACAGCCTGTTCGAGGAATTGTAGGAATTGGTAAATACAATCCTCACCTTGCCAGACGTGCATTTTATTTTTTCTATTTTGGAAATGGTCATGCCATACTTCATAGCAGGAAATGGCTGCTGGCTTGTGGATGATATCATCGATATAGCATTCGATGTCAGCATAGATGACACGCAGGGGACTTAGTTCATCGCCATTCTCTCTATATGAAAACTCCTTATCTTTGGGCATGCGCTCTATTTGTAGTTTACCCCGCTTGCACCATTCATAATGACTTAGAAATTTATTTTTCGACCAAAATGGTCGTGTGCAGCGATCGCATATGAAATGTTCACCTTTAATCGATTTTTGTATATGGTTGTAAAGGCGATGAATTTTTGGAATGCCACAGTAATGCCACTGTTGAGTATTGTCCTCATACACTAGCAAGAGGTTGACAACTCGATCATAGCTACTTTGGCGGTTGTTATACCTAACGCCTTTTAGCCCTTTCTCCCAGACGTGTACCACTATCTTAATTTTATTTAATTTCTCAAATTTCTCTATATCTTTCAATTTCATATCTTCACTATTGCAGTCATCAAACTTTAATTCATTTTCCCACTCTTGATACTTACTTCTACGGAAACGATTATCATTTACATCATTGTAGTGGAGAATGGATAACACTGCATACTTAAAACATTGCGATTCACAATCTACAGAAATGACTGCTTTTTTATTTTTTAAACTTTTCGGAAGTTTAAAGGAGCCTCGCCCACTATAACTTTCTAGCAAATTGATTTTAAACTTGGCAGATTCTATACCATCAAAAACGAGGCCACTATCGCGTTCGTTGAATTTAACTATATTTAGTTTTAGTCCTTGGATATGAAATTTTAACCAAGAATCTTCATCGATTACTTCTGTAGCAGGAGAGGAGGGTATGTGAAACTCCAACCTCTCTACTATTTGACCAGTATGGTGGTCGATTTTTACATATTTTATTTTGAGATAGATGAGCGCCTTCATTCTAAAATTGTCTAAATTGTTGAAGAGCGCTTCTATCAATGATGAATTTTGATGAAACCATTCCTCAAAGTTAGCAATGGTTTCTGAGGATTCCATCTGGTAGTTCCTCACTAAATTATTTATCGACACTTCAGAGAGTCGGATAGAGGAGGTACCGTTGGTGTAGGTATCGTTCGTGTGTGTATGTCGAAGTCTATGTGAAGATAATTCAAAATGTGACTCAAATGATTGAATGCAGAAGTCGCAAGTAAAGGAGACGTGTTCAATAGAGTCATCCTCACCTCGGGAGATTGATGGCGACTTGGGTTGACACACACGTTGTCTAATGTGTCGGAGCAGATCGCGTTTCCTCATGAAGATGTGCCCACAGTCAGCACATTCCCGCTCGTCGCCTTCCCGCGATAGTGTTGAGCTGGAACTAGCATCACCTAAAAGAGAAATCATTCTATCATCTCTATTAAAGTCTTAGTGTTTTGTTACAACCTACCTTCACTCAACAGCTCTAAACTTTCCTTGAGAAAGGAGGGCTTTGGTGATGAAGTCGATGCCTGAAATTGAGGAAGATGCTATTAGCCAAACGTTCGAGGGAGATGAGTGAGGAAATCTTCAACCTACCATTTTAATGGTGTGGTCGTACACTTCGATCTCCATTTCTACCGACTTGTTGGAGATGGGAGGGAAGTCGCCTGCTGTTGCCGGTGGTGGTATGTGAGAGTTGGCGGGGCGGTTAGGAACGTTATCGCGCAGAAATACCGTTGCGAGATCTGTTGAGAAAAGGAAGGAAAGCGATCAGTAACATGACTATTCAATTCCAAGTGTGGTGTGCGTTTTGTTTAAGTCCTTGTCCCCTTTTACCATCACTGTAACTTACCATCAAGAGAATCTACTTCCGCCATCACCGATGGTTCAAGAGGAGGTAGAAGGGGGATGCGAGCCGAGGGTGGAAGAGTCCGCGGCTTGGGTGTTGGAGGGATGCGGCGACGAGGAGCTGGTATGGGTGGTGGTGGAGGTTGGGCGATGACCATACCCGAGGTGGATGGCTGCTCAGATGGTGGAGCTGAGGTAGATGGGCGAGAGGGTAGGGTCGGAAAATCATCATCATATTTCCGCCTCGCGACTTCCTCCCACTTCTCCTGCCTTACCAAAACTGTAGAGTGGAAAAGAGATGAGATTGTCGAATGATAGAATGCATGCTATCAGCCATGATGATACAGAACACATAACAGCATTCATTCATTAAGATACTTACATATTCCCAGTCGTTCATAGGCTCGACCAAGTGCCCCTTCAGGAATAGGTTCTCTGTTCATGATGCGCTGCTGTACTGAAAAAAGGGAGGGAGATATTGGTGAGAGATTTCTCGAAGGGAGATATTAGAGTGCATTATAAATTTTAGAAAATGAGCTTCGCTTTTGAAAATCGCAGAGTAAAAAGACGTTAAGGGTCTTTTGTTGAAAATTAGTAAGGATATGATTCTTACATTCTTGATGTTATTCAAAGGTTTATGAAAATTAATTCCTATGCTCAACACACATGGTAACCGAATGATGTTAGTTCAAGAGTTTTATTAGCACAACCTGCATCCTTGCCCCATCACACAAAAACTTACATTGCTCAATGAGAGTTTCCTCCATCTTGGCAGAGACGCGATAAGATTCAATTTTTCTCGTGATACTCGTATCCATATCGAAGATTAAAGTAGTTAGATTCGACGTCGAAGGCAAATTCACTGAAAAGGATACGTAAGATTTATTTCATTTTACCTATGATGATCATGTGAATAGTCATTCAATGAACATGAGTCAATCAACACTTCGAAATGCTCCATACCATAAAGACTAACTCTTGTCGAATGGCTAAAGTACTCTGACCTGACGAGAGAAAGTGTCACGTTGAGTATGAAGTCGAACGCCCAACATGAGCAACAGCTCAGAGGTTTCGGTCTAACAAACGACGAACAACCCTTGCAACGCAATCCCTCTACGGCAGTACCCGCCGTCCCGAAGGAACGCTCGAGCAAAGGAAGTATTACAGCGATGATATGCTTTATGAGCAGAAGTGAAACTCTTGATAGCAAGAGACTATTCAACTTGATAGCAAGTCAAAACAACCTGATAGCGGGAGCTCACCAACACTCACCTTATGAAAGATAAATGTGAAGAGTAGAGCTGGTGCACTACCTTTTATAAGATTTTCCTAAGCGGTGAATGGATGAGACGTCTCGTCCAATCACAAGACGATCAGGAGTTTCCAGTGCGCTCACGCACTTCCAATTAATGCTGATGTTACAAACTCTCTTTTATGAACGCATGAGCATCTATTTGAATCTGTCAATGTACATTCCTATTGCGATATGATTTATTCGTTGATGATTTTACTATGATATCTTATGTGTTCAGAGCTTGCTCACTAAAGAAGAGAGAAGTGTGTTTGCTGCATACGTTTGGCGTGATACACAGGTGACACGAAGAGGTAGTGGTTCTTAAAAGAACTCATGAGACTTTCTCGATACGGATAGTATGTGCTACATGTGTATGCTATAAAAGGTTAGAGTCGGAGTGTAGAAACGACAAGCATGCAGTAAGGAGGAATTGATTAAGACATCATTATGAGAACTTTACTTGACATGTGCCCTACTTTGTAAATCATCAAACGATGAGTGGAAAATTTGAAAAACCTGCTGCAGACATCATGATCAAGCGAGAAAAGATGTCGTTGGGAAAGTTGTCTAACATCAGCAAAGTGGTTTCGCTCTTAACTATAACATATCCCTCCTTCCATCTGCGGCAGCGCTCGCCGTACAAACCCACCAACAGGAAGTATAATATCAAAGATCTCCACATCGCTCATGTTGTAGCCTGATATCAAGCCGCCTAAGGTGATGGAGGATTTTATCCCTCACTCATACCGAGCTTCACACTATTAGTACAATGGAGTTTGATATTATTATTTTATATTTTATTATTTGACTACACTAACTTTGCAAACCATGATACAGTTTCTGACTAGACTTACGAATGAAACGTTGATGATCAAACTTTCTAACTATAGATCCACCTGTGTTGCAATAAAACTTTTGTACGACTTGATAAAGTTTCTGACGACACTGACAAGAGCTTGTTCACTAGCGAAGAGAGAAATCTGTAATGTGTTGCGTGTGGCGCATGAATGTCCTCCCATTTCATCCCTTCATCATTTCGTCTCCGTGATAGAGACAAGAAGAACTGATGGTTCATTCTCACATGCTTGGGCAACTGTCGGGAGACAAGTGCAATGGAGATTTTATGAGGTAACCTGTGGCAGATAGCTAAATGTCGCCCTGGCGGTCAGAGTACAACGTTGAGACGAAAGGCAACCACTTGGAAACATGACGCAGACAGGTTTCACAAGGATTACCATTGCCCACGTCCCGTGCAGTACTCATCGCTACGGACTTCACCGCTGTCTCGAAAGAACGCCCACCCACAGGAAGTATCACACCGAAAATCTCCGTGACTTGCACCGTCCATGACTTGATCGCTAGACATGAAAACCTATAGAGTTGGTAAGAGGTTGACAGACTTTAATCAGCTTGATAGCAAGCCGTAGAGAGCTTGATTCACCAGCGTTTTGCAATGGAGATGTTTAGAGGCCACCCATGATAAGATAGCTAAGACTCAACCGATTGGCGTTCAAAGTGCTACGTTGAGAGCTGTGTCAAATGCCCAACATGAGACATGAGATGTCCCAGCGGTTACGGTCTAAACTATGACACATTCCCTTGCCACACTTATCACTACGGAATCGTCCGCCGTCCCGAAGGAACACCCTGTCAGTGGAATATTACAGCAAAACTCTCCATGTTTTGCTCGCTTTCAGTGAAAAGCCGCTTATAGCATGAGAAGACTGGCTCAGACATCATTAAAAATGCTTTCATTGACTTCAGCAGGGTCGAAAACCCCAGAAAACCTCCAAAAATAGTGAATTTAAAATTTTCAACTTTTTAGCACTACTTATGAAATTTTATAAGTAGTCTATCACTTAGGGTAGGTCAATAGCGACCGAACATTTTTTGAATCAAGTCAAACGGACTTGTAGAAGCAAAGTTACAAGCCTTTAAAGTTTTGGAGTCTTTTATGGCCTGGAGACGAAGGCCATCTCCTGGCGAACCTCTAAGTCTGACGCCTTAGCTGATATCAGCAATGAAATTTTCTAAGTCGGTTTCTTACAGAAACTCGGGATTTGGAATGTCCGAAGCTATCATCGGAGCTCAGAGAGACGACTTACCGTTGGCAATCTCTCGTCTGAATGACAAGTCTCTGTCGGTTCCCAGCTTATATAGTGTGTGGCGATCAGCTGATGACGTAATACCCATCATCCAAACACTAAAAATCCCGTCTATCTCCGCTTCTAGTGCTCCGATTGAGCTGGAAATACACCATTTCCATGTAGCATTTGACGCTGAATACGAATCTGGCCTCCGTTTTCCCATCCGATGCTTCCTTTTGGCATCCTGTCGTTTTTCCGAAAAATGTTGAAAATTTTTCTCTCCGATTGACTTGAAACTCTCCGATTGACATGAAACTCACCATACAGATAGAGAATTTCACGCTGATTCCAAATCTGAAATCCGTTTTCCAATCCGATGCTTCGTTTTGAAGCTACAGCCCAAAACGTCCCAAATTCTAACTCTGTCGTTTTTCGCCAATGTCCCAAAATCTTAAATGGCGTCTCACATATAAACGAAGACAGATAGGAACAAGCCGATTCTTTCAGTGAATTTGTCTCACTCTTAGCTTTCAAACGAGCTATGGCACGACAAAATCCGTCCACTAGAAGCCAAGATCGAAGCGAGCTGTCCAGAGGGGGGGCGTCAGGGAAATTTTTTTCTCTCCGATTGAGCTGGAAATACACCATTTCCATGTAGAATTTCTTGCTGAATCCGAATCTGGCCTCCGTCTTCCCATCCGATGGTTCGTTTTGGCTCTACAGTAGGCAGCCATCGCAAAAATTCTAACTCTGTCATTTTTTCGAAAAATGTTGAAAATTTTTTCTCGCCGATTGACTTGAAACTCACCATACAGATAGAGAATTTCACGCTGATTCCAAATCTGAAATCCGTTTTCCAATCCGATGCTTCGTTTTGAAGCTACAGCCCAAAACGTCCCAAATTCTAACTCTGTCGTTTTTCACCAATGTCCCAAAATCTTAAATGGCGTCTCACATCTAAACGAAGACAGATAGGAACAAGCCGATTCTTTCACTGAATTTGTCTCACTCTTAGCTTTCAAACGAGCTATGGCACGACAAAATCCGTCCACTAGAAGCCAAAATCGAAGCGAGCTGTCCAGAGGGGGGGGACGTCAGCGAAAATTTTTTCTCTCCGATTGACTTGAAACTCACCATACAGATAGAGAATTTCACGCTGATTCCAAATCTGAAATCCGTTTTCCAATCCGATGCTTCGTTTTGAAGCTAGAGCCCAAAACGTCCCAAATTCTAACTCTGTCGTTTTTCACCAATGTCCCAAAATCTTAAATGGCGTCTCACATCTAAACGAAGACAGATAGGAACAAGCCGATTCTTTCACTGAATTTGTCTCACTCTTAGCTTTCAAACGAGCTATGGCACGACAAAATCCGTCCACTAGAAGCCAAAATCGAAGCGAGCTGTCCAGAGGGGGGGGACGTCAGCGAAATTTTTTTCTCTCCGATGGCGTTCAAATTCACCATACCGATGCAGAATTTCACGCTGAATCCGAATCTGGTCTCCGTTTTCTCATCCGATGCTTCGTTTTGGCGCTACACACCAAAACGTCCCAAATTCTAACTCTGTCGTTTTTTCGAAAAATGTTGAAAATTTTTTCTCGCCGATTGACTTGAAACTCACCATACAGATAGAGAATTTCACGCTGATTCCAAATCTGAAATCCGTTTTCCAATCCGATGCTTCGTTTTGAAGCTACAGCCCAAAACGTCCCAAATTCTAACTCTGTCGTTTTTCACCAATGTCCCAAAATCTTAAATGGCGTCTCACATCTAAACGAAGACAGATAGGAACAAGCCGATTCTTTCACTGAATTTGTCTCACTCTTAGCTTTCAAACGAGCTATGGCACGACAAAATCCGTCCACTAGAAGCCAAAATCGAAGCGAGCTGTCCAGAGGGGGGGGACGTCAGCGAAATTTTTTTCTCTCCGATTGACTTGAAACTCACCATACCGATGCAGAATTTCACGCTGAATCCGAATCTGGCCTCCGTTTTCTCATCCGATGGTTCATTTGGGCGCTACACACCAAAACGTCCCAAATTCTAATTCTTAAAATTTTGAAGAAAAATTTTTTCTCGCCGATTGAGCTGGAAATCACACCACAGATGCAGAATTTTACGCTGAATCCGAATCTGGCAGCCATTTCACCATCCACGACAACCTAGACGGTCGCCCACGTCAACCTAGACGGTCGCCCACGTCAACCTAGACGGTCGCCCACGTCAACCTGGACGGTCGCCCACGTCAACCAGGCGGTCGGACCAACTCACCCGAGTCTCACACTCTGTCGTTGCAGAGGGGGGGGAAGTCAGACCCGAAGCACCACGGCGGCCGACCACGACACTCTGTCGTTCCAGAGGGGGGGGCGCGCTGTGTTTATTATGGACCTTTTATTACTACTAACGTTCATAGTGTCGACGATATGAACCTGTCGATGAAAAGTACGACTCCCATATATATATATAATTGAAACTGATCAATTGAAAATTTTACCAGCGCTTCAGGTTTAGAAATCAAGTTTTTAATATATTTTGATAAAATACCAATTACATTTTTGGAAGCATTACAGAGATTTGATAGAAATTTGACGAATTATTTTCATATTAGATAAATAGTATAATAGATATGATACTAATATAGTTATTTTGATACTTTTTAGATGAGTATTTGATAAATATTATATGTATTTAATCGTGAAATGATAAGTTTAATATGATTTTCATCATAAATTGATAGATTTGATAATGATTTAATTAGTATGGTAAAAATTTGTGAAATTTTTGCCAATTCTTTGGTTCAGGATTTGCCTAATATTACTGAAACTAACTCGGTTTTCTCGTTCCGGGTTAGTATAGCCACCGATGAAGGGCAATGAGAAAAAAGTTATCAGACTGCCAACACCAGAGCTGCAGTGGTAAAAGGTCCCTTTGATTAGCCCAGGGCTGCCACTCTTCCGGTTTTAACCGGAATTCCGGCTTTTTTTAACTTAACTAAGTAGTGGGAAAATGTTCTACCAAGGAACAGAAATTTTCTTAGAGCAGCATTGTAGGGGCCTTCTTGAGATCGCTATGAAGTCCTTTTAGATTGTGAAGGGCCCTTTTGACATCGTGTAGGGGCCCTCTTGAGATCGTTATGAGGCCCTTTTAAGATTGTGAAGGGCCCTTATGACATCGTGAGGGGTCCTTTTAAGATTGTGAAGGGCCCTTTTGAGATTGTGAGGGGGCCCTTTTGAAATTGAGAAGGGCCCTTTTGAGAACGAGAGGGGCCCTCTTGAGATCTTCAGGGTTTCTTTTCGATTGTGAAGGTGACCTTTTGACAACGTGATGGGCCCTCTTGATATTGTGTGGGGACCCTTTTAGATTGTGAAAGATATATTCAGCTCGTGCAGGGCCCTTCAATTTTAAACAATCATGAATTTCAAAGCAGGTACTTTCGAAAAATCCGCGTGACACTTGATCAGAAGATCCTTCTACAATTGCAAGTCACTGATTCCTTCGTCAATCATGAAGAAACAGGACTCAACGCAAGTAATCAGGATTCCGAAATAAGAAATAATTTTGGTGGGAATGCTTGACGAAAAATTTGTACTACGTTCGTATGAAGTTTTGATTGCTTTGATTCTCTACAAAATGCGCCTTTCAAGAGGCGTGCTAGAAAAATAAAAGTATGAAAGAGAAATCTACCAAATGTTTCGGGAATACAAAGGGTTGACGAATGAATATGCGATTACCTGTTGCAAAAGCGGTTAAATTTCGGATAAGACAACAATGAAAATTGAAATCTTGCAAGCAACTGCTTAAGTGATCAACATTTCCCTTCGTATTGATGCTATGTTTACTTGTGCCATGGCCTGTGACCTTTGTTTGATAAAGTGGCTGTCACAAGTTCGTTTATTTTTTTAGGTATGTCATTGTTTTTTCATCTCTTATGTTTGAAATACAAGAGATGAGAGAAAGGCTTGATTTGAATCATTGCCGGACCTAAAGGACTTTTCAGTCGGAACTGCAAACGTTTTTGGCTTCTTAGCCGTCATCGTTGCAATGTACCCTATTGTAAGGAATCAGTAACTCACCGCGCAAACCATCAGTACCTGGATGTGCTTGGAAATTCGGCAGCTCACCTTTGTGCTATTTGCATTCCTGTTTACAAACATGAATTTTTGAGAGCGAGCTCTAGACTATGAGATTTCAATTACATGCATTTCATCAATTGTAGATGTCTGTAGTTCGGATGAAGATTTATCTGCATGTGAGTTAATGACTATCTACAAGCATACTGACTGCACGGCTAAAATTCCAGAAAAGTTAGTCCACTACTTCTCGTAATGGCTTCAATCAAATATCTCTCTCATCTCTTCCTTTTTTCTTTTCATGGTCTGGGCATCATTTCAGATTAAGTATCATATTAACTAGCATGGTGTCTAATGTGCGATAGGTTTTAGTCGTCAATTCATGCTGTGTGACATGGATTAATTTTTTTGTGTAACGTGGCGGATGATGCTTTACTTAGATATTTGTTTATGATATATTTTTTTCCTGTTAGAGGATGTCTCACAATGAGCCCTATCGTCACTTTTTTTATAAATTCCCTATTCTCTCACTAATCATTTCAAAGCTTTTTGAAATGGCAATTAGCGACTCAATGATGAGTTACTGCAAGTTATTTATGATTCAAAAGAAAGCAGTTGTTAACACTAGTAACACTATGACAATTTATTTTCTTCTTGCTCAGCATTTGCCCGAACATAATCTAATTCTTCAGTCAGCCGCGTAAGAGCATGTCTCCACACAATCGCTCGTCAATCTGGTGAAAAACGGTGCAAAATTTGTTTTCCAGTTCATCCTAAAGAATAGGATGACTCCAGTGCAGCATTTCCTTAACATGTTCAAGCGAATAAAAAGTCACAAGGCATTAACTGTAATATCGGAAGCCATTCCATAGGCTGTCATTGCGGTCAATCCATGATTTAGGAAAGTGATTGTTCAAATAATTTACGATCGGTCGGCAGTAGTGCGCTGGCACTCCATCCTGCATGAAGATGCTCCTATCCTGTGACATTCGGTATCACTTTACACAGCATGAAAAGGAAGTTTTTACCATTCATTGTCAGTTTCTCGAAAGAAAAATGGCTCAGTTGCGCTTCATAAGGAAATGCCAGCCCAAGCTTTTAGACTGCGTTGATCCATGGATTTTGTGTTAAGGTATTTGTTGTGACCAGACCGCTCTGCAGAGTCAGTCTTCCAAACATCGAACAGCTGACAAGCCATTCCCAGTGGTTTCAAGAAAGACAAGATCTTGTATCGTGTGACGTCTTGGCATGATTAATAGAAAATGACAGCTGCACGAATAATGCCTTCTAATTTTGAATGTAAAATTTCTGAACGAAATGAAGAAGTTTATTTTTGAAACGGTTAAGCTGATTATTCATGCCGGTTTTGAGTTACGGGAGATGGAGGAGTCTCAGTAATACATTCTGTTTAGACTTCAAAAGCAGTTCTTTCGAAAATAGTAGTTTTTCCAGTCATGCATGCTAAAGAACCTGGTAAAAACTATGTTTGAAAAAGCATCAGTAGCAATATTATGCCATTTATTTACTTGTTGAGTGAGGATTCATTAGCATCTTTATTGCAGCAGACCCAACTTCTACCTGAACGCTTTCAAAACTAATCGGATTGTGGGATATCGATTGATCGTAATTTTTTTACTGTAAGGGGGCCCACGGCTACCCATTTTATGGGGGCCCATTCCAATTTGAATTTCCGGTTTTTATTTTTGATAAGAGTGACAGCCCTGGATTCGCCATTTACAGTGCCTTTTATGACACGCGGGAGAACGTCGGTCCTATTCAATTCTGTTCCGAGAACCGCACAGGTGGCGTCTACGGTATTCGTCCAGTGTGGCAGTTTCCTGGCTTCCCATGTCGATACTTAGGATCGTGCCATTGCATTAACATGCACATTTTGATACCATGGTTTTCTATCATGGTTGTTGCTTGTCATTTGTTACTTCAACTCAACATGTTTGAACATTTCAGTCTGATAAATCGTCTCAGTACAACTTTCTAGAATTTTATGAATCAGATGATGAAAATGAAGAATTTTTTATCTTTGGAAAATTCAGGAAATTACCTTTTCTGTCGATATGAAATTACTCAGATCCCAAGGATTTCATGGAGTGCAGGCCAATGAGGAAAAGCGCATGGAAACTTACGGACCAGCGGTCACAGAATTCAAAAATTTTGATAACTGAGTGCGGTGAAGTCAAATATCGTTCATTATCTAACGCGTCAAAATTTAGTGGCAAAATTCAAACAGGAAATGTTTCAAATGTGATAAAAATAGCTTAAAGAAATGTCCGGATGATTCTTGAGCGATGTAATTGGAATGCAAATCTGGTCAAGATGTGTAAATTCGGTAAAAGAACCCGTGAATCGCCTGGAAATTTGAAGCTTGAAATCTGGCCGCCACCCTGTGTACCACATTCATGGGTGAGATTCTTCCGGAAATTTGGCATGAACGTTATTAGGTATCGGGATTCGTCCAAGAACGTTATGAAACAGAAGGGTGGGGGTAGGGTTTTTTCTATGGTTGTTGAATTTTTCAGTACGTTTTGAGAGGCAAAGTTTTTTAAGATTGTTTTTCTATTTTCCTATTTTCGTCAAACATATTTTTGATTAGACTGTCAGGCATATTTTAGTAAATATTTATCAGTAATTCTTTCAACTTAGAAAGTAATATAGTAACATATATGCCAATGAATTGTCTTCTCCCTGCCTTAAATACTAGTTGAGTGCTGTTTCTTCGGTTGAAGAATTCGAAATTTATTTGCCATTAATCGAATACAGAAATCTTATAGAAGCGCATGGCGACGCCGCTTGATTAAAATTCAATGAAATCTTAGTATTTCTTTTAAACTTCAGTTCATTACGAGAAAACAGCAAAACTTCAAGAAAGAAGTCAGAAACAAACGAATTATTCGAAGAATAGCTGTACTGTTCTCTTTCTGCCCATTTTACAAGACCTAGTTTATCCACTTATCTTTGCATGCTTAGTTGCTGTGAGGCCTGCCAATGGTACCGCGTATAAAAGTCTTGCCACTACAAATTGCTATTAAACCAACGATGGGTTTTTGAGAAGGTTGTTTGCCTGTCGTTCAATTTGCTGTCTTACGCATACACATTCATGATGTCCTCATACTTAACTGTGATCAAAATGAATTGCCGACTATGCTATGAATGTTTTCCCTTCTATGAATTTGAAATGCTGAACTCTTCTAAATAACAACTTCATTAGAAAGCTATGATCTTGCGCACTTTTAGTAGGCTATTCATCAATTATCATTTTCATGTTTACATTTCATACGCACGAACTATGCGTAGACCACCCTGACATTCGCTTTTTCGAAAATATGCCTGAATTTTCGCTTTTATCGAGTGGCATTCGTTTTTTTCGCTTTTTTGGTAGAGCAGGAAGAAGTGTTTCGTAGTACAGGCACGTGTTGACAACGCAACATGACTTTTTGTCAGACACACGGGAGGCCTACTATCGAATTTTCTTAGAAGACTGATTTTGGATTAGTGAAACAAGCGGTTCAGTTCGTGCGAATGAGGATCCTTAATTCGTCATGTGATCCATTTCGCATGACTTAAGTTAACAGACACACATCGAATAAATACTTGAAAATATCAATATGCCTTGGAATATTCATATGAAAGAGATGTTCAAAGTTTCAGGCTAATTTAGCAGTTGAAAGCATGACAGCTAAAGAAATTTTCTTAACCACAGAAATTATAAAATCGTCTTCATTGCTGAAGTTTCTAGCAGTATTTTTTGATTTTTTTCAACACTATGTTTCAACAATCCTATGAAACAATCTTGGAATCTACATTATTTGTCTAAAATCGAATCAATCTGAATTGATTGCTGTTTATATGTCTGATCATTAATAGAACACAAAAGCTAGCTTTATGTATAAATATGTTCCGGTGTATTTGCGAATCATTTAGCAAGATGCAAGTAAAATGCCTCCTAAGTGGTGCTCCGACAAGTTATCATTTTTGTACAAGTAATATTTGCTGAACCCTATGGAGATGAATCACAACTACAGTTATCACGTAAACGACGTTAATGGGAACTCGACCATGCTCGTTGATCCCTCGTCCGGTAGACGTCCCTATGGAAGACAGGTAGGACCCGACCGTCAGCAAGCTACTGTCAAGCAGAAGCATAAGAAGAAAACAAAGAAGAAGTTGAAAGAGAAACAGCTAGCAATTGGTACTTGGAATGTACGTACTATGAAGGATACAGGAAAACTCTATGCCCTGATCAAAGAACTCGAAGTATTGAATCTGGATGTTCTGGGAATCTCAGAAACGCGGTGGAGCGGAAGCGGTAAATTCGATTGTTTGGACAGCACTATCATGTACAGTGGTACAGAGGAGCGAACTGGCCTAAGTGGTGTAGCAATTATAGTGCGAGGTAAAGCCCGGAAAAGTGTGATTAGTTTCAACCCCATCTCGGACCGTATACTCGTTGTGAAGTTTTGCACCAAGCCTGTGCCCACAACAGTAATACAGGTTTATGCTCCTACAACTAGTCACGATGATGAAGTTGTTGACCTCTTCTATGAGAAATTGCAATCAGCAGTTGAACAAGTAAAGAGTCGAGAGATCTGCATCCTGATGGGCGATTTCAATGCGAAGGTTGGTGAAGGAGACGAACCTTCTGCTGGAATTGGTCGCTTCGGTCTGGGAATTCGAAACGAGAGAGGTCAACGGTTAGCAGATTTCTCTACAGCAAACAATCTTTGCATTTTGAATACGCAGTTTAGCCATCACAAGCGTCGACGATTCACGTGGACATCTCCAGACCAAAGCACCCGGAATCAAATCGATTATATGATGATAAATAAGAAATGGCGCAACAATGTACTTGATGCCAGAACTAAACCAAGTGCAGACTGTGATACCGATCACAAATTGGTCGTTTCAAAGGTTCAATTGAAAGCATTCAGTGTGAAAAGAAGTAGTCAACCATTCCGTTTCAACTTGAATAAACTGAACGATTCGGAAGTCCGGGATCAATACGTAACAGAAACGAACAACCGATTTGCAGCGCTATTGGAGACAGATACTACGGAGATGGAGCCGAATGATCTCTGGTCAAACATAGCTGATACCTTAAAAGAGGTTGCAACCGATGTCATAGGACGTGCCCCTAGGCGGAAAGTAACTGATTCTTGGATTGGCAACGAGACTCTCAAGTTAATTCATGAACGAAGAGAAGCTCGGCGTGTTTCAGATAGCCTTTTGATTGAAAAGCTGAACAAGAAGATAAAGAAAAGCCTGCGTAAAGACAAGAAAACCTGGCTAGAACGACAGTGCGCTGAAATCGACGAGTTCGATAGAATGCATAAAGGCAAAGCACTTTTTCGAAAAATCTCCGCACTTACTGAACCAGCAGCTACTGAAAAACAAAGTGTAATCAATGACTCCACAGGTCTAACCCTCATAGAACCCAACCAGGTTCTAAAGCGTTGGGAAGAATACGCTAAGCAGCTTTTCGGTTCAACTTCATCGGTTTTTCATCAGGAGCTGGTTACTACGCCTCCAGCAAAAAAGGATCCTGTTCCGCTGTTTACAGAAGTCCAGAACGCGGTAAAGAAACTGAAAATGGGCAAGACTGCAGGTTGTGACAATGTGCCTGCGGAACTCGTCAAGTTCGCTGGAGACTTTGCCACAAAAAGTCTTCACAAGCTTTGCGTGAGGATTTGGGAAACGGAACGTTGGCCAGACGATTGGAAAGAGCAAGAATTCGTATTACTGCACAAGACTGGCAATCCCAAAGAGTGTGGCAATTATCGCACCATTGCGCTTATATCGCATGCTAGCAAAGTCCTCCTCAATATACTGCTGGACCGCCTGCGCATGAAGATCGAACAGGAACTCCCAGATGAACAAGCAGGGTTTCGAATTGGCAGAGGCACCGCAAACATGTTGGCAACCCTACAAGTCATTATTGAAAAGGTTAATGACATGTCATGTGGAGCGGTTATAACTTTCATTGATTATTCCAAGGCTTTTGACAGCGTGAGCCACGGTCAGCTCTGGGATATCATGTCTACTTTTGGATTCCCTGATCACCTCGTCAACCTGATAAAATCCCTCTACTGCAATCAGCAAGGAGTTATTCGTTGGAACGGAGACCGAACCAAGCAATTTCCAATCAAAAAGGGTGTGCGTCAAGGATGCATTCTATCACCGCATCTTTTCAGTTTGTATACTGAGCAAATCATGAGAGAAACCGATTTTACGAACGCTGGCATAAATATCGGAGGCAGACAAATAAGCAATGTCAGGTATGCCGATGACACAGCTTTGATAGCCAAGAACATGAGTGAAATGCAGGAGATGGTTGACCAGGTAAACGCTTCAGGAATTGAGAGGTCGCTCAAGCTAAATGCAAGGAAGACAAAAGTAATGCGAGTCGGTTCAACACGTGACGAAGATAGCACAATCACAGTTGGGGCTGAGACTGTTGCAGAGGTCGATCGCTTCAAATATCTTGGCTCTATCAAGAAATATGATGGAAGTTGCACAGAAGACGTCCGTGTGAGAATAGCTATGGCTAAGGCGAAGATGACCAGACTGAACAAGCTATGGGCAGATAGGGCACTACCAACAAAGCTCAAGATGAAATTAGTGATGACGCTTGTGTGGCCAATTCTATCATATGGAGCGGAAGGATGGACGCTGAAAACTACAGACGAGAAACACATCGAAGCTGCCGAAATGTGGTTCTGGAGGAGAATGTTGCGCATAAATTACAGAGAGCACCGAACGAATGCCAGCATCTTCGAGCAACTGGCCACTACCCTTATGTTACTTCGACACATTCGGAAAAGGAAACTCTCCTTCTACGGTCATCAGTGCAGGGAGGGAGGATGCCTTTTAACGAGAACTGTCCTGCAAGGCAACATGGAGGGCAACCGGCGCAGAGGAAGGCCCAGGACGCAGTATGTCAACAACATCATGAAATGGACCGGACTCAACATGTACGAATTGAACTGCGCAACGCATGAGCGAAAACTGTGGCGTGCCATCTCCAATGGGTCGGCCGAAGTTCAGCAATGAATATGCCGCTTAAAGTAAAGTAAGTAATATTTGCAATCTACACAGATTCGTAGTGTTCGTGGTAGTGCATGGGTTGATGACATATGATGTCTTTATAACACTTCTACATTGTTTTGATGTAAAAAGTTTCGGTTCGCTTTTCTAAGTTTAGGATTCTTTTTTTTCACTATTTTTAAATTCGAATCGGCTGGGTGGTCTGTATACGTCAAAGTTATCTACTAATTGTATGGATGAAAATTGTCGAAGCTTGATGTTGGTGTTGCCTGCTTGTGAACGGAACCTTGATTACAATCTTATGACAGGTGAGTTTGTATATTGTAAGTACCGGTACTTCTGTATGTACAATTTATCCGTTAAGCCAGTGATAAGTCTTCCCACTGCCCTCCAATGTTTCGTCGAAAAATCGCTAAGTTGTATATCGAATCAACTCACGGATTCGATTTTGAACTTCAGGTGGCAGTTGGAGTCGATCAGCGCATTACAGAAAAAACCTCGATCAAATGAAATCCGGATAAGGAATGGATAGATGCCATAACTCCTAATTGTATCCAATGCAGTGATTGGATTATTAAATCCATTCGATTCATTTCTTTGTTGGTGAAGAATTTGTGACAGAGAAAATGTAAAATGGGTTTTAAAAGACGGATATAAATGATTAAGCGGACACAATGACTTCGGCAATTGCAGTAAGTCATGAAAAGTCGCAATGACACAAATGATAGGCCTATAAGCAAGTAGACTTCTTCTCGGACCTACGAAGATTTCTCCTTCTTGAAGAAGGCCTGTAATCTGATGCTGTGTTTGCGCTGGATATTGAGTTTCAAGATAAATCTGAAAATAAGAATTTCTGCTCGAAATAATTCGTTCGTTGATATTTTCCTGTAACTGGCTGCTTGAGTTGTCGTTGGATCATCAATATAGTTCAGAGGTGTCCAAAGTGTGGCCCGTTGGCCGCATGCGGCCCACGTCCTTTTTAAATTTTCAGAAATCGTTTCATTTTTCACATCTGTAGAGTTGCGTTGAATATTGATTGTTTTTTTCTAAATTATATATTTCAAGTTTAAATTGCAAATTTAGATATCACAATGATGATTTCGTTTTCCATGACGACAGTATCAGCAGTTGTTGAAGCCTTTTATACCTTGATTTAAAGTAGTAAGTAAAACTCCACTTCTGGATAGCGCAAGATGGCCGCCGTCGCTGACGTCCCCCCCCCTCTGGAACGGCAGAGTGTCGTGGTCGGCCGCCGTGGTGCTTCGGGTCTGACGTCCCCCCCTCTGGAACGGCAGAGTGTCGTGGTGTGCCGGCCACGTGCGTCCGTCAGGTTCGCTGACGTCCCCCCCCCTCTGACCGACCGTCGTATAGCGCGCGGTGATGTGGTGTCTAGGTTGGCGTGGTGTGCCGGCCAGGTTGGGAGGGTGGTCTGTCGTAGCTCACCTGAAAAAATCCTAAGTGTCAGAGTGGCTTTGTATGGGTAAAATTTTGAAAATTTTCCAAAGTGTGGAATTTCGACCTGGGACCTTCACCAAAACATTTTTCATCAAATTTCCCTGACCCCCCCCCCCGACAGCAATCTTCTAACTTTGGTTCTAGTGAACGGATTTTGTCTTAAGGCTACTCGTTTGAAAGAGGAGAAAAAACTGCTCGACGACATTTTTTTGTTGCGAGTCAATCGGACCAGCCGTTCAAAAGTTAGAGCTGTTACAAGATTTTAGGTCGGAGCTCGCTCACCTGAAAAAATCCTAGGTGTCAGAGTGGCTTTGTATGGGTAAAATTTTGAAAATTTTCCAAAGTGTGGAATTTCCACCTGGGACCTTCACCAAAACATTTTTCATCAAATTTCACTGACCTCCCCCCCTCTGGACAGCTAGCTTCGATCTTGGCTTCTAGTGGACGGATTTTGTCGTGCAATAGCTCGTTTGAAAGCTAAGAGTGAGAAAAATTCAGTGAAAGAATCGGCTTGTTCCTATCTGTCTTCGTTTAGATGTGAGACGCCATTTAAGATTTTGGGAGATTGACGAAAAACGACAGAGTTAGAATTTCCCAAGAAACAGCTCCAGCGGGCGAATGAAGGCTCGGATTGGTAAACGGAGGCCAGATTTGGAATCAGCTTGATGTTATTGTCGAATGAGGATCATCATCCAATGAGAATCAAGCATTTCTATATAAATAGCGAGCCTTCCACAGTGAGAATCATTCCATCGTTGAATCACACGAGTGACGGACGCACATTTTCTCTCTCTAGTTCCCTATTCTATTATCCAACTAAAATGGTAAGTCGCTACTTTCCTCCCTCTCCTCCCTTGAACGTAAACTTAATACAATCTTTTTCATTTTCAGGCATCTACTCCATCTGCTGCACTAGTAGGACAAAATGGCGGTCAAACGTTACAAGGTTCGCTACGATCAGATCATCTACAACTGAGGCCAGTGGAAGAAACAACCAAGGTACATAATCCTACACCGCTACAGCGTAAATTTAAACAAGTCTTACATTATGACGATCATGACGTAGTACTCCAAACGGGAATGCTCCCTTCCACGGATGTCAAGATAATGCACAATCAGTATGGGGACTACATACTGATCCCCGTGAGTCCGTACATTCGCCGCCAACTTGATATTATTGAGGAGTACGTGACATTAAATATGGACATTCCTACTCCTCTGGCTCAAGAGTGGAAGGCGAGAGATGACAAGGATACTCCCTATAGAAAGATTTGGGATGGTAATCACATTTGCCTACCGCTATCACATTGGTGTGCTTACTATAAGAAGGAGGGAGATCATTCAATACCCATCAGATGTGATGAGCTCGGAGAAGGTACTTGGGATATCCTTTTCAAAGTGAATGGACTATATTATGGTCGGCATAAGGATAATAAAATAGCCTCTCTCTCCATGCATATGGAATCCATCCTATATATTCCGAAACCACCCAACGTGGACGACATAATTGATCAAATCCTTAACAGCAGTGGTACGAAGCGCAAGTCGGAGAAGAATGCTGCATCAAAACGCAAATCAAAGAAGGAGAATTACTAGTCCTTTCCTAACTCTACCCTATGACAATTCGCTTATGTGCTTTGAGTGTCGTAGACGTGGTCTTATTAGATACATTTTACTTCTTCGTTGCCATCATATCATTTGTGTATTTTGTCGTGAAAAGCATCGATGTAATTCTTCATTTTGTAATATGTTATAGAACGTTTCCTTAGATGTGTAAATTTCCATTTTAGGCTTCTATCATCATTTTTATGGATTGTGAGGGTGAACCTGTACAGGAGCTCAGTGCTATTGCTATGAACAATTGGACATATCAGATTGTTAGTGTCTATCATCAACATGCCAACTGCAATCCCAATGTTGATCAATGGGCGAGAAAACACATTCATGGACTTAATCTGAAATATTTGCAAGACTATGGCTTTTCTTGTGAGAGTGCTCTTCTTATTGACTTTAAACGATGGTTAGCTGCTTTCAATGTTATACGCATCTTTTGTAATAATCCTGGTAAGGAGAGGAAAGTATTTCCCAATCTAATCATTGATGATATTTTGCTCCCACCTTGGGATAGTAGAGTGAATCAACATTATCATGAAGTCACGAAACGCTTTAAGGATTTGTCTGTTCCTATTTTGTCTGTTCGTTGTAGTAGCTACATTCATAACCAATGCTTCTTTCCTCCTTACCTCAGCACTGCCAAAGTCCTGTATGGTTATCATTGCTCGCTATATGATAGTTACCAGCTGTATCTATTTTATCTCTTTCAAACCATTGATTTATAATGCATGCTTGTTACTATTATTCAATAAATGTTACTATGAGAAGAGTTGTTGTTTTCATGCAATGGATGGGTTAGATAAAGGGTGATCATGTCTTTCTCAAACGACTGCGGAGCATTACATTTTCATAGGCAAAGTTTAAAAGGAGCTGTTCAAGATTATGTGATAAATTTTCATAAAGATGAGACCGACATCGAAGCAGTGGTCGATGATGCTAGCACTCTATTTCTAGAGTTAATGAATACATTCTCTGATAGCATTGTCATGGCGCGATTAGTTGCGAAAATTAAGTTTAGTCATTTTGGAAAGGAAGAGGTGGAAAGTCGCTCTTTCCATTTTGCTTCTTATTCAATGGAAGTGGTAGATCACCCCGAAGAATTTTTTAAAAGACATATGATAAAAATTGCTGAACGTCTTAATGCATTTAATCATCATGGTAGCAGTCTAGTGATTGAAGCGATTTCAGATATTCACATTCAACTTTCCATAAAGAAAAATTGAAAATGCAGTGGTACTTGATTGTAGCACAACTGGTTTTCGAGCTATGTCTGCTCACTCTCAAAGTATATTCCTTCTGTACATGCGTCTATTATTTAGAAAAGGCTAGCAAATTCATATCTTCAAAAAGACTTGCTATAGACATCAGTAACGGTGAAACTATGTGTTGTGATGTATGTAAGCGAAAGGATGGAAATGAAAAGCGCATCTTCAAGAGATGTAAGCACGCTTTTTCTCAACGCTGTTTCATACGTAATTGCATTCAACTTTGCAAATGTAACCACTGTGACATTGCTCATTTCGAGTGTCACTTATGTCGCAATAGTTAGTACCTATGCAAATGTGGTAAAGATAGGTTTTAGCAAAGACTAACACGGAAAATGGCGAAACGTAAAAGTCAAAAGTCTTCAAAGTTTTCTTCAGCCATTCAAGCTCTCCGACGAATGAAAGCAAATCAGCGATACAATGCTATACGACATGCCAACGATAAATTCATTCGTGAAATTATTTCTCATGTCAGAAAGTTGAGGACGAAGACATTAGCGCCAAAACAACGAAAGTTACTTAAGCGATATGCCACAAAATTGCGTTTCATCTCCAATCCTAAAGTCACCCTTCAAAGAAAGAGGAAAACTCTAACACAAAAGGGCGGTTTCCTTTCAGCAATACTTCCAATGATAGCTCCTGCCGTGGGCAACCTATTGGGTAATATCTTTGGCTCTAAGCGTTAATTATGCAAATGTTGAGTCTCAAAGTAATAAAATGGATTTCAGACTTCAATGTGATAAAGTTCTGACTGTATCAGGTCCATCTCATGCAGGTAAAACTGTTTTCACGCTGAATTTATTGGATAAAAGAAGGGAGTTGTTTAAGGAACCTATCAATCGAGTGATTTGGTGTTATGGTATTTATCAACCGTCGTTGTTTCAGGAATTGCAAAGTCGCAACTTTATTCGACATGAAGGAATTATTGCAGTGGATAAACTTCAGTCTAATGATGTTGTTGTATTGGATGATTCATTAAAAGAAAGTAAGAATTCAAAAGATGTTACAGATATGTTCACTCGCGCAGCACACCATAAAAGGTGCTTTATCATCTATATCACACAAAATTTGTTTCCTGATGGAAAAGAAGCTCGTACACGAAACCTGAATACACACTATTATGCTATTTTCAAGAATCCGCGAGATAAAAGTCAATTTGAAATTTTAGCGTGACAAGTTGCACCCAGAGGATCAAAAGCCTTAATTGAAATTTTTCAAGCAGCTACTGAAAAACCATACGGTTACTTATTCATTGACTTTACGCAAGAGTGTCCGGAAGAATTTAGATTTCGAAGTGATATTTTGAAAACTCCCATGATTATCTACAAACTATGAGTTCTTATTCTCGCATGATTGTTATTCCTCAGGATGAATATGTACAATTGACTGCCATGCAGCAAGTAAAGCAACCTCTTGCAAATCAAATGTATAGGAAAGAAATAGATTATCAGCAAAATGTTCACATCAAAGATCCACATCGTGCTGTATTATTACAATCGGAAACTGTTGAGCAATTAAAAAACTTGAAGAATAAGATGCGTGACTCTGTATCGACTGCAACACCTTTAGCATCTCGCGCACATGCCATATCTCTTTTCAATAGTATTGAACCCCATCTCAATGTAAATGATAGAGGAGAAATCATTACAGATGAAAATAAAGTGATTGATGCTTCACGTTATGAAGACTTGATTCAGTATGCGACACGTAGAAAGCGCCGTCAGGGCTATGTTCCACCTGGTTGGTCATACTTTCTTAAACTATTGAAAAAGCATAATGTACCAAAATTTGCTTTGAATAATGAGACATTGAAAGAACTTGATTCAACAGTGGCTACTGCTCCAATGCTTCAGACGATGAAAATGCCAACAAATTGGTTTAAGACGTCACCTGCTACATCCCCTCCCACACTCACTAAGCAAACAAGAGGAAGAACTCGACGTAGATCTACATCGCCACTAAAACTAGTAAAAGGAAAACGTAAAACAGCTCCTCCCAGGAAATACATGTTCTCAGACTATTAATATGAAGCAGATGTGTTGCTTGCCATGTAATGAGCCGCCAGAGGTGAATGTCGTTGTCACTTGCACTTGCTGCGCCAGCTCTCATAATGAAACCCCTAAGCAATGTGAACACGATCGCAAAACCGCTAAAGCTAAATGCTGCAGTTGTTGTAAATGTAGAAAGGTAAGAAAGCAAAAAGATGAGAAGGAGGAAAAAGAGTCAGTCGTCATCGACTGAGCGTTTGAAGTCAATCTATTATGATGTAAAACATCCGGCAGGATTAGCATCTATCAAGAAATTATCAAAAGCGAGTGGTCTTCCACAATCACAAGTGAAACGATGGTTAAAGGGTCAGGCTACCTATACACTCCACAAACAAGCGAAAAAGAAGTACCGCACCCGCCATTATATTGTTCATGACATCGATGAACAGTGGCAAGCAGATTTGTGCGATGTTGCCTCCATTTCAAAACATAACTCGGGTAATAATTTTATTTTAACCGTCATTGATATTTTCTCGCGTTATGCGTGGGCTCAACATTTAAAAACTAAAGAAGGGAAAGGAGTAGCAAAAGCATTCCAAACAATTTTTCGAGAAGGTCGGATTCCAAAAAGGATTCAGAGTGATCAAGGAAAAGAGTTTGAAAATCAGCATGTGACAAGATTATTTGAGAGGCATGACATTGAGTTGTTTAGTGTAAAGAGTGCTTATAAAGCTGCACTCGTTGAACGTTTTAATCGCACATTAAAAATCGCTTGTGGCGACATTTTACTGCCAACTTGACACAAAATTGGACAAAGGTTCTACAAGATACACTCCATGCCTACAATCACTCTATCCATCGTTCTATTGGACTCAGACCAGTAGATGTAAATGCTGACAATGTAGATAAAGTGCGCGAATCATTCCAACGTAAACGCACTCATGTGAAAAGTGATGTGAAAATTGGTGATAAAGTTCGTATCTCAAAAGTGAAAAGTGTTTTTGCTAAAGGGTACCTTCCGAATTGGACAGAGGAGGTATTTACAGTATCAAGGATTAATCAAAAAGACTCTCCAACCACCTACAAGTTGAAAGATTACGATAATGAAGAAATTGAGGGTAGCTTTTACCGCGATGAGATTGAGGTAGTCACTGAAATTGAAACATATTTGGTAGAGAAAATCATTCGATGTAAAAAACGGCAAGGTCAAGAATGGTGTCTTGTTAAATGGACTGGTTATCCTTCAAGTATGAACTCTTGGATGCGTCGTGACGACATCTTTCATCTAAGTGATCGACAGTGATTCATGCAAAGTTGTAACTAACAATGTTTAGGGTTTGAGCTATGAATCCAACTGCCTCATTTTATTCACGACCCTCCTATGTAAGTGGTGGAGGACAAATTTACATCGGTGCTCGCCGCCAACGTGGAGGTAGCATACTTGGTGCACTGAAATCTGTTGTAGCACCTCTCATATCCAATGTCGGTAGATCTTTAAAACGAAATGTTTTAAGTAATGCCGTTGGCTTTGCTGGTGATGTTGCTAGTGATCTTTCCAGAGGTAGAAGTTTTAAGAGCAGTTTGTTGAATCGTGGGAAGGAACGCGGTTTAAAAACATTGAAGCAGACCTTTGCTGGTGTTACTCAAGGAAAGAAATCACCTAAACGAATGAATAAAGGAAGGAGGAAACATCGCGGAGCTGGTAAGGTGCGATCTTCAGTCAAAAGGCATTCACGCAAACGTCGCAGAGGCTCTAATCATTCATCAGGCGCTAAACGACGACGCTGCTATAACTTCTAATCATGGAGTGTAAAACTTCCGGTTTTTGTTTGTTTGATCAACAAGCCATACAGACAGATATTCTTAGTTCAAGTATTGTAGATTATCATCCTCGAACAGCTGAGAATGCTGGCCCCATTGAATTTGTTATTCCTGGTGGTAGTGATGACTACATAGATTTGAGTTATGCGATGGTTGATTTGAGGTTTAAAATTCAGCAAGCACATGGAACTGCTATTGACGATACACATAAAGTTGGGCTGAACAATTTACCATTGACTACATTACTTCGCGATGTTTCTCTAACGATTGGAGAGCAGCAGGTGGAAGGTGGTCAAAGCGATTATCCCTATAAATCATATTTCAATCATGTATCACAGTTTCATCCAGCAGCACAAAAAAGTCATATGGAAGCCATGGGATGGTACAGAGATGAAGCAGGAAAATTTGATGTTGAAACAAACAGTGGCTTTGTAAAGCGATCTGCTATGATTAAAGATAGTAAAGTATGTCAGCTATATGGTCCGCTGAATTTAGACTTCTTTAGACAGTCAAAAGTTTTACTCTGTAATACCAGCATGCGACTCAAGCTGACATTGAATAAGCCTGAATTTGCGCTGAATGCATTTGCTAAAGTTGACAATTTTAGAATTCATGTGGAAGATATTGCACTTTACATTCGTCGAGTAGTACCGAATCCAAGTGTCATTAGAGGACATGCTGAAGGTCTTAACCGCCAAAATGCCATTTACCCCGTTCAGCATACAAAGCTTCTCACCTTTACAATTCCGAAAGATCAAAAGAGTTTCATGAAAGATGGCCTCTTTCCATCGGAAGCACCGAAGCTCCTCATGGTGGCAATGGTTGAAAATGATGCATTTAATGGTAATATAAAGAAGAATCCTTTCAATTTTAAACACAATCACTTAAGTGAAATTGCTTTACGTGTAAATGGTGTGAGTCATCCTGGTCCACCCTACAAACCAGATTTTGCTTCGAATCAATTTATGCGCAGTTATGTTGATTTTATGGATGTCTTTGGCTTTTACAATACGGATGATACCAACGGACTGACTATGAAAGAGTTTAAGAGTGGATATACTATTTATGCATTTGATTTGACTGCTGACAGCGATATTAGTGCACCCTATCGTCAAGCGAACGTGCCTCATAATATTCGTTTGGATTTGACGTTCAAAAGAACACTACCTGAGACGATCAATGTATTAATTTATGCAGTCTTCGATTCAAATATTGAAATTACAAAGTATCGTGACGTGATTCTTCAGCATAATCGTTAATGAGTTGGTTGACTGCTGACGATATCAAGACTAAAGTGCAGCGTAATGCAGACGAAGCGACGTTGAAAGCTTTCGATAATGTCTATTCACTCGATACCTTACCACCTGCAGTAAATCACTATCCCATCTTTATTGTGCTAAA
Source organism: Prostheceraeus crozeri (assembly GCA_907163375.1). Taxonomy (NCBI): domain Eukaryota; kingdom Metazoa; phylum Platyhelminthes; order Polycladida; family Euryleptidae; genus Prostheceraeus; species Prostheceraeus crozeri. The sequence continues at coordinate 99,151 of CAJQUW010001660.1, read as the reverse complement.
CACTCATTCGCAGAATTTAGGCGGTGAGCATTGGAAAGCGATCTTTATTGGAGAAGACCGACGTGGTGAACTATTTGACTCTCTTGCTCAACCTCCAAATATACCAACACAGCAGTGGTTGAGAAAACATACGCGTCAATATCAGCGAAATGAACGCATACTACAACATCCACTTTCATCAACGTGTGGTGCTTTTGTACTGTACTTCATCTTAAAACGTTTACATGTATCTCGATTTGCATCTATTATTCAAAACTTTTCATGTAATCCATCCTCTAATGAAAAAATGATTTGTAAGTTCTATCATGATTTGAAATAAAAACATCATGTTGGAAAAATTGTTTTTTATTTTACAATCCGCTGGGTACGTACATACTCAATGAGATAGTCTAGGATCACATTTGCTTGTACATGAGATTTTAGTCCAGTAATGATCACTTTACTATTATGAAAGATTGCCACATGCACAGGTAACCAACAACTAATGAGAGCTGCAGGAAAAAGTTCGGGTTCATAACACAAATTGTAACTGCTGGTACGAATCTTCAAAAATGATAGACTGTCACTCAATTGAGTAGAGATCACCATATTGTCCACAGTCAGATTCGACATCACACACCTCTCCCTCTTCCATATCCGACGTAGTAGTCTCTGTAGCTCTAAGCGCATTGACTGTGCCGATGAATGAGAAAGGGCGCCGAGAATCTGTACAGTCCCATTTGGGAAGAGTTGAAGATTCCGTGAATTGTTCATCTTCACCACTAACATTTGAGGTCGGCCCGGGTAATACTTGCTGTTTGGAAGGTGTTGGTGTAATGTTGTGAGATCGATTTTGGTGTAGAGTATGAAGCGAAGGAGAATGTTGACGATGGTGTAGCGATGGCGCTTCATGATGAAAAAATGAGTAAATTGAGCGATGTACCTTCCTTTTATACTTTTCCCAACTACCTTGATGAAATGTGAAGTTAGTATGAAGTTGGGAATGATAGAGTTGAATTCGCCGATTGTTGACGCGCAACCAGATGCGATTTCCAATACGTGAATGTCTTTTCATATAGAAGTATTTCAAATCCTTCATGATATGATGTAGAGATTGAAAATGACGATCAGATAAAGCAAACTCTCTTCTCACATTTCCAGTTGAATCTTTGAAATAGACGTTTCGATCATGATCCGTTTCAATACGTTGTAGGGAATCTAATTTCCAACTCATGGTGCGTGATAGTCATGTCTGATTAAGATTTGCATAGTAGGGCGATGAACTCACGACGAATAAATGTCATGATGGAGCGATGTATGTATCTTCTATACTTCTCCCAATTGTATTTGCGAAATGAGAAACAGTTTGCGGAATGAGAATGGCAGATTTGAATTTCATTTCTGTAATGTTGAAGCCAAACTTGATCACCCAAGGAGATGAATCTTAATGTTTCAAAATATTCCAAATCCCTCATGATATCATTGAGGTTGACAAATTGTCGCCATGTTAATGTAATACCTCTTGATGCATGACCATGAGAATTTTTGAAGTGTACGTTTCCATCACGATCAACTCTGATATATTGTAGAGAGTCCAAAATCCAAGTCTTCATGATGTTATGCAAAGTCGCAGATCAGCAATATAAAAATGTCGTTTTATCATATTTTGCTTAGCAATGTGGCTACAAAGAGATTTGCTAGTAATCGAGCCGCACTCTTTTCTACTCCCATTGATCATGCACAACAGCTAAATGGAAATTGGGAAGTGGGTGTCGCTCAACTTGTTTATAGCAACTGTGTCTATACTTTTGATCATGAGGTGATGACTATTAATATGAGACGTACAGCTGCTTACCAATGTGAAAAGGGGTGCCGAGTATACATTCCACAGTGGGCAAAGAAAGATCTCTTATCATGTAAAAAGTTTATATATGATTTCTTGAATAAAGCGTGTAAACATATTGTCCAATTTACTCCGCACAATGATGATCATAATTATGTACATCATGTAGTTGAGAAAGATTGGATTGTTGGTTTAAGTCCAAGTTTAAGAAATGATTTAGGTTACCTCGCTAGCGCCTTAACAAGCTATGATAATTTTAACGTTAATTACCACATAAGTGGTCATAAACAGTTAATATATCGAGAGGAAGCTTATTATGTACATCTTATTCCAAAAAATGAGAAGACGTTGGTGAAGAAGATTGTGATTAAGCCAAGAAAGACAAATATGACTCCTGAAACAATTTTGAAGAAATTTAATTATCTCCTTCGAGTTGATGGTAAACGAGTGGCAACATTGACTTATATCAAATCATCTAATCATATTGCAATAAGTAAATTAAATGATGATGATCTAGTATTAGTTTGTTCAAAAGATTTTCATCAGTTCTTACGACATCGTTCTGCAGCTGTTCATGGAAAATCTGATATGCAACATTTACCATGTGAAAGGCCAAATCAATTTGATACAGAATGGGCCGTATCTTTATACAGAAAGTGTGTAGAGCCTTTCGGTGGTATCTTACATGAAACAAGAGTGTTGATGCCTCGCATCATTACTTCGGTTAAATTGGTTGTAGATTATTTAAATGAAGTGATTAATGAGCAACATATTTCATTTTCTGAAAAAGAAGGTACTTTGTCTCTCACTATAAGTGGAAAAGGTATTGAACTAATTATGGATAAAACTCTAATGGACATTTTGGGTTTTGATCAAAATATCTTTAAAAGTGGTACTGTAACCAAAGCTAGCGCAGACATGTCGCTATCGCCTCGTATTAACTATTTTCAGATATATTCCAATATTGGTGAAGATGTACGTGTGGGAGATGTTGAAGCTCCATTGCTAGCAATGATACCATACCAGCCAAAAAGCTGCAGTATTTTATCTGAGCATACTTTCAAGAAAGTGCATTATACAAAGCTGAAATCAAACTACATCCCACAAATTGATATTGCCATTTATGACGATGCTGGTGCGTTGATTCCTTTTCATAAAGATGCTGTGACAAGTATCACACTCCATTTCCGAATGAAGAGTTAATGCAAAAGTATGCTATTATATTTTTCCAATGTGAATAATATGGAAAGTGAAAATAAGGACTCGTTTCTAATCTACTTGCCCAGTAATGCTTCTATGAATAAATTTCCCAAAAATAAACCATCAGACTATCGAGTAGAATTAAATCGCCCACTACATTTAGAAGGTGAATGGGAGGTTGGCGTTTCTAGTATTTGCTATGATAGCAATATTCAGAATGTGAATGATTTGGAAGAAATGATATTGACTCCTCGCACCCATGATGGAATAACGATGAATAATGCATTCCAGTTCCCATACAATTTAACATCAGATGGAAAGTGGAACTATGAATGGATTCAGAAAAAATCAGATTCTTATGAACCATTTGGGAATGAGAAAATTATTAAGGCATTCAACAGTGGTAATACTTCCATCATGAAGAATAAAAATCAGAAAGCTTATGAGTTTACTATCTATCATTGGAGTGGGAGACAGTTCCTTCGCTTTCATTCTTTTACTAAAGGTCTTACACTGAGGTTGGATAATGAATTCTATCCGCATCTCGGTTTTGGCCATGGACTACATCTAACGTCAATTGCTACTGCAAATGTTAGAAAAGTTTATTCAAATCGAATCAACAAATTTCATTATAGATTTAAAATATTTGATGAAGATGTTGTAGAATGTGAAGAACGCATCATTTTGAAAAAGAGTGGTGTTCAACCTTTATCACTTATTGAGTTAGTAAAACGATGGAATGAGACTGTGGGTAAGAAGTATGGAGAGAAAATTATGGCGGACAAAAATAAGTTGGTTATTCAGAAATATAATGACAAACTTACAGTTTATTTCTCTCCAACCTTGCGTCATTTTGTAAGACATTATACACCTATTATTGGAAGCGGTGTGGTGTATGCTTCTCATGAATATCACACTAAAGCTGATTCAGTTAATGATGAATGGTGGGTGGACATCTATGGCGATCGCATCAAGAAAATTTACCAGTCTTATGAAGAATCTAAAGTTGCTATCAATATAATGCCGCGTCTATATCATACAGTTGAAAGCTTCATTCATGTAGTAAATCCTTATATACAACAGAAGTTGAAGCATGTGATGAAAAGTAAATATGATGTAAAGACACACCACATTTCGTTTTCAATTGAAAATCAACGCGTTGTTCTGAAACTGGGTGATAACATTCAATGTCAATTGAGTAAAAATTTGAAAAAACTCTTTGGCTTTTCAATGCTACAAACTGTGTTTGCTGCTGCGCATACGATTGGTATAGAAACACCAATGACACTTGATAAACATGAACAGCACCTTTACATTCAAAGTGATTTGATTTTACCTATTTCTGTTGGCGAGAAAAAAGAATACATTTTACGTGATTTCATTCATGATAAAGACGCTTCATATGGAATAGTCGAGAAGATGTTTGAATCTATTTTCTATCATCCCGTCGTCAAACAAACTATACCCTCTATTGCTATCAAAATTACCAATGGTTTACAAGAGTGCATCCATGTGAAAGATACTAAATCCCTCGTAACTTTAGTGTTTCGGAAAACAAAGTGAAGTCATTGTGATATGTTTATTGAAATAAAAATATGTATATGAAAAAGTCTTTTCACAGATATAGGGGGAATGGGCTGACTGTAGGCATATATTCACAAGGAAGAAACGATCTCATGCGATACATAAAACAACCATGTATATCTACAAAAGCAACATCAAAATACTGAGTTAAAGTTGATTATGTCAATACATCTCCTGAATGTGGTAGCGTGAGTTTTATTCTTTTGGGTGGAGGTATGTTTGTGTCAGGATGTCCATGTGGAAGAGATGTGTTATGTCCTATCCAACACCTCTTATCCTCCCATGCTGAAAGTGCTCGTTTCTTGAACGTGTACGTTTTCACAGTATGAACTTGAGATTTTAAGATTGTCATATTGACAAACGTTATAGTTTTATTTTTATAGGCCTTCTTATAGGACCGATGTTTCATTTTATGAACAATGGATTTTGATATACCTTTAGCACGCTTAATACTATCTGCACATTCTTTTAATTTCATGGAATACATTTTAGGACGGAGGAGAATCATTTCATCTATTTCCTTTCCTGCTGTTTCATCCTTAAAACAACCAAGTTTGGCTTTATTCTGTATGGAATAGAGTGGATGAGTGGGATTGTAGTTAGATGTATCGAAATATTTTTCTAATGACTTGCCTACTTCATTAAAATTTAAATCTTTTTGAGTGGTAATTCCTAAAAAGAAACTATCTGTATCACCACCCAGCAAGCGAACCTCTTTTACGAGAGGGCATGGTTTTAATATTTTGTAGAAGAGTTGATACATTTCAAGCTTGGAATAATCTAAAACGGCTTGCCCAATATAGATGGGTTTGCACAACTCAACTTCTGATTTAATCATTTTAACACCTACAAGATCCTCATCGATGATGTCTCTATCAATGAAAAGAGGTGATGAGGTCAATTTGTGATATTTTTGTTCATCAACGACTAGTTTGTAATTCATACGTTTTCTAACATCCTCCATGGTCTTTCCGAAAAGACTGTTATTCTTATATTTATAAAAATCCTTTTCAAAATTATTTTGGGCGAGTGCACGTTTTTGACTGTTACTATCTATGTAGGGTTTGAGGAAGGCTTTCTGCCTAAATTTGATAATGCGGTGAACTGACTTTAGAAGCATGCCCATTTCTAAATAGAATTTTAATATGCAGAAGTGTACGAGATAATTTTTCTTATCATATTGGGTGAGTAAAAGTTTGCGGCATGGTTTGTACCTTGGCTGTCCACACTCTATTAAGTTATTATGAAATTGTGACATGAATGGTGAAAACATATCTTCAGTCACTTCACCAGATTCAGGTGCGAGTGGGAAATCAGCAGTTTTATTTTTAATGCTATTTGGATAAATCAAATCCACTTCAAAATAATATCCCCAATCACCTTCATCTGGAATCTTCAGTATGTTTGAAGGGTTGGAGTAATACTCAAGCTCATCTTGATTTAACCAACTAAACTCGGAATGAGGTAGTGGTTTAGACAGTGAACTGCCATATAAATTATTTTGGTCATAGTACTTTAGGTGGATATGATCATCACCTACTGTTTCAGATTTTATATGATGTTTATTTACAAATGTGAGACCACCGCGTATTCCGCGCTCAAATATATTATACATCTCCGGGTCTTGTAAGAGATTAATGGTCTCACCAGTCATTTTAAAGGCTGATTTAAAGGACATGGCTGGTAGACTGACAAAGTGGACAGGATCTAATTTGTCTTCTTCTAATGCCACTCGTCGAAATTCCTGAAAGACATCAGCCAGCAAAATGACATCTAATTCTAAGTAAGCGATCATATAATCGCCAAACGTTTTACAATCAAATTTTAACCATGCCTCTTGAGCATGTTCATAGTCCTCTACTGGACAATCTTCACCCGTCAAATCGTTTTTGAATTTGTCAATGGAAGGAAGGGTTGTTTCATTTAGTTTAGACATTGAGCTAAAATACGCATAAGGAAAGACTCCTTTGCGAGTGATTATTTCATCCGTTAAGTTTGGATAGTGTTTCTTCAAAGTTTGACTATGGGGAAGAAACTTGAGATTTCGAACGAAAGAAGCTAGTGACGCTGACATGAATTGAAATGAATCTAAAAATTTTATTTCGAAGAAGACTGTCTTATTTTCTTTAGTTTTATCTACTGGTACTTTTGCTGTCATTGCCATGAACTTTTCTCTCGTTTGTGCTATAACATTGAACTGCCACGATTTCATCTGGCTCAACCCTCCTTTTATGAGCATATGACTGTCATAGCCCTTAAAGTTATGAAAAATGACGGGTAGTACACGACGTCTCAACCTAAGTGAAAAGTTACATTTGGAGCAGAGTGCGTTTCTAAATTTACCAGTGATGTGATCATGATCACGCACTTTCTTAATTTTATCGTCATCAAACGTTTTATGACATTTAGGGCACGATGTGCAACTTTCAAATTTCTGTTTGTCTTCATCTGACGTATGTAGTGACTTACGCTGCAATTGGGAATCATATGATTGTTGAAATTTAGCAGCTTTATCGAGAAATTCTAGAAATTTTGAAATACAATCTTCACCTTGCCAAGTATGCATTTTGTTTTGTCTATTCCTAAAGTGATCATGCCATACTTCATAGCAGGATATGGCTGCTGGCTTGTGGATGATATCATCAATGTAGCATTCTATGTCTGCGTAAATGATACGCAGGGGACTTAATTCGTCACCATTATCCCTATGTGAAAATATTTTATCTTTGGGCATGCGTTCCATTTGTAATTTACCTCGCTTGCACCATTCATAGTGAGTTTCAAATTTATCTTTACTCCAAAAGGAGCGGATGCAGCGGTCGCATACAAAATGTTCACCTCTTTTAGAGTGCCCCAAGTGAGTGTACAAGCGAGAGATATTGGGAATACCACAGTAGTGCCATTCCTCGCTATCATCTTGTTTTACTAATAAGAAGTTGACTACACGTTCATAACAAGTTGAACGTGAATTATAGCGGGCACCCTTCAACCCCTTCTCCCACACGTGAACGACAATTTTAATCTTATTATGTTTTTCGAACGTTTCTACATCTTTGATTTTCATGTTGTTACTATCACAACCTTCAAAGTCTAGTTCATCCTCCCACTGTCTATAGCTATAGGTATGATTTCGATTCGCGTTGATATCATTATAGTGAAGGATGGATAGGACTGCATATTTGAAACACTGTGATTTACAATCGACATTGATGACAGCTTTCTTATTATACAACGTTTTTAGTAGTTTAAATGTACCTCGAGCTGCATGACTTTCTAATAGGGAAATTTTGAATATGGCTGAGTCCACACCATCAAAAATGAGAGCGCTGGCGCGTTGATTGAATTTATCTACATTTGATTTTAAACATTGAATGTGAAAATTTAGCCAAGACTCGCAGTCTACAACTTCGGTTGCGGAAGAGGAAGGAACATGAAACTGTATTCTCTCCGTCACTTGACCCGTTTGAAAATCTATCTTAATATATTTTAGTTTAAGGTAGATGAGCGCCTTCATTCTAAAATTGTCTAAATTGTTGAAGAGCGCTTCGATAATGTTAGAATTTTGAAGGAGCCACTCAGGAAAATCTACTATTTGAGTATTGGACTCCATGCAGTAGTCGCGTACTAAATTATTATGTGAAACATTAATGAGGGAGATGGTAGAGGTACCGTTGGTGTAGTGATCATTTGCATGCGTGTGTTGAAGTCTGTGCGAAGATCGCTGAAAGTGACTATCAAAAGAAAGAGGGCACAAATCGCAAGGAAAGGAGATGTCATCGTCAGAATCAACTTCACCTTCGGAGATTGACGCCGCTTTGCGTTGACACACACGTTGTTTGATGTGTCGAAGGAGACTGTGCTTCCTTGTAAACATATGTCCATAGTCGGCACATTCCCACTCGTTGCCTTGTCGCGAGAGTCCTGAGCTGGAACTCACATCACCTGAAAGAGAAATCATTCTATCATCTCTGTTCAAGTCTCAGTGTATTGTTACAACCTACCTTGACTCAACGACTCTAAACTTTCCTCGAGAAGGGAGGGCGTTGGTGATGAAGTTGATGGCTGAAATTGAGGAAGATGCTATTAACCACACGTTTGACGGAGATGAGTGAAGAAATTTTCAACTTACCATTTCAACGAAATCGAGTTTAAGGTTGATACTTCAACAAGATAGAGACCTCACGAGAGAGCAGTTTACTTGTACGCCTCAAATATAGAATTCGTCAGAGAACACTTCACTTATATGTCACAAAGACAGAGTGAAATGACACGAATGTCACTTTACATAAATGCTTTCATATTCATCATTCATTAGCTGTTCATTCTGATTGGTTGCTTGTTGATACTTAAGAATTAGAAAACATTTCAAAGTTATTATTCACAGTCAACATGACAAGCCCTCCGACAACACCAAACACAAAATTCTCTTCTCCATCCTCAACACCAAACGCTCCAACGAAGGTAGAGAAGGTGTTATTACCAGCGGACAACGAAGAGAGTGTATGTGAGAAGGAGTGTCCCGACTTAACAGGCGTGAGGTGGAAGTATCTCCAGTACGATACTGACGATGTGATGGAGATCACCAGCACCAAGTTCCTCCACCAATTATGGGAGTGGTACACCCCTAACTCCCAGCCACGAACTATGGCGGAGTGGGAGTATATTGACAAAGTGAGGCTCGCAGTGGAAGAACGATTAAAGCAACTGAACTGTTTTTGTTATCTATGTGAAGCCAGACTCTGGGACGATATTGACGATGAAGACCTTTTGAAATACATGCCATAATAAATTCTTATTTCGTATTATCTTTGCTTTCATACTGACTTACTTGAACGGGGCTTCAGTGGATGATTTAGCCATGTATACTTTTTCATTTGGAAATAGTAGCACGCTTACTCTAACTTGTAAATCATAAAACATTTCATATGGACGATGATGATAGATGAAATAGTGTCAAATAAAATTAAGATAGCTTACACTTCTGATACAGGGATAGCAATCGACTGCGATCCATGTGTAAAGAGCTTGTTAGACTACGGAAGAGAGAAGTGTGTTATGTTGCGTGTGGCGCGTGAGTGTCCTCCCATTTCATTCCATTCATCAATTCGTCTCATTGATAGAGACAGGTAGAACTCATGGTTCTCATAACGTATGCAATGGAAAGTTTTAGGCAACCTTCGACAGTTGGCTAAATGTCGCCCTGGCGCGAATGCATACTACGTTGAGACAGAGGCAATCACTTGCAAACATGACGCAGAGAGGTTAAACAAGATTGACCATTGCCGAATGTCCCTTGCGGTATACATAGCTACGGGTTTCACCGCCGCCCTTTACAGGAACGCCCGTCGAAAGGAAGTATTACACCGAACTTCATTTGCAACGTTCAAGTTGACTGATAGCAGATTCAACTTAATGATAGTATTCGCCAGTCCGAAGACTGCCCAGGGCAAACAGCGAGGAGGTTCTATCATGTCTTGCCCCTAGGTGGCCCTTAAGAGAGCCGGTGGTTCGTTCTCGGGAGTAACGTCATCTTACACCCTACCAATTCTACTGTCTCTCTTTGGTAGCACTGTCGACTTCCACACTAACTGGTACATGGCTAAAAAGTGGAATGTAGCGCCATTCCGTTGGATTGACAGCAGTTGCTGTCATCGGATTGCCAATCCGAGCAAGATTATTATAAACCCTGTCTTGCTCCTCTAGCCTGACAAACTCCTCAAATAAATTTCGCGGCCTTAACTGCGGTCCGCGAGGAGAGCTGACTTGACTGTTCGGCGTCTGCATGATTGAAATGAAATGAAATGAGAGGCAGTGGTTTATATACCCCTCTAACGCGATGCAACGTTCAAGTTGACTGATAGCAGATTCAACTTAATGATAGTATTCACCAGTCTAAAGACTGCCCAGGGCAAACCGCGTGGAGGTTCTATCATGTCTTGCCCCTAGGTGTCCCTTAAGAGAGCCGATGGTTCGTTCTCGGGAGGGTCGTGATGGGGTGGTGAAGGCGGGCAAAGATCTGCAATGAAAATGATATGTATTAGAATAGGATATACTATCTTATTTACTTTTCACTTACCAAGTTAGCCATCCTTTGGCAGTCTCGCGCGCTTCCGAATAGAGAATTTGTGTAAGTGACCGCGCATTCGTAGGCTGGCGTGCAAACATTTTTTCGTCGGATGGCCGTTATAGCAAATTATTGATTCGTCGAGGCTTTGATTTACCAATACTTCGCCGGCCAAATGATTATCCCGAATAGGGATGTGAAACTCAAACAAACGATCCTCATTCACACGTTCCCACTCATCCCTCATGCGCTCCAACTTCTCATACGCCTGCCTCTCATCACCCCGCCGAGCCACAGTCCTCTCCAACTCAACATTCCTCGCTCTCAACACACTCATCTCCTTCATCATCTCCTCAAACTTCGCTTCTGCATCTCTCATTCTTCTCTCCGCAGCACTCGCCCTCTTCTCACACTCATCATTCTTCTCTTCCAACTCTCGCGTCTTTTTCTTCAAATCAGTCACACTACGCCTCATTCTAATATTTTCATCCGCTACCTGCTTCGACTTCAGTTCCTTCTATTTCAACTCATCCAACTCCTTCACAACTTCATCCTTCACTTTCTTCAAACTCTCATACTTATTCACCAACAAATCATGCGCCATCTGCTGCGAAACATGCATCTTCTCTTCATCCTTCAACCACCTCGCCGACTGCACACGAATCCCACCACTCTTCACTTTTGGGGAAGATGAGCTCTTCGGGGGGTCGGTGATGACAATGTTTGACACCTCCGACGACGAAGAGCTCATCATCCTCATCATCACTCTCAAGCACTCTCTTTCGCTCAATCTCACCCTCCAACGACTCAACCGCTCTCGCCAACTCATCATTCTCAACAACATTCTCAACCTTACCCTCTCGCTCGATCGCGAACATCCGCTCCCTCTCTTCCACAATCAACTGCGTAAATCTCAAGTCACTCACTAAACCACCACTACAGTCAGCATGCACTCTGTAGAAACGCGCCTCATCCTCATCACCCTTCAGCACTCTACACTTCACACACGCAACCCTATTCAAGATAATCATGTGGCCGGTGCCCGCCTTCTTTACATGCGCCTTGGCGTCCGCACTGCGATTGATTCGACCGCACGCACACATTTTTATATGATATTTGCCATTCTTATCATTAGCCATGCCTGATTTATCGTTAGCTGTAAGATAATGAAATTTGTATAAGTTTGGAATCATGTAGTACAGTCATATTCCTAAAGCATTACACTTAGTCAGGAATGATAGATTTGAGTGTAGTGAGTGGCACTCGATCCCGTCGACAGCCCGAAGGCCTTGTACTGATCACTAGGGAAGTGAGAGATCTTCCCCGATACCCGCTCTTTACAGCTGAAGACATCATTGTCACTACCCCAAAGTGGTAACAGGAACGCCGAGTCAAAGGTAGTGATCAGTAGCTGGGATCTAACCCCTCAAAGCTGCCTTAGACTTAGTTAAATTTGAAATCTGATAGCATATTTGAACTCAGGATACTTGAAAACCTTAGTCTTCATGTTAAAACTTTGAAAAAACTGAAAATTAAGAATTTTTAAAAAATTCCGCATTTTACTACTCATACTACTTTTAAAAAATTTTATCAGTAGTAAAGACACTATCAAACTCTATCATACAAACTTTGAAGTAAGAAGATAGCTTGCCTACTTCAAAAGATAGAGTCCTTTGAAACACCCGATAACGGGAGCTCAGAGCGACGACCGTCGCTTACCTCGTCTTTCGATGAAGTGATCAGACTTACGTTGTCGGGGGTTTATATATGCTCGGAAGGAAACTTAAAATGGCTCTATCTCCGAAAGTATTCATCGTAGCGACATGCGGTTTGTTGCAAACGATTTGTCTCATCATTCTCTATCATATGACACCTGAACCATTCTGATATGACCACGGGAAGTTGGTCCGTCAGCACATGTCCATGTAACATGCCACAAGTGAAAAAATTCCTAAGTGTGAGAGCTCCAGTGTGGTGAAAATTTTGAAAAATTTAAAACTTCCGAATTTCGACCTGGGACCTTTACCAAAACATTTTTCATGAAATTTCACTGACCCCCCCTCCCCCCCTCGTTCAGAGAAATTTGATGAAAAATGTTTTGGTGAAGGTCCCAGGTCGAAATTCCACACTTTGGAAAATTTTCAAAATTTTACCCATACAAAGCCAGTCTGACACTTAGGATTTTTTCAGGTGAGCGAGCTCCGACCTAAAATCTTGTAACAGCTCTAACTTTTGAACGAAGACAGATATGAACAAGCCGTTTCTTTCACTGAATTTGTCTCACTCTTAGCTTTCAAACGAGCTATTGCACGACAAAATCCGTCCACTAGAAGCCAAGATCGAAGCTAGCTGTCCAGAGGGGGGGAGGTCAGTGAAATTTGATGAAAAATGTTTTGATGAAGGTCCCAGGTGGAAATTCCACACTTTGGAAAATTTTCAAAATTTTACCCATACAAAGCCACTCTGACACTTAGGATTTTTTCAGGTGAGCGAGCTCCGACCTAAAATCTTGTAACAGCTCTAACTTTTGAACGGCTGGTCCGATTGACTCGCAACAAAAAAATGTCGTCGAGCAGTTTTTTCTCCTCTTTCAAACGAGTAGCCTTAAGACAAAATCCGTTCACTAGAACCAAAGTTAGAAGATTGCTGTCGGGGGGGGGGGGTCAGGGAAATTTGATGAAAAATGTTTTGGTGAAGGTCCCAGGTCGAAATTCCACACTTTGGAAAATTTTCAAAATTTTACCCATACAAAGCCACTCTGACACTTAGGATTTTTTCAGGTGAGCTACGACAGACCACCCTCCCAACCTGGCCGGCACACCACGCCAACCTAGACACCACATCACCGCGCGCTATACGACGGTCGGCCAGAGGGGGGGGACGTCAGCGAACCTGACGGACGCACGTGGCCGGCACACCACGACACTGCCGTTCCAGAGGGGGGGACGTCAGACCCGAAGCACCACGGCGGCCGACCACGACACTCTGCCGTTCCAGAGGGGGGGGACGTCAGCGACGGCGGCCATCTTGCGCTATCCAGAAGTGGAGTTTTACTTACTACTATTTAATACTCCGTCAAGCGATTCCAAGACTTCCAGCAAATTGAGAAAATTTTAATGTCTTTAATGCTCCGCTAGCGATAGCTATATCAGAAGCAGATGAAGCTTTGCAACTTGAATTGTATGGCTTATAAATTAATCAGTTATGCCTATGCAAGGCTACTCTGCCAATCATTCGATTTTGGCCTCTTCTTTTTGAAGATCACCACCCCAATTAGTGATCCGCTTTGGATTGCGCTTTCACTCACAGTTTGGAAGTATTTGTCCTTGTGAGTCAAACATTTTCCACAATAAAGTCTATCAAATCTAGAGCGCCTTAGCCTCAGTTGACGCGAAGAAAGTGGCCTACAAAGTACAGTAACTGCTACTAGTAACTAGGAATTTACTTGTTTTACTTACGTCTAATAGGCGTAGATAGTGAAAAAGTTGAATAATGTGAACTGCAGTCCGCGGCCTTATTTCCCTGCCAAATGCTGCCCGCGCCCGTATAAAGTTTGGACAATCCTGATAGAGGTTCAAGTTGCTTTCAAGCAACGACCGCAATCGGTAATGAATGCTCCATATCGACCACAAAGACATATTTTACTGTGCCGACTTGCGCATTATGGCATTTTCAGTGAAATTGCTCTAAATATTCTTGAGGAATTCTGAATGGAGTTCCCTTGTCGCGTGTTATAAATTTAGAAGACCTGAAGGGCGCATCGAACAATCTTGCTAGTTGCTACATTTTCTGATGCGTCGCAAGTCACACTGAGTTATAGTTGATGATTGAAGATGTCTTGATACAGATAGTATTGGACTACATTTTACCAATAGCAATAGTACTTGATCTGACTAGAATGATGTCAAATACTAATTAATCTAGTCAGATCAATTACTATTGCTATTGGTAATATGTAGTCCAATACTATCTGTCGCATATTTCTATTCCTCCTTTTCCCTACTGAAATTTGTTAACATAGTTTTTACTTTTACTAGATTTCTTGTCTACTCCCTTATTTCCTTTGTTTATGTGAAATTTGAATTCATGACTTTTGCGTTTATGTTAAATTCCTTCTATCTGATGATGGTTGCCGAATAGCAACCGAAATTAATTAAATCATAATTAAAGTAAAACATCACCAAAACCTTGGCTCTTCCTCAACAATTAAATATAATGAGTTATAGTAATCATTCATTCATGATATTCTCTTAGAATTTGACTTAATTCTAATTTATTTTGACCTCTAATCATTTGAATTTTATTGCTGACGTAAGAGGGAGATTGCCCCTTGACTCATGAATGCGAGCCTAACGACGCCCTCCTGGTTAGTAGTTGAGTTCCCGATTTCATCAGTTAGCCGCTTTTACTTTCTTCATGAATGGAAACTACGAATGAATGGTGTATGTATTGCTGTTGAGGATAATATTCCATCTTCATTTTGTTACTTGAGATTCAGACGTGAGTAACAAATTTCTCTATGTTAATAGCAAAAACAAATTCTAAGCCATTTATTTGGAAACTCGTGCAGGTGCCAACAAACGGAAAATTTGCCGTTGACTATTAGTTAATACTTGTAATCGTAAATACTTAGTCAAGAAAGAGAACGTGGAAAGTCTAAGCAATTAGTTGGAAAAAATATTATGCGGTAACTACGGAACTGACAACCACTCATATTTTTTGAATATCACATTTTTGCAGTAAATCTAGCGCAAATTGTATTTCAATATGAGTGGGGTTATCGAAGAAAAACTCTTCGTTAACCTTTCGATGTATGAATTAAAAATACACGTTCGTTTACATACCGTAATCGTTTTGTCAATATATATTTTATAAACTTTTACATTACCAAAGACTGAATTAATTTGTGGTTAGGAATAGAAGACACTTGGAATCAGGAAGTATAAAAGAACAAAATGTCCTGAAATAACTCCCTGATTTCTCTTTCAAAAGCCTCATTTTTATCAGCAAAATTGTTTGAGGTCATAACGTGGAAGAATAAGGTGATAATGCGTTTCGTAACCTGCTCAAACTTCATTCTTGTTGACTAACACAAACATTTTCAATAGATGCGTCATTTCTTTCAGGTATTTTTATGTGTTTCTTAGGAAATTGCGAGGTGAATCTCTGAAGTTGGAGTGGAGAAAGATTGTGAGTTTGATTAATTCGTGGAGATATTTTTGTGTTTTGAAGTTAGAAATATCTACTGAATTTTGAATATGCCTTCTTGAGGTTGAAAGCAATGTCAACATAGAAGCTATTCTATTTTGAATTCTGATTACTCATTTTGCTAACGCGTAGCAATGTTATGATGCGATGCGCCTCAATATTTTCAATGTCCCATCCAGGGATCGCAATTTTCCGTTTTTTTTACTAAATCAGTCTAACGTGAATATTTCAAATTTATGCATTCAAACCCCGGTTTTTCCCGATTTTCCGCTTTCTTGGGTGAATTGCGATCCCTGGTCCCATCTGATGTTTATCCATGATAATCTCAATGCAAGTACCTATATAGTGAATGTCTTATTTCTTTCAGTTCTCATGAGTTCTGCGACTTTGATCTCTGAAGGAAGATGAGACATGGAAAACCTAACGTGAGTTCTGGTAATTTTTTCATTTTCAGATTGTTCATTGCCTCAAATTCGTAAGTTTTGAGTCCTGTTGCGCAACTAGCCACTGGATTTAAAATTACGTTGTTTGAGGTTGGGTCGGCACAAAGTAAGTATATAAGAGAAGTATGCAATCAAAGCATGATTTGTGGGGACATCTATGATATTACTTTTTCGCCAGCTCTTATAAGCAGTTTTATATGATATCTCAATCGATAACAGAAGAGTATTGAAATATTAAATGCAAGGGACAGAATAGCTATGTCAAAACTATGAATCAGCGAAAAATTACATAGTTATCCGTAGATGTTTGGAAGACAAAAATAGAGATGAAGAACCATTTCTATGGTTAGAAAGTCAGAGTTGATTTAGCATAGAAATTAATCGATTGTCAAGGTATTTAATAGACGACTGTAAACCACTCATTTATCTACGCATTGATGTGGGCGCCATATGATTGTTTTCATATATTGATGCATTTGCCAACTTTTGCCCACTGAACATATTGTAATCTTTATCCCGAATCTACAAATACTTCATCTTCTTGTTGATAACCAGTTGTGCATACATTCATTGATCAGTTTTTGATTTCGATTCACTAAAATGATCACTAAAGCATCGATATATCACTTAAATGATTGATAGTTAGTTAGTGATCGGTCTGATGCAAATAAGAAAAAATGATGAATGATTCTCCTGCCTTAAGCTGCAGATACTTTGTATTAATTGCATTTGAATTTATTGAGCAATTAACACAATACAGACCTGCCAACCTTGAAACATGAAAATCCGGGACAAATTTTATTTCCGTAACTACCCGCGTATAGGACGACACCATGTATAGGACGCAGTGGATATTTGACCCCAAAAGCGATGGAAGGACTGTGTGCCTGCGTATAGGACGCATCCTAATTTTAATCCTTAATTTCCATTATTTTTTATAGAAACGGTGTCATTAAGTTAAGTCATCTCCATTCAATTGCTACGATCGCAGAGTGTGCTGATTCATGACTCACTCATCCTGTCAGTCAAAAATATTGATGTATTGATAAATATTGACAAATATTGCAAGTATGAAATGTTTATAGGAAATTTTTGATTTTTTTCATAAATGCATTATTTTTATAATAATTAATGATTATGCATAATTGACGTTTACAAGTCAACAGCATGGTCTCAAGTCTCTTCAACAGAAAGATCAGTTGAAAGCAAGATCAAAAGATACATCCCACCTTGTTAACAGTATTCGTCGCAAAAACTGGAATGCAAATTTGGAAAACACTTGCTACCTTTTTAAACTCAATAGAAGGAAATACATCCGGGCTACATAATGATTAATAAAAGACATCAGCGTGAAAAGACAATGTCACTAAGAAATCCACAAACTTCATCATTATGCATGTTTCCTTATCTTAGGGGCAATTCCACGGTAAAAACGACACGGAGGGCAAATTTTAAAACGCATTATTTTCTCTCAGTGACTTGTGTTTTCTTGAAAGGATATCCGAAGCCATTAGGAATCACAAAATTTATCGCTTAGACACACTTCTTCTACTAATAAATTCAATTTTGGAATATCTTGCTATTTTTAAGATATTAAAAATACATTCCCTTTGAATTTTTGAAACAATGTAGGCAGTGTTAGAAATGGAATTCCAAGTAGTCTATACTGCGTTATATTATTATTGATACTCCTTTGTCGAAGCTCAAACAATATTTTTTGTCAAGGACATAATTTCTTCCGATTTTTTGACACGAGTTTGAATCTTAGTATAAATGTTCGTTCGTGACCAGATATCTACTATTTTTCTATCTTCTACTAGATCAATTTTATCTAGCACAAATTTATGCATATGTAAATGATGCCCTAGGCTACCGTGACCTTCGACTGAAATTTGATTATGAGGGGTTAATATTTACGACCGTCGGAAGAAAAGAGATGAGTGTTCGTTCGTGACTGTGGTATTATTTTCGTTCGCGACATGACCGCAACTTCACAATTATCACATCCCGCAAACTTCAACTAGGAAAAAGCTATGAAAACACCTTTCAGGTAACAAAGAGGACACTATATCAATTCAGGAGAGCTTAAAAAATATTGAATAGGCCTATATGCAACAGGAAAATATAAAATGTTTCATGGTCACTTCGGAGGAGATGAAAAAATATACTGATCACGACTGTCTACTGTGTAATCTACTTCCACTGGTCGAATGTCAGATTTCTGTACCCATGCAACTTTGGGTCGGCATATCTTTCAAATATATTTGTTAATTGATGTATTCATTTCAGTCGTTTTGTACCGATGGTCAATGGATTCCTGTGTCATGCTGATTACAATATTAACAGTATGATCTGGGAGTTAGTTGATTATTGGAGTGTACGGCATGTATAGCAGGAAAAAAATTCAAGTGAGTGAAATTTGTGGTCATTTGTAGTATTATTCGGTTTGATTCCGGTTTAGTATCATCCTGAGTACAGCAGTTATGTATAATGTCGAAATCTTATCCGTGTGATTTACACAAAAACCCGTTAAGTCAAACTGCTAATCTTTCATTAATCCTGATGAAATCCTTCACATTTGTTTAGTCTGCTGCGATGTTCTTCTATCCGTTGCTGGATCGCGAGGATTTTTGTATAGGGACAAAAGGCGGAGTTCTGTCTGATGTCCGCTTACTCGGTGGGAACTGTCATTGGTTTTATTGGAAAGATTCCTTAAAATGGTTTGTTAAAACATTTGTTAAAATGTTTGTCATTGGTTTGTAAAAAGTCTCCTTATTTGAACGCATCTTTCTACGTCCTTTGACATGCCAAAGTGTTCTATTGAGCTAATGCGTCTTGCAGTGTCTTCGTTTCCAAAAAGGAAATGCTGTTTAACTTTTCGTGAGTTTGTAGGCTTGTTAAACTAGATACGTGATTACTGTTTATGACTGGATTGTAAACGGCAGATGCTTGATCGTATGCATTATCTCATGCCCGTTATCTTATCAGTTATAAAAGGTACATTTGGCTTAATCCTAGTAAATGGGGGGGGGGAGATGGGATACTACGTGGAGTCTGATGGTATACCCGTGCATTTATCAGCAACCGCTGCTGATAAAGACAGATTATCATGAAAGAGGCGTCAATATTTGAAGCTGTCAAATCTGTAAAGAGGAAACATGAGGCATTAGACGAGTGAAGAATCTTATTGCATGAAAGGGATAAAAATTGAGTATGACAGGAAGCCATTAAAAAGGCGATTTGATCGGAGTTAGGCAAGCAAATGAATTGTTGGACAATACTCAAAGTAAAGTTCGGCACACAGAAGCATTCGAGTTATGAGTGAATAAAGAAAGCGTGTCACACATTGTTAAAAGTGGCCAAAAGGCTGAAGACTTCCAAAGAACTTGATATTTCATTGTATCACCCTGCCACCCATGCTTCACCTAGATTTCTCGCATGCTCAACTTTAGTATAACATGAGTTGTCATCTTATTTTCGTTGTAGATGATGACATGACGGACAGTGATCGAGAGTAGTAAGCAAAACTCCACTTCTGGACCGCGCAAGATGGCCGCCATCGCTGACGTCCCCCCCCTCTGGCACGGCAGAGTGTCGTGGTCGGCCGCCGTGGTGCTTCGGGTCTGACGTCCCCCCCTCTGGAACGGCAGAGTGTCGTGGTGTGCCGGCCACGTGCGTCCGTCAGGTTCGCTGACGTCCCCCCCCCTCTGACCGACCGTCGTATAGCGCGCGGTGATGTGGTGTCTAGGTTGGCGTGGTGTGCCGGCCAGGTTGGGAGGGTGGTCTGTCGTAGCTCACCTGAAAAAATCCTAAGTGTCAGAGTGGCTTTGTATGGGTAAAATTTTGAAAATTTTCCAAAGTGTGGAATTTCGACCTGGGACCTTCACCAAAACATTTTTCATCAAATTTCCCTGACCCCCCCCCCCCCGACAGCAATCTTCTAACTTTGGTTCTAGTGAACGGATTTTGTCTTAAGGCTACTCGTTTGAAAGAGGAGAAAAAACTGCTCGACGACATTTTTTTGTTGCGAGTCAATCGGACCAGCCGTTCAAAAGTTAGAGCTGTTACAAGATTTTAGGTCGGAGCTCGCTCACCTGAAAAAATCCTAAGTGTCAGAGTGGCTTTGTATGGGTAAAATTTTGAAAATTTTCCAAAGTGTGGAATTTCCACCTGGGACCTTCACCAAAACATTTTTCATCAAATTTCACTGACCTCCCCCCCTCTGGACAGCTAGCTTCGATCTTGGCTTCTAGTGGACGGATTTTGTCGTGCAATAGCTCGTTTGAAAGCTAAGAGTGAGAAAAATTCAGTGAAAGAATCGGCTTGTTCCTATCTGTCTTCGTTTAGATGTGAGACGCCATTTAAGATTTTGGGAGATTGACGAAAAACGACAGAGTTAGAATTTCCCAAGAAACAGCTCCAGCGGGCGAATGAAGGCTCGGATTGGTAAACGGAGGCCAGATTTGGAATCAGCTTGATGTTATTGTCGAATGAGGATCATCATCCAATGAGAATCAAGCATTTCTATATAAATAGCGAGCCTTCCACAGTGAGAATCATTCCATCGTTGAATCACACGAGTGACGGACGCACATTTTCTCTCTCTAGTTCCCTATTCTATTATCCAACTAAAATGGTAAGTCGCTACTTTCCTCCCTCTCCTCCCTTGAACGTAAACTTAATACAATCTTTTTCATTTTCAGGCATCTACTCCATCTGCTGCACTAGTAGGACAAAATGGCGGTCAAACGTTACAAGGTTCGCTACGATCAGATCATCTACAACTGAGGCCAGTGGAAGAAACAACCAAGGTACATAATCCTACACCGCTACAGCGTAAATTTAAACAAGTCTTACATTATGACGATCATGACGTAGTACTCCAAACGGGAATGCTCCCTTCCACGGATGTCAAGATAATGCACAATCAGTATGGGGACTACATACTGATCCCCGTGAGTCCGTACATTCGCCGCCAACTTGATATTATTGAGGAGTACGTGACATTAAATATGGACATTCCTACTCCTCTGGCTCAAGAGTGGAAGGCGAGAGATGACAAGGATACTCCCTATAGAAAGATTTGGGATGGTAATCACATTTGCCTACCGCTATCACATTGGTGTGCTTACTATAAGAAGGAGGGAGATCATTCAATACCCATCAGATGTGATGAGCTCGGAGAAGGTACTTGGGATATCCTTTTCAAAGTGAATGGGCTATATTATGGTCGACACAAGGATAATAAAATAGCCTCTCTCTCCATGCATATGGAATCCATCCTATATATTCCGAAACCACCCAACGTGGACGACATAATTGATCAAATCCTTAACAGCAGTGGTACGAAGCGCAAGTCGGAGAAGAATGCTACATCAAAACGCAAATCAAAGAAGGAGAATTGCTAGTCCTTTCCTAACTCTACCCTATGACAATTCGCTTATGTGCTTTGAATGTCGTAGACGTGGTCTTATTAGATACATTTTACTTCTTCGTTGCCATCATATCATTTTTGTATTTTGTCGTGAAAAGCATCGATGTAATTCTTCATTTTGTAATATGTTATAGAACGTTTCCTTAGATGTGTAAATTTCCGTTTTAGGCTTCTATCATCATTTTTATGGATTGTGAGGGTGAACCTGTACAGGAGCTCAGTGCTATTGCTATGAACAATTGGACATATCAGATTGTTAGTGTCTATCATCAACATGCCAACTGCGATCCCAATGTTGATCAATGGGCGAGAAAACACATTCATGGACTTAATCTGAAATATTTGCAAGACTATGGCTTTTCTTGTGAAAGTGCTCTTCTTATTGACTTTAAACGATGGTCAGCTGCTTTCAATGTTATACGCATCTTTTGTAATAATCCTGGTAAGGAGAGGAAAGTATTTCCCAATCTAATCATTGATGATATTTTGCTCCCGCCTTGGGATAGTAGAGTGAATCAACATTATCATGAAGTCACGAAACGTTTTAAGGATTTGTGTGTTCCTATTTTGTCTGTTCGTTGTAGTAGCTACGTTCATAACCAATGCTTCTTTCCTCCTTACCTCAACACTGCCAAAGTCCTGTATGGTTATCATTGCTCGCTGTATGATAGTTATCAGCTGTATCTATTTTATCTCTTTCAAACCATTGATTTATAATGCATGCTTGTTACCGTTATTCAATAAATGTTACTATGAGAAGAGTTGTTGTTTTCATGCAATGGATGGGTTAGATAAAGGGCGATCATGTCTTTCTCAAACGACTGCGGAACATTACGTTTTCATAGGCAAAGTTTAAAAGGAGCTGTTCAAGATTATGTGATAAAATTTCATAAAGATGAGACCGACATCGAAGCAGTGGTCGATGATGCTAGCACTCTTTCTCTAGAATTAATGAATACATTCTCTGATAGCATTATCATGGCGCCATTAGTTGCGAAAATTAAGTTTAGTCATTTTGGAAAGCAAGAGGTGGAAAGTCGCTCTTTCCATTTTGCTTCTTACTCAATGGAAGTGGTAGATCACCCCCAAGAATTTTTTAAAAGGCATATGATAAAAATTGCTGAACGTCTTAACGCATTTAACCATCATGGTAGCAGTCTAGTGATTGAAGCGATTTCAGATATTCACATTCAACTTTCCATAAAGAAAAATTGAAAATGCAGTGGTACTTGATTGTAGCACAACTGGTTTTCGAGCTATGTCTGCTCACTCTCGAAGTATATTCCTTCTGTACATGCGTCTATTATTTAGAAAAGGCTAGCAAATTCATATCTTCAAAAAGACTTGCTATAGACATCAGTAACGGTGAAACTATGTGTTGTGATGTATGTAAGCGAAAGGATGGAAATGAAAAGCGCATCTTCAAGAGATGTAAGCACGCTTTTTGTCAACGCTGTTTCATACGTAATTGCATTCAACTTTGCCAATGTAACCACTGTGATATTGCTCATTTCGAGTGTCACTTATGTCGCAATAGTTAGTACCTATGCAAATGTGGTAAAGATAGGTTTTAGCAAAGACTAACACGGAAAATGGCGAAACGCAAAATGGCGAAACGTAAAAGTCAAAAGTTTTCTTCAGCCATTCAAGCTCTCCGACGAATGAAAGCAAATCAGCGATACAATGCTATACGACATGCTAACGATAAATTCATTTGTGAAATTATTTCTCATGTGAGGAAGTTGAGGACGAAGAAATTAGCGCCAAAACAACGAAAGTTACTTAAGCGATATGCTACGAAATTGCGTTTCATCTCCAATCCTAAAGTCACCCTTCAAAGAAAGAGGAAAACTCTAACACAAAAGGGCGGTTTCCTTTCAGCAATACTTCCAATGATAGCTCCTGCCGTGGGCAACCTATTGGGTAATATCTTTGGCTCTAAGCGTTAATTATGCAAATGTTGAATCTCAAAGTGATAAAATGGATTTCAGACTTCAATGTGATAAAGTTCTGACTGTATCAGGTCCATCTCATGCAGGTAAAACTGTTTTCACGCTGAATTTATTGGATAAAAGAAGGGAGTTGTTTAAGGAACCTATCAATCGAGTGATTTGGTGTTATGGTATTTATCAACCGTCGCTGTTTCAGGAATTGCAAAGTCGCAACTTTATTCGACATGAAGGAATTATTGCAGTGGATAAACTTCAGTCTAATGATGTTGTTGTATTGGATGATTTATTAAAAGAAAGTAAGAATTCAAAAGATGTTACAGATATGTTCACTCGCGCAGCACACCATAAAAGGTGCTTTATCATCTATATCACACAAAATTTGTTTCCTGATGGAAAAGAAGCTCGTACACGAAACCTGAATACACACTATTATGCTATTTTCAAGAATCCGCGAGATAAAAGTCAATTTGAAATTTTAGCGCGACAAGTTGCACCCAGAGGATCAAAAGCCTTAATTGAAATTTTTCAAGCAGCTACTGAAAAACCATACGGTTACTTATTCATTGACTTTACGCAAGAGTGTCCGGAAGAATTTAGATTTCGAAGTGATATTTTGAAAACTCCCATGATTATCTACAAACTATGAGTTCTTATTCTCGCATGATTGTTATTCCTCAGGATGAATATGTACAATTGACTGCCATGCAGCAAGTAAAGCAACCTCTTGCAAATCAAATGTATAGGAAAGAAATAGATTATCAGCAAAATGTTCACATCAAAGATCCACATCGTGCTGTATTATTACAATCGGAAACTGTTGAGCAATTGAAAAACTTGAAGAATAAGATGCGTGACTCTGTATCGACTGCTACACCTTTAGCATCTCGCGCACATGCCATATCTCTTTTCAACAGTATTGAACCACATCTCAATGTAAATGATAGAGGAGAAATCATTACAGATGAAAATAAAGTGATTGATGCTTCACGTTATGAAGACTTGATTCAGTATGCGACACGTAGAAAGCGCCGTCAGGGCTATGTTCCACCTGGTTGGTCATACTTTCTTAAACTATTGAAAAAGCATAATGTACCAAAATTTGCTTTAAATAATGAGACATTGAAAGAACTTGATTCAACAGTGGCTACTACTCCAATGCCTCAGACGATGAAAATGCCAACAAATTGGTTTAAGACGTCACCTGCTACATCCCCTCCCACACTCACTAAGCAAACAAGAGGAAGAACTCGACGTAGATCTACATCGCCACTAAAACTAGTAAAAGGAAAACGTAAAACAGCTCCTCCCAGGAAATACATGTTCTCAGACTATTAATATGAAGCAGATGTGTTGCTTGCCATGTAATGAGCCGCCAGAGGTGAATGTCGTTGTCACTTGCACTTGCTGCGCCAGCTCTCATAATGAAACCCCTAAGCAATGTGAACACGATCGCAAAACCGCTAAAGCTAAATGCTGCAGTTGTTGTAAATGTAGAAATGGAAGAAAACAAAAAGATGAGAAGGAGGAAAAAGAGTCAGCCGTCATCGACTGAACGTTTGAAGTCAATCTATTATGATGTAAAACATCCGGCAGGATTTGCATCTATCAAGAAATTATCAAAAGCGAGTGGTCTTCCACAATCACAAGTGAAACGATGGTTAAAGGGTCAGGCTACCTATACACTCCACAAACAAGCGAAAAAGAAGTACCGCACCCGCCATTATATTGTTCATGACATCGATGAACAGTGGCAAGCAGATTTGTGTGATGTTGCCTCCATTTCAAAACATAACTCGGGCAATAATTTTATTTTAACCGTCATTGATATTTTCTCGCGTTATGCGTGGGCTCAACCTTTAAAAACTAAAGAAGGGAAAGGAGTAGCAAAAGCATTCCAAACAATTTTTCGAGAAGGTCGCATTCCAAAAAGAATTCAGAGTGATCAAGGAAAAGAGTTTGAAAATCAGCATGTGACAAGATTATTTGAGAGGCATGACATTGAGTTGTTTAGTGTAAAGAGCGCTTATAAAGCTGCACTCGTTGAACGTTTTAATCGCACATTAAAAAATCGCTTGTGGCGACATTTTACTGCCAACTTGACACAAAATTGGACAAAGGTTCTACAAGATACACTCCATGCCTACAATCACTCTATCCATCGTTCTATTGGACTCAGACCAGTAGATGTAAATGCTGACAATGTAGATAAAGTGCGCGAATCATTCCAACGTAAACGCACTCATGTGAAAAGTGATGTGAAAATTGGTGATAAAGTTCGTATCTCAAAAGTGAAAAGTGTTTTTGCTAAAGGGTACCTTCCGAATTGGACAGAGGAGGTATTTACAGTATCAAGGATTAATCAAAAAGACTCTCCAACCACCTACAAGTTGAAAGATTACGATAATGAAGAAATTGAGGGTAGCTTTTACCGCGATGAGATTGAGGTAGTCACTGAAATTGAAACATATTTGGTAGAGAAAATCATTCGATGTAAAAAACGGCAAGGTCAAGAATGGTGTCTTGTTAAATGGACTGGTTATCCTTCAAGTATGAACTCTTGGATGCGTCGTGACGACATCTTTCATCTAAGTGATCGACAGTGATTCATGCAAAGTTGTAACTAACAATGTTTAGGGTTTGAGCTATGAATCCAACTGCCTCATTTTATTCACGACCCTCCTATGTAAGTGGTGGAGGACAAATTTACATCGGCGCTCGCCGCCAACGTGGAGGTAGCATACTTGGTGCACTGAAATCTGTTGTAGCACCTCTCATATCCAATGTCGGTAGATCTTTAAAACGAAATGTTTTAAGTAATGCCGTTGGCTTTGCTGGTGATGTTGCTAGTGATCTTTCCAGAGGTAGAAGTTTTAAGAGCAGTTTGTTGAATCGTGGGAAGGAACGCGGTTTAAAAACATTGAAGCAGACCATTGCTGGTGTTACTCAAGGAAAGAAATCACCTAAACGAATGAATAAAGGAAGGAGGAAACATCGCGGAGCTGGTAAGGTGCGATCTTCAGTCAAAAGGCATTCACGCAAACGTCGCAGAGGCTCTAATCATTCATCAGGCGCTAAACGACGACGCTGCTATAACTTCTAATCATGGAGTGTAAAACTTCCGGTTTTTGTTTGTTTGATCAACAAGCCATACAGACAGATATTCTTAGTTCAAGTATTGTAGATTATCATCCTCGAACAGCTGAGAGTGCTGGCCCCATTGAATTTGTTATTCCTGGTGGTAGTGATGACTACATAGATTTGAGTTATGCGATGCTTGATTTGAGGTTTAGAATTCAGCAAGCAGATGGAACTGCTATTGACGATACACATAAAGTTGGACTGAACAATTTACCATTGACTACATTACTTCGCGATGTTTCTCTATCGATTGGAGAGCAGCAGGTGGAAGGTGGTCAAAGCGACTATCCCTATAAATCATATTTCAATCATGTATCACAGTTTCATCCAGCAGCACAAAAAAGTCATATGGAAGCCATGGGATGGTACAGAGATGAAGCAGGAAAATTTGATGTTGAAACAAACAGTGGCTTTGTAAAGCGATCTGCTATGATTAAAGATAGTAAAGTATGTCAGCTATATGGTCCGCTGAATTTAGACTTCTTTAGACAGTCAAAGTTTTTACTCTGTAATACCAGCATGCGACTCAAGCTGACATTGAATAAGCCTGAATTTGCGCTGAATGCATTTGCTAAAGTTGACAATTTTAGAATTCATGTGGAAGATATTGCACTTTACATTCGTCGAGTAGTACCGAATCCAAGTGTCATTAGAGGGCATGCTGAAGGTCTTAACCGCCAAAATGCCATTTACCCCGTTCAGCATACAAAGCTTCTCACCTTTACAATTCCGAAAGATCAAAAGAGTTTCATGAAAGATGGCCTCTTTCCATCGGAAGCACCGAAGCTCCTCATGGTGGCAATGGTTGAAAATGATGCATTTAATGGTAATATAAAGAAGAATCCTTTCAATTTTAAACACAATCAGTTAAGTGAAATTGCTTTACGTGTAAATGGTGTGAGTCATCCTGGTCCACCCCACAAACCAGATTTTGCTTCGGATCAATTTATGCGCAGTTATGTTGATTTTATGGATGTCTTTGGCTTTTACAATACGGATGACACCAACGGACTGACTATGAAAGAGTTTAAGAGTGCATATACTATTTATGCATTTGATTTGACTGCTGACAGCGATATTAGTGCACCCTATCGTCAAGCGAACGTGCCTCATAATATTCGTTTGGATTTGACGTTCAAAAGAACACTACCTGAGACGATCAATGTATTAATTTATGCAGTCTTCGATTCAAATATTGAAATTACAAAGTATCGTGACGTGATTCTTCAGTATAATCGTTAATGAGTTGGTTGACTGCTGACGATATTAAGACTAAAGTGCAGCGTAATGCAGACGAAGCGACGTTGAAAGCTTTCGATAATGTCTATTCACTCGATACCTTACCACCTGCAGTAAATCACTATCCCATCTTTATTGTACTAAACACTCATTCGCAGAATTTAGGCGGTGAGCATTGGAAAGCGATCTTTATTGGAGAAGACCGACGTGGTGAACTATTTGACTCTCTTGCTCAACCTCCAAATATACCAACACAGCAGTGGTTGAGAAAACATACGCGTCAATATCAGCGAAATGAACGCATACTACAACATCCACTTTCATCAACGTGTGGTGCTTTTGTACTGTACTTCATCTTAAGACGTTTACATGTATCTCGATTTGCATCTGTTATTCAAAACTTTTCATGTAATCCATCCTCTAATGAAAAAATGATTTGTAAGTTCTATCATGATTTGAAATAAAAACATCATGTTGGAAAAATTGTTTTTTATTTTACAATCCGCTGGGTACGTACATACTCAATGAGATAGTCTAGGATCATATTTGCTTGTACATGAGATTTTAGTCCAGTAATGATCACTTTACTATTATGAAAGATTGCCACATGCACAGGTAACCAACAACTAATGAGAGCTGCAGGAAAAAGTTCGGGTTCATAACACAAACTGTAACTGCTGGTACGAATCTTCAAAAATGATAGACTGTCACTCAATTGAGTAGAGATCACCATATTGTCCACAGTCAGATTCGACATCACACACCTCTCCCTCTTCCATATCCGACGTAGTAGTCTTTGTAGCTCTAAGCGCATTGACTGCGCCGATGAATGAGAAAGGGCGCCGAGAATCTGTACAGTCCCATTTGCGAAGAGTTGAAGATTCCGTGAATTGTTCATCTTCACCACTAACATTTGAGGACGGCCCGGGTAATACTTGCTGTTTGGAAGCTGTTGGTGTAATGTTGTGAGATCGATTTTGGTGTAGAGTCTGAAGCGACGGAGAATGTTGACGATGGTGTAGTGATGGCGCTTCATGATGAAAAAATGAGTAAATTGAGCGATGTACCTTCCTTTTATACTTTTCCCAACTACCTTGATGAAATGTGAAGTTAGTATGAAGTTGGGAATGATAGAGTTGAATTCGCCGATTGTTGACGCGCAGCCAGATGCGATTTCCAATACGTGAATGTCTTTTCATATAGAAGTATTTCAAGTCCTTCATGATATGATGTAGAGATTGAAAATGACGATAAGATAAAGCAAACTCTCTTCTCACATTTCCAGTTGAATCTTTGAAATAGACGTTTCGATCATGATCCGTTTCAATACGTTGTAGGGAATCTAATTTCCAACTCATGATGTGTGGTAGTCATGTCTGATTAAGATTTGCATAGTAGGGCGATGAACTCACGACGAATAAATGTCATGATGGAGCGATGTATATATCTTCTATACTTCTCCCAATTGTATTTGCGAAATGAGAAACAGTTTGCGGAATGAGAATGGTAGATTTGAATTTCATTTCTGTAATGTTGAAGCCAAACTTGATCACCCAAGGAGATGAATCTTAATGTTTCAAAATATTCCAAATCCCTCATGATATCATTGAGGTTGACAAATTGTCGCCATGTTAATGTAATTCCTCTTGATGTATGACCATGAGAATTTTTGAAATGTACGTTTCCATCACGATCAACTCTGATATATTGTAGAGAGTCCAAAATCCAAGTCTTCATGATGTTATGCAAAGTTGCAGATTAGCAATATAAAAATGTCGTTTTATCATATTTTGCTTAGCAATGTGGCTACAAAGAGATTTACTAGTAATCGAGCCGCACTCTTTTCTACTCCCATTGATCATGCACAACAGCTAAATGGAAATTGGGAAGTGGGTGTCACTCAACTTGTTTATAGCAACTGTGTCTATACTTTTGATCATGAGGTGATGACTATTAATATGAGGCGTACAGCTGCTTATCAATGTGAAAAGGGGTGCCGAGTATACATTCCACAGTGGGCAAAGAAAGATCTCTTATCATGTAAAAAGTTTATATATGATTTCTTGAATAAAGCGAGTAAACATATTGTCCAATTTACTCCGCACAATGATGATTATAATTATGTACATCATGTAGTTGAGAAAGATTGGATTGTTGGTTTAAGTCCAAGTTTAAGAAATGATTTAGGTTACCTCGCTAGCGCCTTAACAAGCTATGATAATTTTAACGTTAATTACCACATAAGTGGTCATAAACAGTTAATATATCGAGAGGAAGCTTATTATGCAGATCTTATTCCAAGAAATGAGAAGACGTTGGTGAAGAAGATTGTGATTAAGCCAAGAAAGACAAACATGACTCCTGAAACATTATTGAAGAAATTTAATTATCTCCTTCGAGTTGATGGCAAGTAAGTGGCAACATTGACTTATATTAAATCATCTAATCATATTGCAATAAGCAAATTAAATGATGATGATCTAGTATTAGTTTGTTCAAAAGATTTTCATCAGTTCTTACGACATCGTTCTGCAGCTGTTCATGGAAAATCTGATATGCAACATTTACCATGTGAAAGGTCAAATCAATTTGATACAGAATGGACCGTATCTTTATACAGAAAGTGTGTAGAGCCTTTAGGTGGTATCTTACATGAAACAAGAGTGTTGATGCCTCGCATTATTACTTCAGTTAAATTGGTTGTAGATTATTTAAATGAAGTGATTAATGACCAACATATTTCATTTTCTGAAAAAGAAGGTACTTTGTCTCTCACTATAAGTGGAAAAGGTATTGAACTAATTATGGATAAAACTCTAATGGACATTTTGGGTTTTGATCAAAATATCTTTAAAAGTGGTACTGTAACCAAAGCTAGCGCAGACATGTCGCTATCGCGTCGTATTAACTATTTTCAGATATATTCCAATATTGGTGAAGATGTACGTGTGGGAGATGTTGAAGCTCCATTGCTAGCAATGATACCATACCAGCCAAAAAGCTGCAGTATTTTATCTGAGCATACTTTCAAGAAAGTGCATTATACAAAGCTGAAATCAAACTACATCCCACAAATTGATATTGCCATTTATGACGATGCTGGTGCGTTGATTCCTTTTCATAAAGATGCTGTGACAAGTATCACACTCCATTTCCGAATGAAGAGTTAATGCAAACGTATGCTAATATATTTTTTCCAATGTGAATAATATGGAAAGTGAAAATAAGGACTCGTTTCTAATCTACTTGCCCAGTAATGCTTCTATGAATAAATTTCCCAAAAATAAACCATCAGACTATCGAGTAGAATTAAATCGGCCACTGCATTTAGAAGGTGAATGGGAGGTTGGCGTTTCTAGTATTTGCTATGATAGCAATATTCAGAATGTGAATGATTTGGAAGAAATGATATTGACTCCTCGCACCCATGATGGAATAACGATGAATAATGCATTTCAGTTCCCATACAATTTAACATCAGATGGAAAGTGGAACTATGAATGGATTCAGATAAAATCAGATTCTTATGAGCCATTTGGGAATGAGAAAATTATTAAGGCATTCAACAGTGGTAATACTTCCATCATGAAGAATAAAAATCAGAAAGCTTATGAGTTTACTATCTATCATTGGAGTGGGAGACAGTTCCTTCGCTTTCATTCTTTTACTAAAGGTCTTACACTGAGGTTGGATAATGAATTCTATCCGCATCTCGGTTTTGGCCATGGACTACATCTAACGTCAATTGCTACTGCAAATGTTAGAAAAGTTTATTCAAATCGAATCAACAAATTTCATTATAGATTTAAAATATTTGATGAAGATGTTGTAGAATGCGAAGAACGCATCATTTTGAAAAAGCGTGGTGTTCAACCTTTATCACTTATTGAGTTAGTAAAACAATGGAATGAGACTGTGGGTAAGAAGTATGGAGAAAAAATTATGGCGGACAAAAATAAGTTGGTTATTCAGAAATATAATGACAAACTTACAGTTTATTTCTCTCCAACCTTGCGTCATTTTGTAAGACATTATACACCTATTATTGGAAGCGGTGTGGTGTATGCTTCTCATGAATATCACACTAAAGCTGATTCAGTTAATGATGAATGGTGGGTGGACATCTATGGCGATCACATCAAGAAAATTTACCAGTCTTATGAAGAATCTAAAGTTGCTATCAATATAATGCCGCGTCTATATCATACAGTTGAAAGCTTCATTTATGTAGTAAATCCTTATATACAACAGAAGTTGAAGCATGTGATGAAAAGTAAATATGATGCAAAGACACACCACATTTCGTTTTCAATTGAAAATCAACGCGTTGTTCTGAAACTGGGTGATGACATTCAATGTCAATTGAGTAAAAATTTGAAAAAACTCTTTGGCTTTTCAATGCTACAAACTGTGTTTGCTGCTGCGCATACGATTGGTATAGAAACACCAATGACACTTGATAAACATGAACAGCACCTTTACATTCAAAGTGATTTGATTTTACCTATTTCTGTTGGCGAGAAAAAAGAATACATTTTACGTGATTTCATTCATGATAAAGACGCTTCATATGGAATAGTCGAGAAGATGTTTGAATCTATTTTCTATCATCCCGTCGTCAAACAAACTATACCCTCTATTGCTATCAAAATTACCAATGGTTTACAAGAGTGTATCCATGTGAAAGATACTAAATCCCTCGTAACTTTAGTGTTTCGGAAAACAAAGTGAAGTCATTGTGATATGTTTATTGAAATAAAAATATGTATATGAAAAAGTCTTTTCACATATATAGGGGGAATGGGCTGACTGTAGGCATATATTCACAAGGAAGAAACGATCTCATGCGATACATAAAACAACCATGTATATCTACAAAAAGCAACATCAAAATACTGAGTTAAAGTTGATTATGTCAATACATCTCCTGAATGTGGTAGCGTGAGTTTTATTCTTTTGGGTGGAGGTATGTTTGTGTCAGGATGTCCATGTGGAAGAGATGTGTTATGTCCTATCCAACACCTCTTATCCTCCCATGCTGAAAGTGCTCGTTTCTTGAACGTGTACGTTTTCACAGTATGAACTTGAGATTTTAAGATTGTCATATTGACAAACGTTATAGTTTTATTTTTATAGGCCTTCTTATAGGACCGATGTTTCATTTTATGAACAATGGATTTTGATATACCTTTAGCACGCTTAATACTATCTGCACATTCTTTTAGTTTCATGGAATACATTTTAGGACGGAGGAGAATCATTTCATCTATTTCCTTTCCTGCTGTTTCATCCTTAAAACAACCAAGTTTGGCTTTATTCTGTATGGAATAGAGTGGATGAGTGGGATTGTAGTTAGATGTGTCGAAATATTTTTCTAATGACTTACCTACTTCATTAAAATTTAAATCTTTTTGAGTGGTAATTCCTAAAAAGAAACTATCTGTATCACCACCCAGCAAGCGAACCTCTTTTACGAGAGGGCATGGTTTTAATATTTTGTAGAAGAGTTGATACATTTCAAGCTTGGAATAATCTAAAACGGCTTGCCCAATATAGATGGGTTTGCACAACTCAACACCTACAACCTCATTTACCTCATTTTAACACCTACAAGATCCTCATCGATGATGTCTCTATCAATGAAAAGAGGTGATGAGGTCAATTTGTGATATTTTTGTTCATCAACGACTAGTTTGTAATTCATACGTTTTCTAAAATCCTCCATGGTCTTTCCGAATAGACTGTTATTCTTATATTTATAAAAATCCTTTTCAAAATTATTTTGGGCGAGTGCACGTTTTTGACTGTTACTATCTATGTAGGGTTTGAGGAAGGCTTTCTGTCTAAATTTGATAATGCGGTGAACTGACTTTAGAAGCATGCCCATTTCTAAATAGAATTTTAATATGCAGAAGTGTACGAGATAATTTTTCTTATCATATTGGGTGAGTAAAAGTTTGCGGCATGGTTTGTACCTTGGCTGTCCACACTCTGTTAAGTTATTATGAAATTGTGACATGAATGGTGAAAACATATCTTCAGTCACTTCACCAGATTCAGGTGCGAGTGGGAAATCAGCAGTTTTATTTTTAATGCTATTTGGATAAATCAAATCCACTTCAAAATAATATCCCCAATCACCTTCATCTGGAATCTTCAGTATGTTTGAAGGGTTGGAGTAATACTCAAGCTCATCTTGATTTAACCAACTAAACTCGGAATGAGGTAGTGGTTTAGACAGTGAACTGCCATATAAATTATTTTGGTCATAGTACTTTAGGTGGATATGATCATCAGCTACTGTTTCAGATTTTATATGATGTTTATTTACAAATGTGAGACCACCGCGTATTCCGCGCTCAAATATATTATACATCTCCGGGTCTTGTAAGAGATGAATGGTCTCACCAGTCATTTTAAAGGCTGATTTAAAGGACATGGCTGGTAGACTGACAAAGTGGACAGGATCTAATTTGTCTTCTTCTAATGCCACTCGTCGAAATTCCTGAAAGACATCAGCCAGCAAAATGACATCTAATTCTAAGTAAGCGATCATATAATCGCCAAACGTTTTACAATCAAATTTTAACCATGCCTCTTGAGCATGTTCATAGTCCTCTACTGGACAATCTTCACCCGTCAAATCGTTTTTGAATTTGTCAATGGAAGGAAGGGTTGTTTCATTTAGTTTAGACATTGAGCTAAAATACGCATAAGGAAAGACTCCTTTGCGAGTGATTATTTCATCCGTTAAGTTTGGATAGTGTTTCTTCAAAGTTTGACTATGGGGAAGAAACTTGAGATTTCGAACGAAAGAAGCTAGTGACGCTGACATGAATTGAAATGAATCTAAAAATTTTATTTCGAAGAAGACTGTCTTATTTTCTTTAGTTTTATCTACTGGTACTTTTGCTGTCATTGCCATGAATTTTTCTCTCGTTTGTGCTATAACATTGAACTGCCACGATTTCATCTGGCTCAACCCTCCTTTTATGAGCATATGACTGTCATAGCCCTTAAAGTTATGAAAAATGACGGGTAGTACACGACGTCTCAACCTAAGTGAAAAGTTACATTTGGAGCAGAGTGCGTTTCTAAATTTACTAGTGATGTGATCATGATCACGCACTTTCTTAATTTTATCGTCATCAAACGTTTTATGACATTTAGGACAGGATGTGCAACTTTCAAATTTTTGTTTGTCTTCATGTGACATATGTAGTGACTTACGCTGCAATTGGGAATCATATGATTGTTGAAATTTAGCAGCTTTATCGAGAAATTCTAGAAATTTTGAAATGCAATCTTCACCTTGCCAAGTATGCATTTTGTTTTGTCTATTCCTAAAGTGGTCATGCCATACTTCATAGCAGGATATGGCTGCTGGCTTGTGGATGATATCATCAATGTAGCATTCTATGTCTGCGTAAATGACACGCAGGGGACTTAATTCGTCACCATTATCCCTATGTGAAAATATTTTATCTTTGGGCATGCGTTCCATTTGTAATTTACCTCGCTTGCACCATTCATAGTGAGTTTCAAATTTATCTTTACTCCAAAAGGAGCGGATGCAGCGGTCGCATACAAAATGTTCACCTCTTTTAGAGTGCCCCAAGTGAGTGTACAAGCGAGAGATATTGGGAATACCACAGTAGTGCCATTCCTCGCTATCATCTTGTTTTACTAATAAGAGGTTGACTACACGTTCATAACAAGTTGAACGTGAATTATAGCGGGCACCCTTCAACCCCTTCAACCCCTTCTCCCACACGTGAACGACAATTTTAATCTTATTATGTTTTTCGAACGTTTCTACATCTTTGATTTTCATGTTGTTACTATCACAACCTTCAAAGTCTAGTTCATCCTCCCACTGTCTATAGCTATAGGTGCGATCTCGATGCGCGTTGATATCATTATAGTGAAGGATGGATAGGACTGCATATTTGAAACACTGTGATTTACAATCAACATTGATGACAGCTTTCTTATTATACAACGTTTTTGGTAGTTTAAATGTACCTCGAGCTGCATGACTTTCTAATAGGGAAATTTTGAATATGGCTGAGTCCACACCATCAAAAATGAGAGCGCTGGCGCGTTGATTGAATTTATCTACATTTGATTTTAAACATTGAATGTGAAAATTTAGCCAAGACTCGCAGTCTACAACTTCGGTTGCGGAAGAGGAAGGAACATGAAACTGTATTCTCTCCGTCACTTGACCCGTTTGAAAATCTATTTTAATATATTTTAGTTTAAGGTAGATGAGCGCCTTCATTCTAAAATTGTCTAAATTATTGAAGAGCGATTCGATAATGTTAGAATTTTGAAGGAGCCACTCAGGAAAATCTACAATTTGAGTATTGGACTCCATGCAGTAGTCGCGTACTAAATTATTATGTGAAACATTAATGAGGGAGATGGTAGAGGTACCGTTGGTGTAGTGATCATTTGCATGCGTGTGTTGAAGTCTGTGCGAAGATCGCTGAAAGTGACTATCAAAAGAAAGAGGGCACAAATCGCAAGGAAAGGAGATGTCATCGTCAGAATCAACTTCACCTCCGGAGATTGATGCCGCTTTGCGTTGACACACACGTTGTTTGATGTGTCGAAGGAGACTGTGCTTCCTTGTAAACATATGTCCGCAGTCGGCACATTCCCACTCGTTGCCATGTCGCGACAGTCCTGAGCTGGAACTCACATCACCTGAAAGAGAAATCATTCTATCATCTCTGTTCAAGTCTCAGTGTATTGTTACAACCTACCTTGACTCAACAACTCTAAACTTTCCTCGAGAAAGGAGGGCGTTGGTGATGAAGTTGATGCCTGAAATTGAGGAAGATGCTATTAGCCACACGTTTGAGGGAGATGAGAGAGGAAAACTTTAACTTACCATTTTAATGAAATATGATCAGACAGAATAATAGTCAAAGAGAGAGATCGTGCGTTCGTCACTTTTATGATTCACAGATTAAATGAAATGACATGAATGTCACTTTGCTTATATACTTTCATTCTCTTCATTCATTGGATGTTCATTCTGATTGGCTGCTTGTGTATACTTAAGAATTAGAAAAATGTTAAAGTTATCATTATTCAAAGTCAGCATTTCAAAGACAACATGACAAGTCCTCCAACAACACCAAATACCGCATTGGAGTTCTCCTCTCCATGTACATCAGCAAAGGTGCTCGTTACACCAAATGCACCAAGAAAGGCGAAGGTGGAGAAGACATACAATCTCGACAATATACGAAAGTTATCATTATCGGAGGACGATGAAGAGGAGTTGCCCGACCTAGCAGGCATACGGTGTAAATATTTACAATATGATGCCGAAGGGGTGATGGAGATGACCAGCAAGTCGCACTTGCATCAAATATGGGAGTGGTACACCCCTAACTCCCAACCGCGAACCGTGGCGGAGTGGGCGTACATTGAGAAAGTGAGGGACGCTGCAGAAGAACGTTTAAAGCAGCTGAACTGTTTTTGTGATCTATGTGAACGACATTGACGATGAAGACCTTTTGAAATACATGCCATAATAAATGTTTATTTCGTATTATCTTTGCTTTCATACTGACTTACTTGAATGGGGTTTTAGTGAATAATTTAACCATGTATACTTTTTCATTTGGAAATAGTAGCACGCTTAGTTTAACTTGTAAATCTTATAACATTTCATATGGGTGATAATGGTAGATGAAATAGTGTTAAATAAAATTAAGATAGCTTACACTTCTGATACAGGGATAGCAATCGACTGCGATCCATGTGTAAAGAGCCTGTTAGACTACGGATGGGCTTAAGTGGATGATTTAACCATGTATACTTTTTCATTTGGAAGTAGTAGCACGCTTAGTCTAACTTGTAAATCTTAAAACATTTCATATGGGCGATGATGGTAGATGAAATAGTGTCAAATAAATTAAGATAGCTTACACTTCTGATACAGGGATAGCAATCGACTGCGATCCATGTGTAAAGAGCTTGTTAGACTACGGAAGAGAGAAGTGTGTTATGTTGCGTGTGGCGCGTGAGTGTCCTCCCATTTCATTCCATTCATCAATTCGTCTCATTGATAGAGACAGGTAGAACTCATGGTTCTCATAACGTATGCAATGGAAAGTTTTAGGCAACCCTCGACTGTTGGCTAAATGTCGCCCTGGCGCGAATGCATACTACGTTGAGACAGAGGCAATCACTTGCAAACATGACGCAGAGAGGTTTAACAAGATTGACCATTGCCGAATGTCCCTTGCGGTATACATAGCTACGGGTTTCACCGCCGCCCTTTACAGGAACGCCCGTCGAAAGGAAGTATTACACCGAACTGCATTTGCAACGTTCAAGTTGACTGATAGCAGATTCAACTTAATGATAGTATTCGCCAGTCCGAAGACTGCCCAGGGCAAACCGCGAGGAGGTCCTATCATGTCTTGCCCCATGGTGGCCCTTAAGAGAGCCGATGGTTCGTTCTCGGGGGACGTGAATTTGACTATTGACTGGAATAGTCAATGGGTATGACGGTTAGGTTGTCATAGACCCTATACCGCCGAGGTCGTACTGGTGCATCTGGCACCTTTCGGATGCGAGTGGTATTTGGAGTCCATACCTCATCCGTCCAAACGATCCTCTTGATCTTCCCCTTCTTCTCATCCTCCTCATCCCACTCGTCGAGGATGACGAACTCGGGAATGCCGTTGTCTTCATCGGTGAAGACGGGAATGTTGTCGGCAGATGTCGCTTCCATCGTGACTTCAAATTGAATGAGAAGCGCTACAGTCTTCTGGCTTATATAGGGTTTTCAACAATGAATTGCTCAACAGCGAATCAGAATGCTTCAGGGATAGCAATCGACTGCATAATGTTCAAGTTGACTGATAGCAGATTCAACTTAATGATAGTATTCGCCAGTCCGAAGACTGCCCAGGGCAAACCGCGAGGAGGTTCTATCATGTCTTGCCCCATGGTGGCCCTTAAGAGAGCCGATGGTTCGTTCTCGGGAGTAACGTCATCTTACACCCTACCAATTCTGCTGAGAGAGTCTTTGACTCTCTCTTTGGTAGCACTGTCGACTTCCACACTAGCTGGCACATGGCTAAAAAGTGGAATGTAGCGCCATTCCGTTGGATTGACAGCAGTTGCTGTCATCGGATTGCCAATCCGAGCAAGATTATTAAAAACTCTGTCTTGCTCCTCTAGCCTGACAAACTCCTCAAATAAATTTCGCGGCCTTAACTGCGGTCCGCGAGGAGAGCTGACTTGACTGTTCGGCGTCTGCATGATTGAAATGAAATGAAATGAGAGGCAGTGGTTTATATACCCCTCTAACGCGACGCAACGTTCAAGTTGACTGATAGCAGATTCAACTTAATGATAGTATTCGCCAGTCCGAAGACTGCCCAGGGCAAACCGCGAGGAGGTTCTATCATGTCTTGCCCCTAGGTGGCCCTTAAGAGAGCCGATGGTTCGTTCTCGGGAGTGACGTGATAGGGTGGTGAAGGCGGGCAAAGATCTGCAATGAAAATGATATGTATTAGAATAGGATATACTATCTTATTTGCTTTTCACTTACCAAGTTAGTCATCCTTAGGCAGTCTCGCGGGCTTCCTGATTGAAAACTTGTGCAGATGGCCGCGCATTCTTAGTGTGGCATGGAGACACTTCTTGCTCGGATGACCATTGTAGCATACTATACTTTCATCGAGACTTTGGTTGATGAGGACTTCGCCGGCCAAATGATTATCCCGAATAGGGATGTGAAACTCAAACAAACGATCCTCATTCACACGTTCCCACTCATCCCTCATGCGCTCCAACTTCTCATACGCCTGCCTCTCATCACCCCGCCGAGCCACAGTCCTCTCCAACTCAACATTCCTCGCTCTCAACACACTCATCTCCTTCATCATCTCCTCAAACTTCGCTTCTGCCTCTCCCATTCTCCTCTCCGCAGCACTCGCCCTCTTCTCACACTCATCATTCTTGTCTTCCAACTCTCGCGTCTTATTCTTCAACGCTTTCACAACACGCCTCATACGGATATTCTCATCTGCCACCTCCTTACATTTCACCTCCTTCATTTTCAGCTCACTCAACGTTCTCTCATTCACCTTCTTCAAACTTTCGTAGCGATCTACCAACAAAGCATGTGCCGCTTGCTGCGACACATGCTTCTTTTCCATGTCCTCATCCCACCGCGCCGACTGCTTCCGTACCCCACCACCCTTCACTATTGGGGAAGATGAGCTCTTCGGGGGGTCGCTAATAACAATATTGGATACCTCCGACGATGAAGAGCTCAACTTCCTCACACGCTTCCTCACTCGCTCCCTATCCAAATCCACATCATCCTCATCATCACTCTCAAGCACTCTCTTTCGCCCAATCTCACCCTCCAACGACGCAACCGCTCTCGCCAACTCATCATTCTCAACAACATTCTCAACAACATTCTCAGCCTTACCCTCTCGGTCGATCGCCAACATTCGCTCCCTCTCTTCCACAATCAACTGCGTAAATCTCAAATCAGTCACTAAACCACCACTACAGTCAGCATGCACTCTGTAAAAACGCGCCTCATCCTCATCACCCTTCAGCACTCTACACTTCACGCACGCAACCCTATTCAAGATAATCATGTGGCCGGTGCCCGCCTTCTTGACGTGAGCCTTGGCGTCCGCACTGCGATTTATACGACCGCACACACACATTTTGATATGGTATTTACGATTTTTGTCGTTAGCCATGTTAGATTTATCGTTAGCTGTAAGATAATGAAATTTGTATAAGTTTGGAATCATGTAGTACAGTCATATTCCTAAAGAGTGTAGTGAGTGGCACTCGATCCCGTCAACAGCCCGAAGGCCTTGTACTGATCACTAGGGAAGTGAGAGATCTTCCCCGATACCCGCTCTTTACAGCTGAAGACATCATTGTCACTGCCCCGAAGTGGTAACAGGAACGCCGAGTCAAAGGTAGTGATCAGTAGCTGGGATCTAACCCCTCAAAGCTGCCTTAGACTTAGTTAAATTTCAAATCTGATAGCATATTTGAACTCAGGATACTTGAAAACCTTAGTCTATATGTTAAAACTTTGAAAAAAGTGAAAAATTAAGAATTTTTAAAAAATTCCGCATTTTACTACTCATACTACTTTTAAAAAATTTTATCAGTAGTAAAGACACTATCAAACTCTATCATACAAACTTTGAAGTAAGAAGATAGCTTGCCTACTTCAAAAGATAGAGTCCTTTGAAACACCCGATATCGGGAGCTCAGAGCGACGACCGTCGCTTACCTCGTCTTTCGATGAAGTGATCAGACTTACGTTGTCGGGGGTTTATATATGCTCGGAAGAAAACTTAAAATGGCTCTATCTCCGAAAGTATTCATCGTAGCGACATGCGGTTTGTTGCAAACGATTCGTCTCATCATTCTCTATCATATGACACCTGAACCATTCTCATATGATCACGGGAAGTTGGTCCGTCAGCACATGTCCATGTAACATGCCACAAGTGAAAAAATTCCTAAGTGTGAGAGCTCCAGTGTGGTGAAAATTTTGAAAAATTTAAAACTTCCGAATTTCGACCTGGGACCTTTACCAAAACATTTTTCATCAAATTTCACTGACTCCCCCCCTCGTTCAGAGAAATTTGATGAAAAATGTTTTGGTGACGGTCCCAGGTCGAAATTCCACACTTTGGAAAATTTTCAAAATTTTACCCATACAAAGTCACTCTGACACTTAGGATTTTTTCAGGTGAGCGAGCTCCGACCTAAAATCTTGTAACCGCTCTAACTTTTGAACGAAGACAGA
This sequence comes from Prostheceraeus crozeri, assembly GCA_907163375.1. Taxonomy (NCBI): domain Eukaryota; kingdom Metazoa; phylum Platyhelminthes; order Polycladida; family Euryleptidae; genus Prostheceraeus; species Prostheceraeus crozeri. The sequence goes on along the minus strand of CAJQUW010001660.1, from coordinate 57,236 downwards.
TAGGAACAAGCCGATTCTTTCACTGAATTTGTCTCACTCTTAGCTTTCAAACGAGCTATCGCACGACAAAATCCGTCCACTGGAAGCAAGCTGTCCAGGGGGGGGGGACGTCAGCCGAAAATTTTTTCTCTCCGATTGACTTGAAACTCACCCTACCGATGCAGAATTTCACGCTGAATCCGAATCTGACCTCCGTTTTCTCATCCGATGCTTCGTTTTGACGCTACACACCAAAACGTCCCAAATTCTAACTCTGTCGTTTTTCGAAAAATGTTGAAAATTTTTTCTCACCGATTGCCTTGAAACTCACCCTACCGATGCAGAATTTCACGCTGAACACGAATCCGACCTCCGTTTTCTCATCCGACCACTCCTTCCACTCGAAACAACCCATTTTACAACCCAACATTCAGCAGATTGCACGAAAAACATCACACACTATAGCCTCAAGACTAATCCTGGCGGTCGCCCAAGTCCACCACGACACTCTATCGTTCCAGAGGGGGGGGGACTCAGACCCGAAGCACCACGGCGGCCGACCACGACACTCTGCCGTGCCAGAGGGGGGGGACGTCAGCGATGGCGGCCATCTTGCGCGGTCCAGAAGTGGAGTTTTGCTTACTACTATCGAGAGAATTAATTTTCTGACACAGTTAAATTTGACATATGCGCGCATAAGTGTATAATCTTTGGCATTAATGGGTTATCTCCCCCCCCCAGGTTTTCAAATTTGTCTAGCATCTGCAAAAATGTATCAATCGCCACCAAACTTCAGGTACACGTAATTAAGCATATTTTCTACCCACATATAAAATTTCACGCAGATCATACTAAGTACTTTTTGCATTAGAGACGATGACGTGAAGTGTAGCGATGTCAGCTGCTTGATTTGACTTCGTCTGTTCGACGCATTATTGCTACTCGTGTGTGCATTGTTCTCTCCACCTCTTTGTCTCATCCACTGTTATTTGAAATCTTCCCACGACCACTACCTTGCCACACCTTTATTAAGTTGAAAATGTTAGTGTAAGGGATATGGCTTGGTCATCATCACTACAGGTGTTGTCGGGAAATGACTTTGTTAACGTCAAGTGCTTTCTGCTCAGACGATGAGGTCAGAAAAAATCAGATCAAGCTGCAGAGCAACGCTTCACTTCAAGTTATCGCCCCTAATTCAGAACTTGTCCAATTTGGACAAGTTTTGGTATGTCGATAGAAAATATCCTCACTCACGTGCACTTAAAGTTTTGTAGCGATTAATTCATTTCTACGGATTTTACACAAATTTGAAAACGTGGGGGGATAACCCATAAGTACTTAATCTTTTGTAATGAATATATATTCCTTCATACGTTTGTGTCTTTTTACCGATATCAAAATTACAGTAACAACAGATGAATCTACTTCAGACCATAAACTGATTAAAAAACGGAACCTCCTGGTATGAGCTCATGTTAGCGTCTAAGGGAAAATGCGACTTTATTGTTTTCCGATGAATATCGATATTTATCTGTAAGGCGAATTAGTACTTGTCGGTTATCTCCCCCCACGTTTTCAAATTTGTCTACAATCCGTAGAAATGAATCAATCATCACAAAACTTCAGAGACACGTATTTGAGTATATTTTCTACCTACATGCAGAATTTTATGCAAATCTGAAAAGTAGTTTTTGAATTAGAGACGATGACGTGCGTGGAGTGTAGCGATGTCAGCAGCTTGATCTAACTTCGCCTGAACTCATCGTCTGAGTAGATAGCACTAGGTCAACAAAGTCATGTCGCGACAACGTTGCAGTAGAAGTGATGATGATCCGGACCACATCCTTTCCATTAGTGTGCTTAATTTAAGAAATGTGTGGTGGGGTTGTGGTCGTGGGAAGATTTCGAATAGTAATGGATGAGACGGAAAGAGAACAATGCACACACGAGTAACAGTAATGCGATGAACAGTACAAGCTGCTGACATCGCTACACTTCACGTCATCGTCTCTAATTCAAAAAGTACTTGTCGAATCTGCATATTTTTTGTATGTGGGTAGAAAATATTCAAATACGTGTATCTTAAGTTTTGCGAGTTTTACGGATTTTAGACATTTGAAAACGTGGGGTGAATAACCCATAAGTAACGGCGAATTCATCAAATTCGCTTGATAATTGATATTATCAATACTAAATGTATGGGCTGTTACTTTTCTTTGTTGCTTTTCTATTTACTGGAAAATTTTCTGTCGGTTTTTCTTATTCCGATGTTTCAATCATGGTTTCAATACTCGACTGCGCTATCCACTTTTGATGCAAACGCGGAATAATGATGTTCGAATGACGATTTAAAGCGGAAAAGCACGGTCATGTGTACAGTGCTGCTAAGTAACTAAACTGCATTTAATTTTGTTACGGGTGCACACAGCTCAAAATGGTTGGCGAAATGCATGGCTTGGCAGTTGGCCATAGATAAGAGATAGAATAGATGGCCATTCATCAACAATTACAACGCTGCGAGGCGTTACCAAATCTGCATTGAGAAAACAGCACTCGTTTAGGGAAGATAGAATAATCGATAAGTGTTGCGCACCGCAGGTTTTGATACTGTATTCCCGTTCTGATTTCGGATCAGTCATTAAGCGTAAATATGGTCTCTTAGTTAAGGTGGTTCTAGACAAATATTCACAGTGGATATTATCAAATTCGATGTCCTTGAATAATTATTGATACTCGTAATATAGTCTACAATATAGTCGTAATATACAGTAATATTTTCAACACGAACCGTCCACTGATGAATTATAACCGGGAAGGCCCAACTGAAGCTTCATTTGTGTACAAACCAGCATCACTTAACATGCATTTTTCCATAACCTACATGTATTTTTAGGTATTGAAATATCAAAACAATTAACTCGTGTCAAAGGAAATTTATTGTTAATAGAATCGCACAAGAAGTTTGACATATTATTCTCAGAGATTTTTTACTATAAGAGAACGAAACAAACGCTGTCTTTGACCTATCATTTCAAGAGAATATTTTTTTCTCTTCAACCGTTTGTTACTCGCGCGTATGTTTCGCAGTGCTCGGTTTCTTTTTTTAATTCTCTCACTCATACTTGCGTTGTTTTTCAGCTGTTCCTTCATGTCATTTGTCGACCTACGAATTTTTAAAAAGCGTCTATTCAAATTACGATATTTCCGTCGAAGCATGGCGATTTCAGACTGACAGGATGAATGATCTACTGAAGAACTGGTTGTAGTAGGCCTATGATTTGTGAAGTTCTCTGTCTTCTCAGGTATACTTAAAATTTCTGGACTTTGTGTATCTGGATATGTTACATGAAAGAGCTCACTTGCTTTTCTTGAGTTTTCTGTCTTTCGCAATTTTGGCGGTGGAGTTTGCAGATGTTCTGGGAAATTGAATTTTGATGGTACAGCATTTCCATGAAGTCGGCGGCGAATATTCGACGAAAAAGATACTGATGCGTCAATGAAACAACTTTCAGTGAAATGCTCACTGCACAGAAGAGAGTTATTAGAAGGTATGAAATTTTCTCGACGTACAGCAGCAATCCATTTTCTCCGCATTTCGATATCCTTGGGAAATCGGTGAAAAGAATAAGGTGATTCTTTATTTTGGATGTTTTTGCATCCATATGCAGCACACTGAAAATGATCTACTTCTCAATATGAACAAAACGAAATATTTGTTTTTTCGAAAGTCAAATGTCACCACTACGATAAGTCTACCCATTACTAGATGCACGGAAGTCGATTTCCTTGGTGTGACGTACAATCAAGATATGAAGTGGACGCCTCACATCAGACGCATATGCAAGAAAGCTAGTCAACGCATACACCTTCTTAGAATTCTAAAGAACATGGTCCCTAAAGAAGATCTGATTCAAATCTATAACAACTGTATCAGATCTATTCTTGAATATAATGCTCCAGTTTTCGTTGGTTTGAATGAGACAAACTCATTGTGCCTGGACAGAATACAGAAACGCTGTCATAAGGTTATCTGTGGCAAAGATTGTCGCTGCACATTGTTACCATCGCTGAGTCTTCGCCGTTCAAGTCAAGCAGAAAAGCTGTTTCTCAGCATCAAGCAACCTCAAAGCTTGCTGCATGACCAATTTCCGGACTTTTTTCTGCATCACGCTTCCCACTTGAAGTTGCCTGCTATTCAGACAAATCGTCGAGCTAACTCTTTCTTGCCTTTCTGCGCAAAAATGTACAACACAAAGTTTTGAACTTCTCTGTGATTCTTCTGATGCTGCAATGTCATTGATCAACTACTATCATTTGTCTTGTTGCCTGTAGTGATGATTTCCATTTACTTCAATAAACATATACTTACTTACTTACTTACGTTTTTCGGTATCTTGTACTTGTAGTCCTATTCACTGATGCTGGCGGAGCTGAATCAGAAGTTGAAGACAAGTCCATGTCAAGATCAACGTCAACTTCGGAGCTCATTACTGTTCGTGTGAATAGAGCGAAGGCAGTCAAGAAACTGACAACGGCAAAGTGCCTTTTATCTAGTGACCGAGCATATTTGCTATTCACTGTATGTAAGGCATTCGTCATCCGTCAACCGTGCTACCCTTATTGATTATTTATCTTCCCTACGACTGAGCCATTCTGCTGCAGTGAAAGTGGTAACGCGTGAATCCAGACAATGGCCATCTATTTCCTATATTATCTATGCAGTTGGCAGATACAGACGCCCAAGTCATGGCAATTTCTCTGCATGAATTTCGACACCGCTGGCACGCACACATCACGCATCTGGTAAGACGCGCGCCGGTAACACACACTGATAAGTGTAACAATATGTTAGTAACTCGTTGGAAACATCAAGGGAACCGGTATCCATCAGTTCCAACACACACACGCGTGCGTTCATGCGCAGGTTTGGCAGTCTTATTCATCGAATGGCTTCTCATTGCAGTAAACCGAGACAATAAGACTCCTTTAATAGATGTGGATCAGCCACTTATCTCATCGTGCGATTTTTGCGGAAATATCCAACAGAGCGAGGTGATATGAGGTGCGCTTACAGCAAATGAGGGACTTTGTTATTTATGGAATTGCATGCCTTTTACAACAACGGTACTTTGCTGTTTTTTTAATTCTTGATCAAAACCAATCTGGCGTCAATGAGGAATCTTTTTGAGTGTTCGACGTGTTTTGGTGTCTCAACTGATAGAACGATTTTCAAGTGCAGCCATTTGAGTATTCAATATGATCTACACTACATCATTGTTGCAAACATTTGAACACGAAATGGATCAATTCATGGCGAGGGTATAAGTGTGTACTGTCTTCACGTAACTGGCCTGGATAACATGTAAAAAATGAATGATGTCCTCAAAGCTAATAAGAAACAGTGCTGTAAAATTCACTAATCAAGATTTGTCGTGTGGTCGAGCGCGGACTAATAATTTCAATTATTGCGTCCACTTTCAAATTGTTGCACGCTATCGCAATTGAATAAATACTTCAAACTACTACATACAATCAAATTTTACCCCTTAATGCTTGATGACTTGATTATTATTACTTAAATTACTGTGCAATGATAATAAATTCTCGTTTCGATGATCTTCACAACATCTCATAAATTTCAATATTTAGATCTACTGATAAATTAGTTAGTAGCCACTTATCGTCGGTAAAATAAACCGATAGAAAAAGTCTTTTGTTAAACTGAAATTTTATCATTAAATTGCGTCGTGCCATCAGTCTCTATTGTAAAAGGCCTTTCTGTCCGCTCTAGTTTCCCTATTAAACCTCTTTGGTGGCTATAAAAACATTTCTATTTATTTCATATCGAAATATCCTTCGCAGTTGATATCATAACATAGATATTATAAATTACGATAGAAACTTCACTAGAATTGAAATTGCTTAAGATGACCGAACAGTCGCACTTTGCTGTTTTCGGCCCGGACACGGTCCGACATTTACGTTTGCACAGGGAAAGATGGACAAATCGTACGGCGTCACGAATCTCAAGTCAAACCGAAGAAATCTAACTTTGAGGAGGAAAGAGATGAGGGTCATGCAGACGTAGTGACAGGTAAAGAGGTCGGGATAGGGTAAATCCAATTTAATCCACAACATTTGACGAAAATGTGTCTTTGATTTGTAAAATCCATATTTCTGAACCGATTTCAATAGTTTTTTTTAAATCGAACCGTAAAGATCTCATCTATTATGGCATGGTTTTTAAAAAGTCGCAAAGCCAAGACCTTCTTCACAAGTTGCCGTTTTTTGCCGAAAAAAGGCCAAAAAAGCATGTCCAAAGTTGCAGTACTCTCAGTTCAACACGGATTTTCGATTAGATACATTCAAATACACCCACTAATATTTATATCATCTGAAAGAAGAAGATCAGCTCTTTCAGACAGTCTAATCTTAAATATTATAATCAATATTAGTCATTGAATTTTCACTGGGTTTCCATTGTCCAATGAAAAAAATGTCCTCTGACCGAGACGTTTTCTGTCCTCTGACCGAGGTACCTTTTCTCGAAGAATATTGATTCTTCCATTAAACGTTTTGCACCAAACGAATCGTCTAGTGTGCTAGTTTATAAATCCGTAAAGAAAATTCAGTTTGATGCCGTTACAAGTGTGCAATATTGATTTAAAAATATTTTTATCCGTTTTTTCGACCAGAGAATTTGAATATTCCCAAAAATTTCATATGGATGCTGAAACCAGAAATTTTGTCAGGAATCGATGAAATTTCACAGCATAGGAGGGATCCATGCTCTTAACATCCATGCAAAAGAAATTTTTCATTTATATCAATGAACCCTCTCAAAATCTCCAAAAACCACGAAAATGTCCTCTGACCGAGACCCTAAAAAATCTCGGTCAGAGGACAACGTTGAAATTGAAGATCTCGGTCAGAGTACAAGGGTCTCGGTCTAAAGACATGATAATGTATGCAATTACATTTAGATCACTTCGTTTTACGCGTTCAAGTATTCGTCCAAAGTTCCCGTAGTCTCATGAACTCAAATGCACAAACCGAAGAGTTTCCTGTTCGACATCAATTTGTCCTCTGACCGAGACCTTAAAAATCTCGGTCAGAGGACAAGGTGGGTCACGGTCAACGGACATTATATGCAATACATTACATTTTGGTCACTTCGCTTTACGCATGCAAGCATTCATCCTAAGTTCCCAGTTTCATCAGCAACCCAAATGCAGAAGCCGAAGAGTTTCCTATTCGACATCTATGCCTGACCGAGATCAATTTGTCCTCTGACCGAGATGTAGAAAAATGGTTTTTTAAAAGTGCTAGATTTCTATGGAAAGTTTTTATCTCGTGTGGTCGCCGCTAAGATTTTCGTGTCCAGCGTAAAAAAATGAGTATATATGCAAATTTTCACGGAAATCTGAGACCCAAAGTTGAAAAGACAGAAACGTTGTGGAATAAATTGGATTTACCCGATAATAGATCCACAAGCAAATTTGAAGAATGAAGTCGATGAGAGGTAGGACTAGTGATGATGACACTGGACGAAATGACTTGCTAAGTCTTACTAAGTCTGGTCAGATTCTTGCAAAGTCTGATAAGAACTTATTTTATTTAAGATCTTACATTTCCTGACCAGAAAGTACCAGACTTATACTAAGTCTTATATTTTGCAAAATAAGATCTTTTCAGACCAGCTGATAATTGAAATTAGAAAAGTGAACTGAAATTTAAAACTTGAAGTCCGATTGCAGTGCGAATATCAGACGATATCAATGGTTTTAGTTCTTAAATGATCTTGCTGGAACATCAGTGCAGTAGAGAAACGCAAAATATAAGATTTTTTCTCCTCAAAAGATTTCTAAAAATCACAAATAAGATCTTATCAGATTTGCTAATAAGACTTAGCACGACTGGTACTTTCTGGTTAGAACTTGTAAGATTTCCTTAATAATATTAAGTAAGTCATTCCGTCTAGTGGACGTATCAGATGATAGCCCTAACCCTGTGTGAGGTATTGCTCGATCTCGTAGTACGCGGACTGCTAAACCTGTAGATCGTTTTATGTTTTCTTGAATTATTAGCATGATCAACATTTTGATATTTCATGAAAGTTGTTTGATAGTGTCTATGCTTGCAAATCTTTAAATTTGTTAATCACGTTGATTGAAGTAAATTTCGTGCATATACACGCATTCTTGTTACCTAGTAGCATCGGATTGTCATGTGTTTTATGAAATCATCCCATGGACTATTGCGTGCAAATTATGCATTTCCTATCTTATAGTTCTTCGGTGCCGGTGTATTGACGATGAGTGACTCATTTCAGTGCTTCTCAATCAATGGACTGATCGGATCAATAGATGGGTGATTCGGATTAAGGAGGAATGTTTAATGTATTTAATTGATTGTGATATATTTGTTTAAACGTTCATCTGTTTAAATAAAATACACACCTCGAACAGCTGAGCACTTGAGTGGTGAAACACGTCTTGTTTTTAATTTATAATACTGAAAACTGGAAGCATCCTGTAACCATGACTACCATTGTTTGGGGTCTAAATGATCCCCTTAGACTAAAAATGAAATGATTTCAAAATCCTTCATATTGAAGACAGAAAATTTCACATTTTCTGGATTTAGTAAAATATGGATGGCAGCTGCAACAATTGTCTGAATCAGGATCCTTTGCTTAACTTGAATAGAAGCAGAATCAAGCACAAACTTCTATTGAGACCTGGAAATCGCTAATTAGCATAGGAGACGAATTTCAAATTCACTTTACTTAGCAATTTTGATATGCATGAGGAGTATGCATATCGATACCTCATGAAAGTATTCAACATGCTTGCTAATCGACAGGAAGGTTGCTAACAAGGGAAACTCAGGTGGAATCCGCGGGGCAATCATACAATTGTATTTAATTTATTCTCATGTACAAAAATTGGACTTATCAAATGAAAACAAAAATTGGTTTAGAATGTGGATGTATCATATCTCATGTTTTCAAAATTAATTCTATTACAAAGACAATTCTGATTACAAATTAGAACAAATAGAAAATATCGAATTCAACAAAGCTCAAATTTCAACCATAATTCAACAAGTTCATCATATTTCATGTGTTTTGATAACTCTCACACTTTCAAAAAAGCGCTCATCACATAATTATTGACAATCAATCATTTAGTGACGACATTTCAATAGGAAAAATTTCATAAAAATACAGTCATAATTCTGAAAACTTGAAGCAATCGTCCTTCATATCCTTCAATACTTTATGCAGCTGTTCATTCTTGTTCACGTAATATTTGGTATCTAAATTAGGAGACATACATTTATTACAAAGTGTATATAACGTAACATGTAATTACACCGACAAATCATCAAGACAGTGCGATTATCAGTTAGACAGCAGTATGTTTATTGAAAACATTTCTCACAATTTACATCCGATAAATAGTGATCGACTTTCTTCATAAGAAATGCATCATAAAGCAATTTATTCATGATTCCAATTTGGCGCACTGCTTGACGTTTGATTGTTTTCGGATTTTACGTATAGGTTTATGATGATTATAATGCTCATTGAATTGATACCTTATCGAAACTGAATTGTGATGACATAATCAAAACTGAACAGTCCGACATTCGTGACAACTCAAGATGAACATTTTTCGTCTCTTAAGGAAAGACTAATATAGTAAATAATCCTTGCCATAAAAAGCATCACATTGACCATTTACCCTCCAGACATTAGTTCAAGATGAAAATTCATGCATGTTAAATATTTTACCAGTCTCGAAGTGGCAATCATGAAATTGTACAATGCCAAAGGGATGTGATACAGCAATTATTCCATATGTCAGGAATTCAATGATCGGTACACGAAATTGGCAATCAGGGACTAATGTGAACAGACTCGCACTTTTGTGTAATACTATTGACATCAATAGATATGTGCAGTTATATGCTATAGTTTAGTATGATGTTATTGACAAGAAGAATAGTTGACGATGCTCTGACGTTTTACGCATACTTTCAATAACGAAAATCAGGTGTTGGCAAAAAAAACCGAGCAATAATTTTTAAACATGATTCCTGAATTTGATAGTATGCATGGCGTAATGTAATTTCTTGAAGGCGTCAGAACAGATCATGCACACTTTCGATTCAAATATCTTACTTATTTATTGATAACTAACAAGCTAATGTTTTAAAATGCATGTCAAATACGGCGGTCCCTAGATTACTCACTCAATATCTGACTCTGACTGAACGCCGTCCTCCTTGCCGACACCTGTACAACCTTAATGTCACATGGTACAACTACATCAAGATAAAGGTCTAACAGTATTAGCTCTTAGCACAGATTTTTGAATGAAAATCTGCTTCAAACTATCCAAGTCATCCAACCAAGTAAATTGCCTACTTCTATAACCTCTTGCATACATGTTTTCAGTAACAAGTTCGAAGGCCTTCTCTAAATGGCTCTCAAAGCAGCTTTAATCTTGCTTCAAGCCAGAAACAGGATTAGGATATCCTAGCACTCATTGCTGTTGGTGGCGAATTTTCAATCCGCTATAGCCTTTCCATGTGGAGAAGTCATTACAGCAACATCTCAGATGAGACACAACTTCATGGGATCCACTAATTTGCACAGTACGTCCTGACCATTTATGTGCATGTAGTCGCGGTCATTATACAAGTGCCTTGTCGAACATTTACCGGAAGGTCCCTGTAACGCGCAGAGCCTTGAGCAAGAACTTCAACTCGTGCGATAGGGCCAATCCACGACTCTCGTATTGTCCATTCGGATGAATTTAGCTTCATACTAAACATAAAATATTCGACGATATTCCCCTCATTCAAATGCCATTTCGCAATTTATGTGTGAAGTTCATGGATAGTTTGAAGTTTGTTTCTGATATGTTTTGGCTATTCAAAGGTAAGGATCGAATGTTACGATGATGTCATTTTGTACTTCTACGTATACTTAGGAATTCTCATACACTGTGTAAATCAACTAAATCAACACTTGCTGTTGACTTATACAGATCTGAGCTCAAGAAGTGAGTAAACACCGAAAGACACAAAAGTAATTTCATGGCTTGTTATTGATGTTTATCTTATCGTAATGGTTCTATGACTTTCACTGCCATTTGATAAGTAAAACATCAATTGAATTTCTTTTTCATATTTCAGCTGCTTTCCTAAATTCTATGATAGTGAAAACTGAGCAGCATTAAGTTTGCTCAATGTTATTTTCAAGTCTCACGCTGAATAAGTGAATAGTGGCAATATAATGCTATAAAACATTATAATTTGTTTTTGATACCCATTAATTCACTAGCGTCTATCAAGTGTCAGGTTCTAAGCAATTGTCACTGTCGTATTCAAAAGATATCTCTTCACTTTCGATATCATTGTGCTGCACATACGAAGACGCTATGGAAGACGCACCTACAACTTCGGATTGGGTGAGGCCATGAGTGGCGGGTGGGAGAAAATCGCATGTTGACTGTTGTGCAGGTGATTGACCATCATTCGCTTCATTTCGTCTACTGCTGGTGCCAGGCAGTGATTTGATATCTTTCTCGTCGACCTCATCTGAAAGGATATGCAGCTCACTGGGAATAATGTCTTTCATGTCAATTAATCGACTTTTCAGATGCGCAAATTGATAACGAGTGCAAGATTTGAGACTGTTGAAGGGATCTTGCATGGACGTCCCGTCGTGTGAAATTTCACGGTCACAGACGGACACATAATAGTCATAATAGTCGGGGAAGAATGACATCATCGCATATCGCAATTTCCGAGGCATAATTCTTCCACAGCTTGGTTGATCATGTTTTATATTATCACAAACTGCCACACGAATTGTTTCGTGAGTAATATATTTCTTGTAACGATCACTTGCTCCTCCACTTCGTTCTCGATGAAAACCGGGCTCGTTGAAGTATGGATCTTCATTCATCAATGACTGTATAGAAATAAGAACTGAAGCTAGTGTTTGAGCAGGAGACCAAGGAGGCCCGGACCATGTCCCCAAAATGCTCAAACATACTTTCCCATTAGCATATAGGTTTGGATTAAAGCGCACACATGCGCTATCTGTAGTAAGAAAACGTACTCGTGGAGGGGACAAAGGATAATCATGAGGAAACTTTAAAAGAAAGTAGAAGAAGCCTCCTTCATAAGGAGTACCCTCTGGTCCAATGATAAGAGCATGACAAAAAGTGATATCATCATCATCAGGAACCACCAAAATACCAGGCATCGGATCGGTATGAATATTTCGCAGATCGTGTTGAATCCTCATTATACAGGATTGCCGAGGTGGAACATTGTCGTCTCTTAAAGGATCCCATGAACCAGATTCCGAGGAGCTTCCATCCGGTTTGACGACTTTACCGGACATATTGGCAACTGGAAGCAAGAAAAATCATTTAATATCGTATATTTTTCGTGTGCCTAATGCATTCATTACTTAATGCGCAATTTTAAAAAATACCTCCTATCTAACGACATGCAGTGTGAATTGTGGTGCTCCACTAATCGAGGATTATGCAATGATGAATGTAGATGATAACAGGCTGTCTAGCGAGCATAAGTGAGAAAAATGAAAAAAATGAATTAATCAGCAAAAAATGACGGAGAGTTGGTAATAAATCTAATGCATAAATCACATACGGAAACAAAAATAGTGCCAATTTTAAGCTAAATACTGTATGACATCCATCAATAATTATGTATGGTAAGTCGGGGTAATTCGGGAAGTATTTTGCTGTCTTAACATATTTTTTTCATTTCTATTGAAATACTAGGAAATTTGAGACACAGAAAGCAATTTAGGAAACTACACCCATACGTAAGTAAGCAATCGTGAAAAGTATTGATAATGCATGAAACAGTTTATTTAACAGAATCTATTAAAACTCAGTCTCCTTAAGATTTTTTCAGTTTTACGTTTTTCATCAGTTTCTCAAATGCACATTTCCGCTTTGACCCGATCTCTAGTCTTTCCTTCTTTTGCTCCTCGCTCATTTCAGTCACTTTTTCCACTTTATCGTTAGCCGCAGCATACAGTTGCTGAGCGACATGTATCCCAACGATGTCATTCGAATCTATAGCTTTGTCCATTTGAGACTTAGCCTGTTCCAGCATCCGTAGAGACACTTGATATTCTTCAGTCACCTTGTCTTCTTCTCTCTTCAATTTCCCTTCCCTCTCGTCAAGTTTCTCGTGACGTTTAAACAATTTTTCTATTAATTCTTGGCGTATCTTTTCCGATTCTTCAGCTTCTTTTTTGCTTCTTACGGACGATCTCTAATTCTTCTCTTTCGCGTCTCTTTCTTTCGGTGAATTTTCGATGTGCTTCTTCAACAGCTTTGGTTATTTCCTTAGAAGACGTAGCTATTTTGTGAGCACCACCATGACGCCGAGCATACTCTTTTGCTCTTCTCAATGCTTCCAGTGATTGATCAGTTAATTTAGTTCGTTCAACAGTCAACGTATTTTTGTTGTCTAACAGAGAACGTTCGGCATCAGTATTTCCGTTCGTTAAAGACAAACAGGTCTTAATCAATTTCCCAAGAAGATCATACTTCTTTAAATCACTGTTTTCGAATTTCATCTCAATAATCTTACTCCAGTAATGGTCGATGCGGATTAGTTTTCCAGTAGCTTCATCTTTAAAAAAATTCTCAGGGATGGCCTCGGATTGATAAAGCCTCCATTGATCTCTGATCATTGACACCTGACTTCCTTTGATGATTGGCATGATTGATGCGAGTCTGCCAATTGCATCTAAAGAACCACTGGCTTTCCTTGTATCTGGCGCTAAATATACTAAATCTTTCAATAAGGCCAAGTCAAGCGGTAGCTTTTGTTGTAAAAATTGAATAATCGCTATGTATGATGCTTTTATGGATTCGCGACAGTCTCTTTGAAGCCTTTCTGAGGAAAATGAACTGATTACAGTTTCCGCTTGACCAAGATCAATCCTACGCAGATGATTGGATGTGAGAGTGCTGTCGATTTTAAGAAGCTCAGCGACTGTCTTCACTTCAAAGGCCTCCGGTTTCAGTAGACGTCCCATAAACGTCGTTAAAAGATGCCTCATCTCCGGGAAAAGTCTGTGTACCAGTGGTCCTCTGTCTTGAAATATGGACAGATACCTTTCGAAAGAATGCGCGATGTCGACTAAGTATTTCATTGATGAAAGGATGACATTTTCATGATCGGTAAGACATTTTCAGATTCGTTCAAAACGTTTATTTTTAGGTAGACTTGATTTATATTCCGATTGCTTTGGAACAAAAGTAAGGAAATACTTTTTGCAATCATCCCATCGAAGAAGCAATTTTTCGATCGCTGTACACAGGGTTAGCCAACAAGAATTGATGTGGCGAATGAATAGTGCTTCATCATGTTCAGTTACCGAGTCGGAAAGTTGAACAAAATCTTCAATTTTACAAGGTGCGTTTTTGAACCATGCATACAAGTCATACAGCAACTGTTCAACCATCTCACCAAATTCAAGAGAGACGATGCCCTTTCTAAAAGCGTTATGAGCGACGTGTAACGTACAAGTTATCAGTTCTATGAGACCTTTGTAGCCTCTTTTCTTCAAACTTTCATCGAAATCCCGGTATATTGCCTTGTTGATGTTTGGACCATCAACTGAAATATTGAACAGGCGTGACCATGGCAGATCGTATACGTCGTTATCAATTAATTCAACAAGCATTTGTGTGACATCGATGGCTTTCGCCCTACAAAAAAAGAGCGATCCTATGTATGATGTTGTAACTTCTTTAGCATCTTCATTCCAGTATCGAACTAGCAAATCCATTTGTTTCCTCTTCTGAGGCGTCGTGGTTTCGTCAAAAATTAATGTAAAACCTCCTTCTGACGTTTTTACACTTGAACATAACCATTTCAATAGCAATGGTCCCAAACCATCTTGCAGCACGTAGGACGCTTTGTCTTTACTCATTGTAAAACTCTTTGCTATGTCGCTGTCTGAAAACATATTTTTAAATACCTCGGGTGTACCGTCGCAGTCTCTGAAACTCATATCATCCTCAGCGACTTTGAATGGCCACATTGCCTCAGCTGCTGAAACCTTTTCCTTAAATGTTGGATCCAGAATGACTGTCATACGAGTAGACTTTTTCGTACATTCATTGACAGGACAAAGACGAACAACTGATTCCCCAAAGCGCAAACTTGAGACGACTTTATGCTTTGGTTTTTGAGAATGCTGAATCAAACACTGGAAGCCTTGAGTCGAGAACTTTAAATCGCAATTGCAAAGTTTACATGTAGCATAAGCGTCATTTTTCTTCTGTGCCCACAGCCTTATTTTTATCTGGTTTGAGTCCGACTTCTCGAGCCACGATTCTGACCATACAACCATGATAACGTTGACAATAAAGTCAGTGTGCTGACCTGAAATAAAAAGAATGTATTTGATAATTTTTCAACATTATCACATCAATTCATAAAGGACATTATAATCCACAGATAAAGAAAAAAATTACTCATTTTTATCGATATGAGACATAACAAGTATGTATGATTATATATTTTGTGTCATAATGAAATATCTACCACTTTCATAGTTTGTAATTTCTATATTGATTATATTTTGCAGGTACGTGTATGATACCATCATGATGATTTAGCTACATGTCAATAGCTATTTGCTGTATACATAGCAAAGTTGGAGTTGGACATGTTTTCGGCGACCGATGTAACTGAGCCAGCATGGGGAATAGTTCTAAAAACTTGGCCATGGACGGCGGTCGGTTCCAACAGTTGTATATAGGTCCGATTCTTTCCATCAGTACTAGCCTATTAAATGTTAATAAATCGACCGCAACGAGGGTTTTTTTGTATTTCATTGTCATATATGAGCACTTCTACAGTGGGGTTTGCAAAATCATGGTTTTTGCAAATTCGGTTTCTTAAAATGGTTTACAATATTTGAAAATTGGTCATACACTAATTTAACAATACATTAGATGACCAAGCATTGTTGGTTTTACCACTACATATTTTTCTAATTAATGCGTAATAAAATGTGAGCAAATAAATTAAACGTTTACCCGACAAATGTCAGTCGAAGATTTTAGTTCTTGAGGTGAATGATTAATACTCCATGCTAATCTGGCTCAGACGGTACTGACAATTGCTACTCTCCACCTGGACGTTAAGGCAGAACCGTAAGTCGTTAGGCCATGGAAAAACACCATTTAAAATAAGAGATGTACATTGTTGAAATAAAAACGATGATTTCTGTTCGAAAGTCAAAGTAGTTTAACTGTTTGTAGGGTTTCAAGCCATGCTATTGTAAAAATCGGGCTTGGGCCTCGAAGATATTTGAATATTAAGCGACATTTGAGTCGTAGGTATAGGTCATTGTTTAAGAAAAGGACGAGGGGAATTACAAATCGAAGTACTTTCTTTGGCTTATCTTAAAACAGTAAATATACTCGTAATTGTGAACAGACTTAGGGAGAGGAATGACCATGGAGCCAGGGTTCAGTTTTATACTGGACTTGAAACCTTACAACAGTACAAATACGATGACCAGCGTTTATTGTACCACTACAACTAGTCAAAACACTTTTCAATAGTGTCATCAAAAATGCCATGTGTAGGTATGAAAACCTGTAAATATTATGACTAAAGCAGGTGAATTCATTTGCATTATTTGAATCCGAGTTTCCAGAGAACATTATTGACAACATATGGAGAATACACTCTTTTTAGCAAAGTGTTCATAATGAAATGGAAACAAACCAACAATAAGAACAAAACATATCCAAAATTTCTTTTCCGAAGAAAATAGAAACTATTACGAATAACATTAACAAACATAATGGATAACATAAACGTCACATCACGAGTTTCTTTCTTTTGTCCAGTTGAAAAAATCACATAGTCCGATTGAGAAATAGCTGCCAGGCGAATTGAAGTAAGCGTCAACATAACAAAGTTCTGACTGACCTTATATATAACAGATGTTGTCCATGTTTTTATAACTGAAAATGTAAAATGGAAATAAAATTTTGAACATCATATAATGCTTTGGTATATAAATACAATTCTCAAGAATTTTCCCGTTATCTATTGAATGCAAATAAATTTTGCTGAATCATTGAAATCATGCACATTCGGAATTAAACCGAAATGGAAAAGTATTTTAACTTCAAAAAAATGAAAAAAATGACAGAATTCATAAAAAAATGAAATAAAATGATGCAAGATCTAAAAAATGATAAAAATGAAAAAAATGACGACTAGACAGCCTGTGATAACGTAAATAACATTACTTCGTTGTTGGTATTTAAATCATGCCTATCTGACAGGCCAGTACGTGTCGCAAGACAAGACTGAAAAGTACTGTCAATCCTAGTGCGGGTCAAATCGAAAAAATCATCGCAAGCGGATAACAAATTGCAATGCTGAAATGCAGATACGATGAAGCTTAAATTGACATAATTCTTTTTTTCTTTAGTGAAACATGCGAAATGCATTCGTCACGTAAAATTTAGATGGGGAAAATACAAACAACAAAATAGCTGATAAATTTAGTTGGGAAACCAAGTACAGATGGTAAGTATTTTATTAGGCGAGGAGTTCTGCTTGAAATTAGTAAAGCGTAATAGAATACCTACCATCTTCTGCACTTGGTTTCCTAACTATATTTATCAAAAAATGAACAACCATGGCCTCTTCAGTACTCAAATAAAAAAGCTTTCGACAGTAAAATGACAAGTCGCGAAAAGCAATCCCAACGCATTGAATTAAGACAAACAGAACACTCGATAACACATATGACGATTATAATAATTTGGCCAGTTTAAAAATGGATAGGTTAAGGTGCATAGATGACCGCCACAGTACTTAGACTTCGTCAATGTGTAGTGCAAGCCGATTTGTAGTCAGACATGTGACAGTGTTGCCACTCTCGAAGATGGAAAACCGTCTCCGCCCCCCTAAAATATCTCCGATATGAAATACCCCTAGAACCATTCCAGAAATCTTGTAGAATGTATTTGACTTATTATATGCATGCGTGCAGCCTATCCCAACACAGTACTTGATGATTTAATCAAGTATAAAAATTTCCGGAAAAACATTTACCGCCATCTCCGATTACACGATGCAAAATTTACTGATGAGTCCCATATAGATCAATACATGACCAGACTTCTAGTCCCTAGTTCTGAGGAGACTGAACTAGAGTGTCCACTACGTGTTGCTCAACTTTCTGACAAACTTCAAAAGTTTTAAACTTTTAACTTTGCTAGATGGCAAGACACAAAAGGTTTTGCGAGCGCACAAGATAGGAAAATAGTTTACGCTACAATTGTTTTCACGTGTGGATCCTTCGCTTCATTCGATGCTAGTTGATTGTGATCGTCCTCATCCGATTCGAACGGGATGGGTTACCTTCTTGGGTTAACTACATACTTAAGTAAAGGCTTCCATCTCGTTTAATTATCAATTAAGTGGTCAGAATTGTGTTTCGAAAGTAACCATTCCATTTAGGCTATGAATTCAAATGATATCGCATCAATGAAAAAATGGTTCTGCTAGAATGTGCCCCAACGATGAGTGAGCGAATGTGTCCCATGTCGTTTTCTGTAACAAAAATCGAAATTTCCTTTGATGGAGGGGCATTTATTCTGCGGGGTAACCATGAATCATTTTTGCACACTATATACAAAATACTTTTGCGATAAATTCACAGCGTTGCAATTTTGGAGATAGACATAATGCATCGGAAGCACAAGAGGATACGAAATTGAAAAAATTCGGAAAAAAGGTCAAAAGAGTTATTTCTTTACCTAACACCGCGTTGGTAGCATGGCACATGCAGATTTTGCAGACATGCGCCCAATCACGAAAGAGTAGTATAGGGTATGACATCCGGCGCTCCGCTTCGCATCGCTCCGCACCGGATGTCATACCCTCCCGAATTTTCTGAATATTTTCCGATATTTTCCAATGTTTTACAAATTTTACACACTTGTGATTTCAGCGAAAATTTACAAAAAACAAAATTTACGTAGTCTAAAATTTTACAAAATTTATGTAGTCTTTTCACATAGTCTAAAAATATCAGAAGATTGTATTCAAAAGATTTATTAAAAAATGGAAACCTCAAAAATGGAAGAAACTTCGAGAATATATCCTTCGTTATCTCAATTAAAAACAAGTGAAATGGATAAAGAAAAACACAAAGATAGAGTACGTTATATGAAAGATAAGGAATCACAATTATTATTACGATTAGAACATTATAAAAAATTAAGAAAGAGATGGTCTAAAGTTAAAAATGTAACACAAGGAATTGGAATCTTTATAACAGTAAGTTTAGGGGTATTCACAATTATAGTAACTTCAGGTGTTTTAGTAATTCCAGTAGTTTCTACTGCTTTAACAGGTACGGGTATTTTTACAACTTCACTTGTTACAATGTTAGATAAATCTTTAATTACTAAGAAACGAAAATCATTAAAAAATAAACATTCTCACGTTAAAGAAGTTTATGATAAACTGCATTATTACTTTCAAAGAGTATGTGATGATAATGCTATCACGTTAGATGAGATTGAAAAATTTGATCAAATAGCTAATGAAATAAATCAAATATCATTTCAATCACAGACACAAGTTAATGACAAGAATAAACAGGTTGGTAAAATTTCTAATGAAGAAAATGATAAAATTTTTTTGGAAGAACTAAAAACTTTATCAAACAGAACTTTAGACGAAAAGATTTCAGACGACAAAGCAATAAAAAAATAAGTTGTTCAGTAAAATGTTTCTGTTGTATTCCAATGTTACCACAAAATTCAAATATTATATTTTAAAAAATAAATAGATATAAAAAAGTCATATATAAAATGGATAAAATCAAAGCTGATGATCAAAAAAGAATTCAACAATTAGATGAGTTAATAAAACAAAAAAATATGAAAGATAATCATACTCAGCATAGAATAATAAAAGCTGGTATTCAATCTGATATGTTTGAAAAAATGCAGCAAACCGAACAAGTAAAAACTGATTTTGAAAAAACTATGGAACCATTTAAAACTCTTGAAAAAGAACTTGCTAATCAGGATAAACGAGTAAATATAACAGATCCAGTACTTAAAACATTATTAGATGATTATGGATTGTTAGAAGCAAATATAGAAAAAAATTACCAAAATCTATGTTATTTGAACATTCTACTTTCTTTTTAGATAAAAAATTATTTGCAAGATTTTATCTTGGCGGAAAAGAAATATTTCCACAACCTTAAAAGGGTTTAATTTTTTCACCAGATAAATCACTTATTAGTTTAGATAGAAATTTTGTTGATTTTTAGGAGGAGCAGATTTAAAGAAAGATGCCGTAGAAGATCTTATAAAATATAAAGCTATGTTAGATAGCGTTGGTGCAGTAAAATCTCCTAGACGTTATAAACAATTAGAAAATTTATTACCAACGGCACCTAAAGTAGGAAAAGGTGTTAAAAGAGAAACAACTATATTTTTACCAGATGACCCACTAGAATTAATAAATAGATTAGAGATTTTAATATCTGCAATAAAAGAAGGACATAATTCTAGTTTCAATGAAATTCATGCTATATTAAAAAGACTATTAGAAAAGAAGATTATAAATGAAGAGGATTATAAAAGCATAGCTGAAATATGTTGTTTTTAATTTATTTTATAAAAAATATTTATTTAAAATATTTATCTAAAAAATGTGTTCAGCAGATTTAGAAAAAATTAATAATCATTTAGAAAATCTAACAGAGATTTTAGGTTCATCAAAATTTAATACGACGTTAAAAATTATAACAACTACTTCATCACACACTTGTAATTTAGAACCCATTCTACATTTGGAACAAAATAAAAATTATCAAATTGCATTGACTAGTTTCTCCACATTTAACACTATTCAAAATGTTATAAAAGATGTGAATGATCAATTTAGATATTCTACTGATATAAGTAAAACGTGGAAAGTACTAACTTTTCTTCCTGGTTCTTACGAAGTTGAATCAATATCAAATGAAATTAAGAGACATTTAGGTATACCATTTAAAGATAAGAAACAATTACATTTTGCAGTTGAACCGGCAGTTAATAAATTTTCTCTTACTTTAGGCGAAAATCATCAAGTTGATTTTAATCATGATAGATCATTATCAAAACTATTAGGATTTAATAAACAAACCTATAGTCAAGGTTATCATTTAGGTGAGAAGATTCCAAAAATAACTGAAATAAATTCAATTGTTGTACATTGTGACATTATTGAAGGAGGATATATAAATGGTAAATTGTCAAATTTAATATTCAGTTTTCCAGCTTTTACTGTACCCATTGGTTATAGATTAAATGTAATTCCACAAACATTAATATATTTCCCTATTACAAGAAAAACTATTAACAGTATTAACATTAGAATTACGGATGAGAAAGGACAAGAAATAAATTTTGGAGGCGAAGAGATTATGATAGATCTTTTGGTTGCAGAAGTTTAAATTTATTTTTCTTCTTCTTAAAAATAAAAATTATTTTTATTAAAAATGAGTGAAGAAATTTCTACAAACCTAGCATTAAATAAAAAACTTAAATTCAATCATCATCGAAATATATCCAATAAAGTTTTATCAGTTATTTGCGGAAGATCAGGATGTGGAAAAACATATCTATTATTTAAAATTCTAACTACTCCAAACTTTTTAGATTATAATGATCTTATAATTTATACAACAACAGCAGAACAACCTGTTTATCAATTTTTAAAATATGGATTTGAAAATAATCTTAAAAACAGCAATCGCTTCCTTATTCGAAGAATATGAAAAATCTGAATATGAAGAGGAAATAAGTTCGTGGTGTGAAGAAGAAGCGAAAAATAAACAATTAGTAGAACCCAAAATAAATAAACACATATCGATACAATTAGTAGATGATAGTGGTAATATGCAAGATCCTAGTAAACTAGATAAAAGAATGAAACATTGTGTAATTTTTGATGACTGTGTTAATGATAGAAATCAGTCAGTTCAGAGAAATTATTTCACATGAGGTAGACAGAATAACTGTAGCGTTTTTTATTTAACATAAAGTATGTATTCATTAGATGGAAGTGTTATT
Source organism: Prostheceraeus crozeri (assembly GCA_907163375.1). NCBI lineage: Eukaryota > Metazoa > Platyhelminthes > Polycladida > Euryleptidae > Prostheceraeus > Prostheceraeus crozeri. The sequence continues at coordinate 35,061 of CAJQUW010001660.1, read as the reverse complement.
AGAAAGAATGCAAATATATTTATACTATTTGAAATAAATGCAAGAAATTTATGTGATTTGCTAAGAGATTTATGTATAAGAGATAAAGATGAATTTAAACATTCGTGTAATAATGCTTGGTCAAAAGATTATGGCTTCATTACAATTAATATTGATAAAAAAATACATGATAGAGTTATCGAAAATATTTTTGAATATTTTTTTCTGGATTGAACTTTTTCCTGAATAGAAATTTTTTATTAAAAAATACAAAATGTGGAATGAGTACAAGATAGAACATGCACCAGTTTTAAAAGATTATGGGCATCCTACAAATCGTCTAAATTCGAAGAAAGAAGTTAAATTTTATAACCAATTCGTTAAAGATTATGAAATAAAAAATGGTATAAAAAGTTATGAAAGAACAAATGATTTTCCACTTTGTTTAAGAAGTTTTAGAGTATTTTTAGCCTTTAATAATTTATGGTGGTTAATTCAAAAAGAACATTTCACAGTTTATGATGTAAAAACATTACGACAATTGAATATACCTTTATTTATTTCAGACTTTAAAATAAAACTGTAATTTTTCTCTTTAATAAAAAAATCATAATTTTCTTTAAAAAATATGAATTGTAAAATGAATAAAGGTTCGCAACCTATTATTGATGAATTAATAAAAAAACAAATGACTGAATTTGATTTGCTTAAAAAACAAATGAGTGAATTTAATTTAGAGTTTAAATCAGATAAAAAGGCATTAAAGAAGTTTATTAGAAATGCGAGTAATATTAGAAGAAAAACTGAAAAAAAATTTTAGAAAACTTAAAAAACGAGATAGAAAACTTGAATGTATAGCTGAAAATGAAACTCCTATTACTGATGTTTTTTTAGATGTGAGAATCAAGGATGAAGTGGGAGAGGATTTATTAAATCTTTTTAATCCGAATGAAATTATCTGAAATGAATGAAATGTATCTTTTATTAATGTAGTAAATGATATACGTAAACTTTTAGCAAATGGTAAAATTATTAATTTACTTGGAAAAGTTATTAAAGATAGTGAAAATATAATTCAAAACTTTTACGTGACCTTCTATAATAAAAAATCATTTGAAACATGGTTTTCCAATCTACTGTAGAAGAGAAATCAGATAGTAATGGATGGATTTTTACAGGTAATGTAAGATATGAAGATTTTGGAATGAAGTTAGTTCAAAGATCACATAGAGGTGCTGGTATTAATATGAAATATAGAATCAAAGAATATATCGGACAATATTGTTATATTCCTTCTGAAGATTTCTGCTTTATAAAATGTTATAATTTTTTACGTGTTTTCAGTAAAGAACAAGACGAAATTATGAGAGAAGTGTTTAATAATTTTTTATATAGAGAGAAAGCCACATCTAGAACAGGAGTAATGTCAAATTGCAAATTTTCTCAGTTCAATAAATCTTTTGGAGAATGTGTTCAATATTATAGTCCTGCCAATCGTCATTTAAATCCTAGAGGTATTACAACTGAACATAAATATGTTTATTACAATTATTCTCACGAAGGTTCAACAATTGGACACTATTGTTTGATAGACAAGAATCATAAACCCACAGCTATTAGAGAAATTGAAAATAATTTCAAACCAATATATAAAACATTTAATGATGAAAATTTAACAACACTTCCGTATGAAACCGTAACAAAGAAACCAATTGACAACCTCAACCTTCAACCTATATTTGAAAGAAACCTTCAACATATATTTGGGATCTCGAAACTTATCCAGATCCTAACTGTTCAACAGCGCATCCTATTCCTTATGCTTTAGGTGCTATCAATTTCAATACATTTTTATGTTGTTTACCAAAGCAAAGATTGAAAGAATTAGAAACACGTTTGTTAAGTGATATGATTAAAATTAAACAATCAAAAGATGAAAATGAAATTAAAGAACTTAAGAAACAGATAAGTGAATACAATAACTTAACTGAACAAGAACTTAACAAACTTCAACGTTGTGTGAAAATCTTTATTAGAAAACAAGATGAATGTCCAATATACCAATTTTTTAAAACTCTTGGAGAATTTAATGATTCGAAAGTAACTTTAATAGCTCACAATTCATCAGGCTTTGATTCCTATTTTCCGATAAAATCTAATTTTAAATTAATTAAAGCACCACTTAAAACTTCAAGATGAATATTAACTGCTTCATTACAAAATCCTTATACAACTACAAGTGTTAGTAAATATATTCAACGTTCCTCTAGATCTAACCAACAATCTTCCAAACGAAATTCTCATATACTGCCACTACAAACTATTGTAATGAAATGTAGCTATCAACACGTGAAAACAAGTCTTTTCAAATGGTGTAATAATTTTAAAATTCCTACCAATGTGTGTAAAATAAAATATGAAATTGGTGAAATAACCCATGATAATTATAAAGAAAAGGAAAATGAATGGAAATTAGTTGATGATGTTCTTTCCTTAGCATTTTGTATCTTCAAATATAATAATGTTATGCAAGATTTAGTTGGAGAAGATATAACTACTAATTTAACATCTTCTGCTTTAACCTTCAATGGTTGGATGAAGAGTGTACGAAATAATAATACTACAGAAAATAAAATACATTCTGATACTGATTTATGGGCTAGAAATTATATTAAAAAATCTGTTAAAGGTGGAAGAGTTTCAGCAAATATAAGAAAATACATATCTCCATTTTGTAACATCTTGTTACCAATATTACAACAATATTTACCTGGAAATAATTTAATAGATTTAATGAAACAGTATAATCAGTTAAAAGACAAGAAAGATCTTTGTAAAGAAATTGAACATAAACTCCTCGAACAACAAAATGAATTCTTAATGGCTTTTGATGCAACATCATTATATCCATCAGCTATGTATGATGAAAATTCAGAATACCCTAAAGCTGAATCAGCTAGAAAATTTAGACAAGATGAAGAAGAACAAACAATATTATATCGATTTAATACTAAAACATTTAGACCTAAAACTGGATTATTCTCTGTTGTGTTTCAATATCCGAATGATGTTTTTCCAACCAGTTCCTGCAAAAGATAAAGTTAAAAATCAAAATAATAATTCTCATGTAAAAGTAATCAGGTTTAGAAATGGTATATGTTATGATGTATTAACTTCTGTAGACATACAAGAAATTGTTAGATGTGGTGGAAAAATATTATCTATTACCGATGGTATAATCTATGAAGAAAATTATCACGTTTCACCATTTCGAAATTATATTGAAAAACTTTTTAATTTGAGAAAAAAATATAAAACAGAAGGAAATACTGTAGGTGATGAGTTAATTAAATTATTAATGAATTCACTATATGGAAAAACCGTACAAAAAGACATAACCACTAAATATCATTTATGGCATGAGAATACATTGAGAAAAAATTTCACTCAAGAAGTAAAAGATTATGAAAAAGTAAATGATGAACAATTCTTAACGAAAGTAGAAATGGAAAATGATGAATTTCTTAAAGCTAATATTCAAAATGAATCTACATCATTCATGCCGTCACATTTAGGTTCTTTTATTCTTTCTCACTCTAGAAGAATCATGAATAATTTTATTTCAGAAATTAATGGTTTCAAAGAAAAATACATATATTACACAGATACCGATAGTATATACATTTCTACTGAACTCTTCAATAAATTAGATGCTGCTGGATATGTTGGGGGAGAATTGTGTCAAGGAAAAAATGATTATGGAAATGGTGGAATTATTTTTGCAATGTTTATTGCACCTAAAATAAAATATTGTATCACTGTAGATGAACAAGGAAGACTCAGTGAAAAGAAAACATTTAAAAGATATTCACAAAATAAAAAGTAGAAGATTTTCTAAAATTATATTCTGGTGAAACATTAACGACTACAGTTCATAAACCATGGAAAAAATCTTCAGAAACTGGCATTAGTATTCCTGATAAAAATAATAACACTGAAGAAAAAAGATTTTCTGGTCAAATAAAAATTCTTAAACGACAGGCACCTGATGAATATGGTATTATGTTACCTTATGACGGAGAAAATATACAAGGCGAAATATTTGAAACAATCGTCAGTGAGAGTAATTTAAGTGATGATGATGACACGTGGGAATAATAATTTTTTATTACATCTAAAAATTAATTACATATGAAAAATTTATCACATTACATGAAATTAAAGAACATTCATATACTGAGGTACAAACAGCTATTCAAGAATTACCTCCTTTAGAAAATGGAATAGGAATTTATTTTGTACCAACTGTTAAAAAATTAATATGGCAAAATAATCGTTGGAATCATTCTTTCCACATATTCTAGTTTATCCAATTTATAGAAGAATGAAAGAATCATTAGTCGAAATATTAAAAGATATTAAAAATAAAACCAAACCTGTAATTTTAATAACTACTCCAATTTTAGAAAATAGTATAACTATTCCAAATGTTACTAAAATTTATGATAGTGGATTAGTATATTCTTCAAGTATTTTTTTCAGATGCTGTTCAATATATGAATGAAAATTAATTATTTTTAACTATATCACGCACCTCGTTTATTATTGGTTTTAAATCATTCATTGTATTTTTTGCTTCATCTAATGTAGATTTAGCTTCATATATTATTGGTTTTGCTTTTTTGAATACATTTCTAACATCATCCATGGAAGCTTTTAAACATTTTAAAGTATCATTATTTGTGAATCTGTTAGGTATTGGTATACCAAATTTTGCATTTAAATAATGATCGAAATAAAAATAAAATGTTTCAGGAATAGTTGTTAGTGGTTCTTTTGCTTCATTTTCTAAAAAGATAATTATTTCTTCTACGGCTTTAGGCGATAAATTGTTTGCTTTTTTGCATACTTACTAATATCGAAATCTGGAGCTGAATTATATTCTTCGTGTTCTGTATCTACTAATACATTCAAATCTTTATCATATACTTGCATTTGTTCAACTATAGTATTAACACGCATTATTCCATATTTAATGTGTATAATCTGATAAAGGCATAGATATTTTAAAATTTTTAGTAATATCATTAAAGAATCCAGGATTATTTTGCGTAGTTGTATAAAAAGTTTCAACGTTTTCTCTAATCTTATTATCGACATCACAAGCTTTATGAGCCAATACAACTATTCGCATATTATTATGTCGTCCTTTTGTAAATATTTCTGACATGTCTTTTTGTTTCGCTAAACTTGCAACATCATCTAAAATTAATAGAGTTCTGTTCTGGTGTTCCAGCAAAAGTACTCATATCTTTTAACATACCTAACTCTGTCACTATGGACATGTGAAAAATTTGGCCACTCATCCTTATGCATACAGAAAATATGTACTTTTGTTTCATCCTTGTAATGTTCGTTTATGTATTTTTTAATAAATGTAGTCTTACCACTTACAGTTTTACCGTAAACAGCGAAATGTAAATTTTCTCGATTCAATTTACCTTGTGGAATATTTACTTTATTCGTTTCTTCTTTCCAACCTTTAAAATTGTTCATTTCTCGTTTATAAAAATTTATCCTCTTTTGTTCTTCTGTTTGAAAGAAACCTATTTTATTTAAAAAACAATAGAAAAGATATATAAGAACAACTATACAAAGTTTCAGACAATGAAATTTTATAAAATTCCAAAAACGCGTAGGATCTGGGAGAGGTACTTTTAGTGATCTAGCATTTGGAAAAAACTTTTTTTTCGGCATACCTCCTAAATATATTTTATTGTTATTCGGAAGACGATTAAGATTGGCTAAATAATTATTATTATTATTTGGAGAGTTATTCATAATACGAAAATTATTCATATATTGAAAATTATTCATATCTCGAAAATTATTCATATCTTGAAAATTATTCATATCTTGTGAATCATTCATAATTTGTGTCTCCTCCATATTTTGTGTCTCATTCATATTTTGAAAATCATTCATATTATAATTTAATACATTATTACCCGCATAAGCACCACGTGTATTTTTATTACTACGTGTATTTATATTACTACGGCTACTTTTATTACTACGTGTACTTTTATTACTACGTGTAATTTTGTTACTACGTATACTTTTATTTCACAGTTTCAGAATCACTAGTTAATACGGTCGTATATAATTCTTCTAAATTTGCCTTTTCATTCTTTTTATTAAAATTTTTTGTCATTTAAATTTTTATTCCGATCTCTTAGTCCTACACTCTAATGAGTGTTTTTTACCTCTCTAGGACCTCCGGAACACTACGGAATTTTTGTTCCTATATTTGAAAGAGGTATGTCCGAAGCTCACCTCTCTTCCGGAATATTTAAGACTCTTTTGAGTATAAATTAATTATTTAAATATAAATAAAAAATTATGTTAGTATAAATAAATAAAAAATTATTTTATATTAAAAATTATTATTCATATTTAAATTAGGACAAAGTGTTACATGTCTTGGAAAATTTTTCAATAAAATTTTTTGACAAGCTAAACACTTTACTTTTGCTTTTAAACAATCCTTACACTGGTATTTACTATCATAGAGCTCTGTCTTAGGTTTCATAATTTGACAATTTGTACATTGTCTTGTAGAATTGATACAAGAATTATAATGATTAGCAATCCCTTGACTTGTAAAATATTTATTACAATTACGACATAGCTGATCTTTCATTTTATCTTTTTTAGTCTCCTCTGGTTGTTCACATAATATTAAATGACGTGCAAAATTTTTAGACGTTATATTTTTACTACAACTAGAACATATTTTTTCATATTACATTGCATAGATTGTCGTGCATCCATAGATTGAAGAATTTTATTTTTTTGAGGCATATGAACTTCTTCCTGATTTTGACCTACATGTTTATTTTGCACTACGTTATTTTCTAGCTGCATAAAGATTTTGTCCTTGTTGTGGTATAAACAAATGTTGCAATTGTTGTATATTTTGTACTACTTGAATATTTTGTTGTGATTGTTCCATATGTTGCCCACATGGTGTTTTTTCATATGAGCATATAAAAACGCTTGATTCATATAAAAACATTTTACAAATTTGACACATTTGACTCATTTCCATTTTTTATTTTTATTAGAAAAAATTACTTTTTTATTGTTTAAAAAATGATGTTACCAAATGTTGGTGGAGGTGCACATATCCCGAATAATCGTGAATCAGAAATAGAAATAGAAAATTATATCATGAAAACTGGAGACGTTTTATCTGGACCATTACATCTTTCTACTCTTCCACAACAAAATACAGAGTTAACGAATAAACAATATGTTGATACACAAATCAATGACTTAAAAGAAAAATATATAAACGATGTTTCGGTTCCTCTGATAAATGAATTAAAGTTGATAAAACTTAATGACAAATAATTGAACGAAAAATTATTAAAACTTGATAAAATGGATAAAGAGCTAGAAATATAGCAAAACTTTTTATAAAAATTTCAGAACAATCAATAATTTTAATATTACTTTCTATAAAGTTAAAATCTGCAGTCATTAAAAATAAACATCAGATACAACTGTTGAAAGAACAATAAGAAAATGAATTAGAAAAACTTCCTAAAAAAATTTTTAAAAATTTATGTAAGTTACAAGCTACATTCCAAAAAACTGTTGATGAATTAAGTTCTAAAATTACTCAACAAATGAAAAAGATGAATAGAATAATAAATGAAGTAAAATCGCTTAATCAAAAAGTTGATAAAATGAAAACTCTTAAAATCAATTTAGAAAATGAATTAAAGAAAAATTATAAAGGAAATAAAGAACAGTTAGATGCTGTTAAAAATCAGTTAGATGTTCTTAAAATTAAGTTGAAGGCTGTTAAAACGGATTTAAAGATGAATCAGCAGAAAATGCAAGTTAATAGAAAAGAAATTAAAATACATCACATGCTGCTTAACGCAATAGAGAAAGTGCAAAAGCAAATTAATAAAGTTATCACGCGGTTGTCGTCCATTTACAAACGTAAATCTTAATCATTAACGTAAATATTTTTCCCTAAAGTCAAATTTAAACCTAAAAAATGCCTATAATTTATAAACACTATCTTAAACATTTTGCTTCAAATCAAAAAATAGCACATAAACCATCTATGAAATCTGTTTACCATTATAACAATGTAGAAAAAGTTCAAAAAGAAGGAGATAGTGCAAACCTCGGAGCTGGTATATTTTCTGGCATCAGTGATAATATAGGAAGTATCGTTAATGTTATTAAAAATAATAAAGATTTAATTACATCTGCTGCAAAAGGAGCAGCTGCTATAGGTAGTACAGCTAGTGCAATATCAAATGCTGTTAAGTCTCAAAACGAATTAAAACAACTAGAAACTATTCGTAAACTTAAGAATGATTCTGAAGAACTAAAAAAATTTAAAAACTCTCAGAGGAAACAAAAAACAAAATTGCTAACATAGCCGCTGAAAGTAAACATGATGAAAAAACAATTGAAGAAATAAGAGGTAATGGTTTAGCAAAATTCTAAAATATATTCTAAAAAAGAATCCTAAGAAAAAACAAAAAAGTCAAATTATTTTTTATAAAAATGTCTACCTTAATCAATCATTCAGATCGCTTTATCGAAAATAAATTTAAATTATACGATCCTCCGTTCGTCAGTTACAATCAAAAGAAGAATGACTATATAAGAATTGCTATGAATCCCGGATCTTCTAGTAGAGTAAATACTGGAGGAGATTTAATCTTTGAAGTTGATAATCAACAAAGTTATTTATATTTACCTGATTCCTTTTTACACTGTGAATATTCTTTATATAGTGATGCCAATTTTACAACACCGATACCAGATACTGATAATATTGAATTAGAGAATAATTTCTTTCCAAGATTATTTACACAAATGCGTTTAGATGTTGCAACTCAAGATATAGAAACAATAAGTGATTCTCCAGGTGTAATTGATACAATGCTTCGATTTGTTACAATTGGTGAAAATAATAAAAAGCATGAAATCGAAGGTTGGTTTCCAGATAATAATGATGGAATAATTGTTGATGATTTAACTCACGCTGGAACAGATGCCGCAGGAATTGCGAAAGATGTAGAAAATATTGCAAATCATTTAAATAAAACAAACAATAGTGCATATAAAGAAAGACGTGAATTTTACAAGAAAAGTAAACAGACAGTTAATTGGTCATTGTCTCAATTATTCGGATATTTAGATTATGACAAAATATCATATCAATTAAAATTTAAATTAATAATTCATCGCACAGCAAATAATGAATTAATCTTTTATGGTAAGACTGGAATAAAAGCATATTCAAAAATTGATAGACTTGAATGGTGGATAAAGCATATTACTCCTAGTTTAGAGGTTGAATCAACTATTACAAAAAGATTAAACACTAACAAGCCAATTCCATTAAATTTTCTAAAGCGTACTGCTAGTTCTGTAACTTTTTCTGAACAAAGATTTAATTGGCATTTTACTAGAACTTCGAATACTCCAAGATATTTATTACTAACTTTTCAAAGAAATAATTCTCCAAGTTTTAATAAGAACAACAATCTTTCCCATATTAACACAATTCGAAGTTTACAAGTTGCTTTACATCAAACCAGATATCCTATTGATCCATCAAGATTCGATGATACCAATAATCAATTTATGGAAGGATATGATTCTTATCGAAATCTTTGTATAGAATTTGGAGTTGAACCACAATTAACTCCTGGAGATTGGAGACATTTATATCCTGTTTTCTGTTTCGATTTAAGTGCACAATCTGAAGATATTGTTAAAAATGGTTGTGATGTTACAATTAATATTGAAAAGAAAGATTCCACAACTTCATTGATGGCTTATGGTTTACTGCTGGAAGATGTAAAATATTCTATTGAAATTCTTAATGGAAAATGGTTAGGATAAGTTAATGAAAATTTTTGGTAACTTAAAATTTGTTCTCAACTTAAAATTTTTTCTGAACTTAAAATTTTTTTATTGAAAATGTCGCAAGCGAAAAATAATAATAAAACTGTTGAATTAAAACTACGTAACATTGTTGACAAAAATACACCTAAAACTTTTACGATTAACAAAAAAAATATTACATAAGTAAACCAATGATAGAGAATATTAAATTACAAGAAGAAAAGAATGGTGGAATTCTTCCATTAATTCCACTAATACTAGGTGGCATAGCAGCTGCAGGAAGTGTTGCAGGTGGGACAGCTGGTATTGTCCAAGCAGTAAATAAAAATATATCAGAGAAGGCAGCATTAGAAGAACAAAAACGTCATAATAAAGAGTTGGAGAAAGTTGCTAGGGGTGAGGGTGTAGTAGTGAATTTTATTAGTGAATTTAGTTGACGAAGGAAAACGAGTTCTCAAAAACATTCTACATAATGCTGATGATTTAATAGAAATAAAAGAAACTAAAGATGGTTCTGGAATATATCTAAGTCCTAGTATGATAAGATAAATATACTGTCATAAATATATTGTTATAATGTTATAAATATTTTTTTACCTTTAAAATGTATTCTACAAATTCAACAAATTCCGAAAATTTATTTAAATTAAAAATTGCTAATTTAGATTTATTGAATTATCTGTTAAACGTACATAAAACCTCAAATTGTCAGAGTTACGAAGGTAACGACATACAAAAAGCATTAGAAAACTTTCCTGGATTTATTTGGAGTAAATATTCAAAAGAAAAACATCTTCCTAGTCATTCATATACCGGTCCAGGAACTCGATTAGATATAAGACTAGATGAGAATAATAATCCAAAACCAGGTGAAGAACCAATAAACAGAGTTGATGCAGCAGCTTACAGACATGATTTAGCTTATCGAAATCATGACCTAAGTTCTCGACATGAAGCTGATAGGAAAATGATAGAAGAATTAGATAATATTCAAAATCCTTCCTCTAGAGAAAAAATTGAAAGAATGTTTGTTAAAAAAGCTTTACAAGCTAAAATATTGTTCGGTCAGGGTTTAGACAAAACTCATAACACTACGCGTCAGAAATTAATAAAGAATATAGAAAGCCGAAATGTCTATTGAAGGTAAAAGTATTTAATACAGATGATATTTGGAGTGCTGATCTTATTCCTATGCCGAATGAGTCTGATTTTAAATACGCATTAACCGCTATTGATTATGGCTCACTCCATGTAACGGATGAACGCTCAAAATCCACGGTACAAGTCGAAAATTCCACGGTGCAGAATGTGACCCGTGGAACGCATTAAAAAGGAAGCAGGGAAAATGTTGAATTTTCATTAACATTTTCCCATCAAATGTGGATATTTTGTTGAGAATTATAGATTTATATACTAGATACACATGGGTGAAGCCATTAAAGAATGAAAGTGGTTTATCAGTTAAATATGCGTTTGAAAAAATATCCAAAGAAAGTAATAGAAAGCCAGAGAAATTGTTTGTTGATAAAGGATATGAGTTTTACAATAGAAATGTTAAGCCACTATTTGAAACTGTTTATTCCACTGAAAATGCTGGAAAAGCTGTAGTAACAGAAAGGTTTAATAGATCATTAATAAGTAAATTATTTAAGAAATTTACAGAACAAAGTAATCAGAAATGGTTAAAAATATCAACCAGGAATTGTTAATGATTATAATAAGATCCATTCAAGTATTGAAGAAACTCCAAAGAATGCTTCTAACGATCCAGATATAATAAGAATGAAGATATTAGAAAATAATTATGAGAATGAAAATAATGTTAATTTACAGAAACGTAAGCCGAAATTTAAAATTGGAGATAGAGTTAGAATATTCAAATATAAAAATAAATTTGAAAAAGGTTTTGTTGGTTATTGTACTAAAGAAATATTTGAAGTTTGTAAAATAAATCAAACTTATCCGATTACTTATGAAATAAAAGATTTAGATAATGAGAAAATAAAAGGTAGATTTTATGAAAATGAATTACAAAAGACGGAACTTTAGCCATTGGAACTAACGTTTCGGGAATTAAATTCCCTCATTCAATTCTAACATAATATCAAGAAATGGTACTCCTTTTTGCAATTTGTATAAAACGTAAATACATAATTGTCCGCAATAAGTAGTTGCTGGTTTTTGAATTTGAAAAGTATTGTATGTTCCATTACCAAGTAATTCTTTGATTTCATTTGTTGGAGGCAATCAATATGAGTCAAAAAAAATTAGAACCGTTTATATTTCTTTTCCCTGCTGACCAATGTACTCCTTTTTGATATGATGTGTCGAGATTTGTTACAAAATTCACTTCAGGTACATCTTTCATCAACTGCAATTCATCTCGCATTAATACATGAAAGTTATTTATTCCTAATTGTTTAGCAATTTTCTTTAGATCAAAATTCGTAGTTGTTTGTTTGCCATATAATTTTAAGAACTCAGTCACACCAAAAGCTCTGAGAGATATCTTAGTCAGATTTTCACCATTCATTTTAAATGAAATAAATTCTATAAACTGTCAACAGTTTGTCAAATGAGATACAGTTTATAAGCATCGATGAAATCCCTATGACAACGTTGACGTGACAATTGTAACTTTCTAAAACAATAGAGTTCAAGTAACCAATGAATCGCTGCCATTTTTGGAGCCAACGCGGCTAAGAAAACGGTTTTGGTCGCGTTTCTGGATTTGGACAGAAAACTGGCAGTTCATTTGGCAAGTGGGGGTAAAAGAAAGACTTAAGTGCGGGTAACAGCTGTTTGTTCTGAAATGCAATGTTTCATGAATGCGGGGAGCAGCTGTTCCCTACAATTGGGCGACATCAGATTGCAAAGCAGTAGCAACTACTGGAATTACTAAAACACCTGAAGTTATTATAATTGTGAATACCCTTAAACTTACTGTTATAAAGATTCCAATTCCTTGTGTCACATTCTTAACTTTAGACCATCTTTTTCTTAATTTTTTATGATGTTCTTCTAATCTTAATAATAATTGTGATTCCTTATCTTTCATATAACGTACTCTATCTTTGTGTTTTTCAATGTTCATCTTTTCAATGTCCATTAAAGTAGAACTACGTTCATTTATTAACGAAGGATATATTCTCGAAGTTTCTTCCATTTTTGAGGTTTCCATTTTTTAATAATTATTTTGATATTTTTTGGACTACATAAATCTTGTATATTATAGACTACGTAAATTTTGTTTTTTGTAAATTTTCACTAAAATCACAAGTGTGTAAAATTTGTAAAACATTGGAAAATATCGGAAAATATTCAGAAAATTCGGGAGGGTATGACATCCGGTGCGGAGCGCCGGATGTCATACCCTATACTACTTCTGTCTCCATCACAAAGCTATCTTCAGGAAAGTTAGATATCAGTAACTACACTAATATTCAAGTTCCTTGAATATATCTTCGTGAAGAAGACAGAAATTAATTGGAAGTAATTTGTTATTATACTCAGTTTACTTGGCATTACCGTTACTTTTTAAGTCTGATGGACAACAAAGTTCAGAAGATCGAATAAGTTGTTCACCTACATGCAAAATTCTGATGGAAGAATTCTTCCAACTGCAAAAGAAAGTGAACTAGAGTCTCAATACCCTTAGCCAACGATCGGCTAAACATTTGCGTCGCCAATTTAACCTCCATTTTTAGCCCATCTTTAAAGAGCAATGTACTTCTGACAGCTTTGCCGCCTTGTGCTGTCGTACTTCATATCCCAAGGAAACAGATAAAATATGGTCTTGTTGCCATCGGTGTCAAAATATGTGCCTTGTCTTAATATGAACACCCACAAGCTTGACATATTCGACCGTCTCCCATCCTGTGAACTAGCATGAGCATAAATTAATCAATAAACTGCGCTGCATTGTTGCTTAGAATCAAGTTAAGATGTAGTTAAGATCGATGCCTTGCAATCTCACGAGGTGTGTTGCTTCAACCAATCAAATCGCGTGAACGGTTTATGGTCAGAGATCGGCAACTGTATTGTTGCAAAGTGATCTATGATTCTATTATCTTTGCTAGAATGTGACTTCACAACCTTTTTAATTCTAGTCTAGCACACCTAACTTCATTTGTATAAATATCTTCATATGTTCATTTGATTGCACCTAACATTTTTGATCGAAACAATTTTGGCGGCGGGGTGACGTGGAAACAGATAAATCGTTTTTCCCACGCAATAATGCGTGCGAATAGCGGATTAGTAATAAAATAATTTATCAAACAAATACCTGCGTCGAAATTACCTCAATATCTATTGTTGGTAATTCGTACCAATTTCTACGTCGGAATCAGACGCGTCGCAAGAAAATTTCTTCGGGGGGGGGGAGCAGGTTTTTTGTGACGTAATTGCCATTGGGTCATTCCACATCAAAACACCAAATTCAAAAAAATCGGTGTGGCTCACCTGCTTGAAATCGGTCCAAATCGTAATATTCTGATGCCTAGGATGTATCTACATGGAATAAATTGAAAAAAATCCGTCTTGCCCTAAAAATATGCCTATCTTTCAAGACATGTAATTTCGGTCTCGTTGCTAGTATTGTCATAATTTTTGGTATTTAGAAAACCAATGTATCCAAGATTACATGCAAGTTTATGCGGAAGCTCAACTGCTTGCGAGAAAAAAAAATTTCAGAACTTCAAAAATTGCAAAAAAATAAATTGGAAAGTCAAAAAAACAATTTTTTCGACATTTTTCATATTTTGTAAACCACATATAGGGCTATTCTACTACCTCAGGTGGATTGAGATGTAATAGGACTATTTTTAAAAAATAGTGAAAAAATCCTTCATATTTAGGAAATGGTATTTTCAACCCCATAAAAATTGACAAATTAAAAAAAAACAGTCATTTTTAATGAAGTCTGGCCAATTTCTCGCTAATTAACTAATGAATGCAACATTTCAAAAGTACTTGATGTCATTTGCTAGAATCTGTAAAAATATTTACAATACCAGAGCTGGAACTTGGTGTATTTTGAATTTAAATATGGGTTAGATAGAGCATTTATATCGCTACTACTTATGAGAAAATAGAAGTAGTATCAACAATTGCATGATGTAATTACACGAGTCTTTCATGATAAACATGATGAAATTTATACAAATGATACTGTGACACAATAGAGGTATGAGGAATCATTCATACATACAAGTACATTACTACATATCAATTTCTAAGCAAGTTTGTAAATTCCCCTTGAGTTTGAAAGCACAAGTTCATTTATCTTTGACACATCATGCTGAAGTGGTGACGGCTATTCATAATGACTCATTTTTGGAGTGACCGAGGTTTCATTGTTGCATAATAATTGAATCGTCGTCTATCAGTCTATTGGTATTAGTTGCGATGGGGAACTGTTCTCATGCGTTTACTGTGTCACAGTATCATTTGTATAAATTTCATCATGTTTATCATGAAAGACTCATGTAATTACATCATGCAATTGTTGATACTACTTCTATTTTCTCATAAGTAGTAGCGATATAAATGCTCTATCTAACCCATATTTAAATTCAAAATACACCAAGTTCCAGCTCTAGTATTGTAAATATTTTTACAGATTCTAGCAAATGACATCAAGTACTTTTGAAATGTTGCATTCATTAGTTCTTTATGATTGCGAGAAATTGGCCAGACTTCATTAAAAATGATTGTTTTTTTAATTTGTCAATTTTTATGGGGTTGAAAATACCATTTCCTAAATATGAGGGATTTTTTCACTATTTTTTAAAAATAGTCCTATTACATCTCAATCCACCTGAAGTAGTAGAATAGCCCTATATGTGGTTTACAAAATATGAAAAATGTCAAAAACTTTCCAATTTATTTTTTGCAATTTTTGAAGTTTTGAAATTTTTTTCTCGCAAGCAGTTGAGCTTCCGCATAAACTTGCATGTAATCTTGGATACATTGGTTTTCTAAATACCAAAAATTATGACAATACTAGCAACGAGACCGAAATTACATGTCTTGAAAGATAGGCATATTTTTAGGGCAAGACGGATTTTTTTCAATTTATTCAAATTTCAAATGCCTCGAAATACATGAAGCAGTTCGAATTTCCCAAAAATATCTTGGATTCCATGTAGATACATCCTAGGCATCAGAATATTACGATTTGGACCGTTGTTGAGCAAGTGAGCCACAGGCCATTTGGTGCTTTGACGTGGAATGAACAGTAATGGTCAAAAGACCGTTCCAGGCCACATCCGGACTACTAAAAATACAAAAAAATTGGTATCTTTAAAAACGACATAAATTCATGAATTTAGTCCCCTTTTCAGGTTTTTAAGACCTGAATTCATGAATTTAGTCCATTCAAAAAGTACCATTTTTTCAAAAAATGGTATTTTTAAAAACAACATAAATTCATGAATTTGAACCCTTTTTCAGGTTATGAAGACCTAAATTCATAAATTTGGGCGTTTTTAAAAATACCCAGTTTTTCAAATTTTTCAAAATCTCAAATTTGAGAATTACAATTTTCATTGCTTAAATCATGACCGTTCTAGGACACCGAAAATCATAAAAGTTAAGAATCTCAAATTTGAGAATTACAATTTTCATTGCTTAAATCATGACCGTTCTAGGACACCGAAAATCATAAAAGTTGAGAATTTCAAATTCATGAATTTTATCCATCTTTCAGGTTTTTAAAATATATCATGTGACTAAAAATATTTTTTTAAAAATGGATGAAACAAAAGTGGAAGGAACTTCAGAAATGGATGAAACAAAAATGGAAGGAACTTCAGAAATGGAAGGAACCACAAGAATATATCCTTCGTTATCTCAATTAAAAATAAGTGAATTAAATATAGAAAAACACAAAGATAGAGTAAGGTATATGAAAGATAAGGAATCTCAATTATTATTAAGATTAGAGCATTATAAAAAATTAAGAAAGAGATGGACTAAAGTTAAGAATGTAACACAAGGAATTGGCATATTCTTAACAATAAGTTTAGGTGCTTTAACAATTGTTATATCTTCAGGTGTTTTAGTAATTCCAGTAGTTGCTACAGCTTTAACAGGTACGGGTGTTTTTGCAACTTCACTTGTTACAATGTTAGATAAATCTTTAATAACTAAGAAACGAAAATCATTAAAAACTAAGCATTTACATATTAAAGAAGTCAATGATAAACTACATTACTACTTTCAAAGAGTATGTGATGATAATGTTATTACGTTAGATGAGATTGAAAAATTTGATCAAATAGCTAATGAAGTAAATAAAATATCATTTAAATTACAGTCAGAAAAAGTTGGTGATAAGAATAAACAGGGTGGCAAAATTTCTAGTGATGATAAAACTTTTACTGGTGGTAAAATTTCTAATGAAGAAAATGATAAAATTTTTTTAGAAGAGCTAAAAACTTTAAGCGAAAATTTAAGCAAAACTTTATTAAACAAAACTTAAAACAGGAAAACTTTAAACGAGAAACCTTTGAACGAGAAAACTTAAAACGAGAAACCTTTGAACGAAAAGATAACAGACAACAAAGCAATAAAAAAATAATTTGTTCAGTAAAATGTTTTTGCTGTATTCCAATGTTACCACAAAATTCAAATATTATATTTTAATAAAAAAATATTATACCACTATGTTGTATATTTTTTATTACTCAGTAAACAAATCTTCGATAACTCTATCATGAATTTTTTTATCAATATTAATTGTAATGAATCCATAATCTTTTGCCCAAGCATTATTACACGATTGTTTAAATTCATCTTTATCTCTTATACATAAATCTCTTAACAAATCACATAAATTTCTTGCATTTATTTCAAATAGTATAAATATATTTGCATTCTTTCTAATAACACTTCCGTCTAATGAATACATACTTTGTGTTAAATAAAACACACTACAGTTATTATGTCTACCTCTTGTGAAATAATTTCTCTGAACTGACTGATTTCTATCATTAACACAATCATCAAAAATTACACAATGTTTCATTGTTTTATCTAGTTTACTAGGATCTTGCATATTACCACTATCATCTATTAGTTGTATCTTTATATGCTTATTTTTATTGGTTTCGACTAACTGATTATTTTTTGTTGCTTCCTCACACCACGAACTTATTTCTTCTTCGTATTCAGATTTTTCGTATTCTTCGAATAGAAAAGCAATTGCTGTTTTTTTAAGATTATTTTCAAATCCATATTTTAAAAATTGATAAATGGGTTGTTCTGCTGTTGTTGTATAAATTATAAGATTGTTATAATCCAAAAAAATTTGGAGTCGTTAAAATTTTAAATAATAGATATGTTTTTCCACATCCTGATCTTCCGCAAATAACTGCTAAAACTTTATTAGATAAATTTGAATGATGATTAAATTTAAGTTTTTTTTATTTAAAGACATTTCACTCATTTTTAAAGTAATAAATTCATCCATTATTGAATTAGTGTTTTTTAAGTAAAAATTTTAAATAAAATTTTAATTAGTTTACTTTTGTTTCTAAATTAATATTAATAATAAGATAAATAATGAAAATGATAAAAAAAACTTCTTTAGTGTAGCATGAAAGTTTATACCTCTCGAACCAAAAGATCTATCATAATCTCTTCACCTCCAAAATTTATTTCTTGTCCTTTTTCATCAGTGATTCTAATGTTAATGTTGTTAATAGTTTTTCTTGTAATAGGGAAATATATTAATGTTTGTGGAATTACATTTAATCTATAACCAATGGGTACAGTAAAAGCTGGAAAACTGAATATTTAATTTGATAATTTACCATTTATATATCCTCCTTCAATAATGTCACAATGTACAACAATTGAATTTATTTCAGTTATTTTTGGAATCTTCTCACCTAAATGATAACCTTGACTATAGGTTTGTTTATTAAATCCTAATAGCTTTGACAATGATCTATCATGATTAAAATCAACTTGATGATTTTCGTCTAAAGAGAAAATTTATTAACTGCCGGTTCAACTGCAAAATGTAATTGTTTCTTATCTTTAAATGGTATACCTCAATTTCTCTTAATTTCATTTGATATTGATTCAACTTCGTAAGAACCAGGAAGAAAAGTTAGTATTTTCCATGTTTTACCTTTATCAGTAGAATATCTAAATTGATCATTCACATCTTTGATAACGTTTTGAATAGTGTTAAATGTAGAGAAACTAGTCAATGCAATTTGATAATTTTTATTTTGTTCCAAATGTAGAATGGGTTCTAAATTACAAGTGTGTGATGAAGTAGTTGTTATAATTTTTAACGTCGTACTAAATTTCGATGAACCCAAAATCTCTGTTAGATTTTCTAAATGATTATTAATTTTGTCTAAATCTGCTGAACACATTTTTTAGTTAAAATTTTATTTAAACATTTTTTATGAAATATTTTTTTTATGAAATATTTTTTTATGAAATATTTTTTTATGAAATATTTTTAAATAAAAATTAGAAACAACATATTTCGGTTACACTTTTATAAGTAGTTTATAGTGTGACATCCGGCGCGACGCTTCGCTTCGCTTTGCTTCGCTTCGCTTGCGCCGGATGTCACACTTTTGCGGGGGTTTTCAAAATTTTCAAAAAAATCAAAATTTCAAAAATTTAGGTAGATTTCAAATTTCACGTGGCCGAAGGGCGAAAATTTAAGTTGTCTCAAAATATCACGTGGTCTAAGAATTTTGAAAATTTAGGCAGACGAAAATTTAAGTTGTCTCAAAATATCACGTAGTCTCAATATACCAGAAGATTGTATTCAAAATATTTATTCAAAATATTCATTTAAAAATGGAAGAAACAAAAGTGGATGAAACAAAAGTGGAAGGAACCTCAAGAATATATCCTTCGTTATCATATGAACGTAGTTCTACTTTAATGGACATTGAAAAGATTAACATTGAAAAAATGAATAAAGAAAAACACAAAGATAGAGTTAGGTATATGAAAGATAAGGAATCTCAATTATTATTAAGATTAGAGCATTATAAAAAGTTAAGAAAGAGATGGTCTAAAGTTAAGAATGTAACACAAGGAATTGGCATATTCTTAACAATAAGTTTAGGTGCTTTGACAATTGTTATATCTTCAGGTGTTTTAGTAATTCCAGTAGTTGCTACAGCTTTAACAGGTACGGGTGTTTTTACAACTTCACTTGTTACAATGTTAGATAAATCTTTAATAACTAAGAAACGAAAATCATTAAAAACTAAGCATTTACATATTAAAGAAGTCTATGATAAACTACATTACTACTTTCAAAGAGTATGTGATGATAATGTTATTACGTTAGATGAGATTGAAAAATTTGATCAAATAGCTAATGAAGTAAATCAAATATCCTTTCAATCACAGACAGAAAAAGTTGATGATAAAAATAAAAAGGATGGCAAAATTTCTAGTGATGCTAAAATTTCTAATGAAGAAAATGACAAATTTTTTTTAGAAGAGCTAAAAACTTTAAGCGAAAATTTAAGCAAAACTTTATTAAACAAAACTTAAAACGAGAAAACTTTAACCGAGAAAACTTTAAACGAAAAGATGTCAAACAACAAAGCAATAAAAAAATAATTTGTTCAGTAAAATGTTTTTGCTGTATTCCAATGTTACCACAAAATTCAAATATTATATTTTAAAAAATGGATAAAATTAGAGCTGATAATTTTAAAAGAATAAAACAATTAGAAGAGTTAATAAAACAAAGAAATATTATGAAAGAAAATCATCTTCAACATAGAATGATAAAAGCTGGTATTCAATCTGATATGTTTGAAAAATGCAGCAAACCGAGCAAGTAAAAACTGATTTTGAAAAAACTATGAAACCATTTAAAACTCTTGAAAAAGAAAGTACAAATAATGATAAACAAATTGATATAACAGATCCAGAGCACAAAACTGTATTAGATGACTATGGATTACTAGAATCAAACATTAATAAGAAATTACCAAAATCTATGCAATTTGAACATTCTATCTCATTTATAGATGGAAAAACAATACCTAGATTTTATCTCGGACAAAAAGAAATATTTCCACAACCTTTCCGAGGTATAATTTTTTCACCAGATAAATCTCCTTTTAATTTAGATAGAAATTTTGTTAATCTTTTAAGAGGAGCAGATTTAAATAATTATGCTGTAGAAGATCTCATAAAATATAAAGCTATGTTAGACAGAGTTGGTGCAGTAAAATCTCTTAGACGTTATAAACAATTAGAAAATTTATTATCAACGGGAGTTAAAGTAGGGAAAGGTTTATCTGAAAAACAGAAAACTGAAACAACTGTATTTTTACCAGATGATCCACAAGAATTACTAAATAGATTAAATATTTTAATATCTGCAATAAAAGAAGGACATAATTCTAGTTTCAATGAAATTCATGCTATATTGAAAAGACTGTTAGAAAAGAAGATTCTAAATGAAGAGGATTATAAAAGTATAACCGGTCATCTCTGATGTCTTTAAGGGCTTCGCCCGTAGCTGAAATATGTTGTTGTTTTACTTTTTTCATAAAAAAATATTTATTTAATTTTTTTAGTTTAAAAATGTGTTCGGCAGATTTAGACAAAATTATTAATCATTTAGAAAATTTGACAGAGATTTTGGGTTCATCAAAATTTAGTACGACGTTAAAAATTATAACAACTACTTCATCACACACTTGTAATTTAGAACCCATTCTACATTTGGAACAAAATAAAAATTATCAAATTGCATTGACTAGTTTCTCCACATTTAACACTATTCAAAACGTTATCAAAGATGTGAATGATCAATTTAGATATTCTACTGATAAAGGCAAAACATGGAAAATACTAACTTTTCTTCCTGGTTCTTACGAAGTTGAATCAATATCAAATGAAATTAAGAGACATTTAGGTATATCATTTAAAGATAAGAAACAATTACATTTTGCAGTTGAACCGGCAGTTAATAAATTTTCTCTTACTTTAGACGAAAATCATCAAGTTGATTTTAATCATGATAGATCATTGTCAAAGCTATTAGGATTTAATAAACAAACCTATAGTCAAGGTTATCATTTAGGTGAGAAGATTCCAAAAATAACTGAAATAAATTCAATTGTTGTACATTGTGACATTATTGAAGGAGGATATATAAATGGTAAATTATCAAATTTAATATTCAGTTTTCCAGCTTTTACTGTACCCATTGGTTATAGATTAAATGTAATTCCACAAACATTAATATATTTTCCTATTACAAGAAAAACTATTAACAACATTGGCATTAGAATCACTGATGAAAAAGGACAAGAAATAAATTTTGGAGGTGAAGAGATTATGATAGATCTTTTGGTTCGAGAGGTATAAACTCCCACGCGAAGCTAGAGAAGTTTAATTTTCTTCTTCTTTAGAAACAAAAAATAAAAAAAATAAAGATAATTTTTTTTATTAAAAAATGAGTGAACTACCTCCATTAAATAAAAAAAAACTTAAATTTAATCATCATCCAAATTTATCTAATAAAGTTTTGTCAGTTATTTGTGGAAGATCAGGATGTGGAAAAACATATCTATTATTTAAAATTTTAACGACTCCAAATTTTTTGGATTATAACAATCTTATAATTTATACAACAACAGCAGAACAACCCGTCTATCAATTTTTAAAATATGGATTTGAAAATAATCTTAAAAAAACAGCGATTGCTTCATTATTCAAAGAATATGAAAAATCTGAAGATGAAGAAGAAATAAGTTCGTGGTGTGAAGAAGCAACAAAAAATAATCAGTTAGTAGAATCTAATAAAAATAAGCATATAAAAATACAATTAATAGATGATAGTGGTAATATGCAAGATCCTAGTAAACTAGATAAAACAATGAAACATTGTGTAATTTTTGATGATTGTGTTAATGATAGAAATCAGTCAGTTCAGAGAAATTATTTCACAAGAGGTAGACATAATAACTGTAGTGTATTTTATTTAACACAAAGTATGTATTCATTAGACGGAAGTGTTATTAGAAAGAATGCAAATATATTTATACTATTTGAAATAAATGCAAGAAACTTAAGTGATTTGTTAAGAGATTTATGTGTAAGAAATAAAGATGAATTTAAACAATCGTGTAACAATGCTTGGTCAAAAGATTATGGATTTATCACAATTAATATTGATAAAAAAATTCATGAAAGAGTTATAGAAAATATTTTCGAGGAGTGATCGAACGGAGTGACCGAACGGAGTGGCCGAATAATTTTTTCTTATAAATTTTTTGTTAATAAAAATAAAAAAAAATATGTTGAATGATTATAAGATAGAGCATGTACCAGTTTTAAAAGATTATCGTCATCCTACAAATCCTGTAAATTCGAAGAAAGAAGTTAGATTTTATTATCATCATAAATACGTTGCGCTCGTTACAGATTATAAAGCAAAACATGGTATTAAACCGTGTGTTAAAACAAAAGACTTTCCACTTTGTTTAAGAAGTTTCCGAGTATTTTTGGCGTATAATAATTTATGGTGGTTGGTTAAGAAAGAACATTTAACAACACATGAATTAGAAACATTACATCAATTACATATTCCTGTGTATATGTAAAAACGGAACCGAGGTTCTATGTAAAAATTCATTTTTTCTTTTAAAAAATATGAATCGTGAAATGTCTCTCGGACAAACGTCTAGGATTGATGAATTAATCAAGAAACAAACTGCTGAGTTTGATGCGCAAATTAAACATAGTAAACGTATTAAAAAACAGAAACGTACTAGGCGTAGTATTAGACGTAATACTAAAAAACAGAAACGTGGAACAAAAGAAATATTAGAAACTCCTATTAGTGATATCTTTTTTGATGATAGAATTAAGGATGAACTTGGTGATGATTTATGTAATTTATTTAATCCAAATGAAATTAAATATGAAAATGTATCTTTTATTAATGTAGTAAATGATATGCGGAAACTTTTAGCAAATGGTAAAATTATTAATTTACTTGGAAAAGTTATTAAAGATCAGGAAAATATAATTCAAAATTTTTACGTAACCTTCTATAATAAAAAATCATTTGAAACATGGTTTTCGAATCTGGATGAGAAATCCGATGCTAACGAATGGATTTTTACAGGTAATATTAAATATGAAGATTTTGGAATGAAGTTAGTACAAAGATCGCATAGAGGGGCAGGGATTAATATGAAATATAGAATCAAAGAATATTTCGGTGAATATTGTTATATTCCTTCTGAAGATTTTTGTTTTATTAAATGTTATAATGTTTTACGAGGTTTTAATGAAGAACAAGGAGAAATGATGAAAGAAATGTTTAATAATTTTTTATATAAAGAGAAAGCCACATCCAGAACAGGAGTAATGTCAAACTGTAAATTTTCTCAATTCAATAAATATTTTGGAGAATGTGTTCAATATTATAGTCCTGCCAATCGTCATTTAAATCCTAGAGGAATTGAAACGTTTCATAATTATGTTTATTACAATTATTTTCACGCAGGTTCAACAATTGGTCACTATTGTTTAATTAATAAATCTCATAAATTAAAAGCTATTAGAGAAATTGAAAATAATTTCAAACCCATATATAAAACAGTTACTGATGAAAATCTAACAACGCGTCCATATAAAATCATAACAAAGAAAAAAATTGACTATGGTTCAACATATATTTGGGATCTCGAAACTTTTCCCGATCCTAACTGTTCAACAGCTCATCCTATTCCTTACGCTGTAGGAGCTATTAATTTTAATAAATTTATATGTTGTTTACCGAAACAAAGATTGAAAGAATTAGAAACACGTTTGCTAAGTGATATGATTAAAATTAAACGATCAAAAGATGAAGATGAAATTAAAAAACTTAAAAAACAGATTAATGAGTATAATAATTTAACTGAATTAGAATTTAATAAACTTCAAAATTGTGTGAAAATATTTACGAGAACTGAGGATGATGAATGTTCGATCGGGGGAAACCCAGAGGACGTATGTCCGATCCATCAATTTTTTAAAACTCTTGGAAAATTTAATTATTCTAGAGTAACTTTAATAGCTCACAATTCATCAGGTTTTGATTCCTATTTTCCGATAAAAGCTAATTTTAAATTATCTAAACCGCCTCTTAAAACTTCAAGAGGAATATTGACTGCTTCATTACAAAATCCTTATACAACTGAATGTGTTAGTAGATATATTCAAAAATCTCTTAGATTTAAAAACAATATGAAAAAAGATTCACCGTCAGGTAAATTAGCACTTCAAACTATTATAATGAAATGTAGTTATCAACATGTAAAAACAAGTCTTTCTAAATGGTGTGAGAATTTTAAAATTCCTACGAATGTGTGTAAATTAAATTATGAAATTGGAGACATAACACATGAAAATTATAAAGAAAAAGAAAATGAATGGAGACCATATTTAGTTAACGATATTCTTTCTTTAGCTTTTTGTATCTACAAATATAATAATGTTATGCAAGATTTAGTTGGTGAAGATATAACTACTAATTTGACATCCTCTGCTTTAACATTTAACGGTTGGATGAAAAGCGTACAAAATGACAATATAAATATTCATTCACATATAGATTTATGGGCTAGAAATTATATTAGAAAATCTGTTAAAGGTGGAAGAGTTTCAGCAAATATAAGAAAATACATATCGCCATTTTGTAGCATCTTGTTACCAATATTAAAACAGTATTTACCTGGTCGCTGCGCTGGTGGGGCTTTGTCCCCTGGAAATAATTTAATAGATTTAATGAAACAGTATCGAGATTTAGGAGATAAAACTGAAATTTGTAAGAAAATTTCAAATCAACTACTTGAACAAAAAAATGAATTTCTAATGGCTTTTGATGCAACATCTTTATATCCATCAGCTATGTATGATGAAAATTCAGAATACCCTAAAGCTGAATCAGCTAGAAAATTTCGTCAAGAAGAAGAGCGGGAAATAGTATATAAATTTAATACTCAAACATTTAGACCTAAAACTGGAATATTCTCTGTTGTGTTTCAATATCCGAATGATATGTTTTTCCAACCAGTTCCTATAAAAGATAAAGTTAAAAATCAAAATAATAATTCTCATGTAAAAGTAATCAGGTTTAGAAATGGTATATGTTATGATGTATTAACTTCTGTTGACATACAAGAAATTGTTAGATGTGGGGGAAAAATCTTACATATTACTGATGGTATAATTTATGAAAAAAATTATCAAGTTTCACCATTTCGAAATTATATTGAAAAACTTTTTAATTTGAGAAAAAGATATAAAACAGAAGGAAATACTGTAGGTGATGAGTTAATTAAATTATTGATGAATTCGCTATATGGCAAAACTGTGCAAAAAGATATAACCACTAAATATCATTTATGGAATGAGAATACATTGAGAAAAAATTTCACTCAAGAAGTAAAAGATTATGAAAAATTAAATGATGACCAATATTTAGCGAAAGTAGAAATGGAAGATGATGAATTTCTCAAAACTAATATTGTAAAAGATGGGAAGACGTCATTCATGCCATCACACTTAGGTTCTTTCATTCTTTCTCACTCTAGAAGAATCATGAATAACTTTATTTTAGAAATTAATGGTTTCAAAGAAAAATACATTCATTATACAGATACTGATTCAATATATATTTCCAATGAGCTCTTTAATAAATTAGACGCTGCTGGATATGTTGGAGGAGAATTGTGTCAAGGGAAAAATGATTATGGAAATGGTGGAATTATTTTTGCAATGTTTATTGCACCTAAAGTAAAATACTGTATTACTGTAGATGAACAAGGGAGACTTAGTGAAAAGAAAACATTCAAAGGATATTCACAAGATAAAGTAAAAGTAGAAGATTTTCTAAAATTATATTCGGGGAAAACATTATCGACTACAGTTAATAAACCATGGAAAAGATCTTTAGAAACTGGAATTAGTATTCCTGATAAAAATAATAATACTGAAGAAAAAAAATTTTCTGGTCAAATAAATATTCTTAAACGTCAAGCACCAGATGAAAATGAAATTATGTTACCTTATAACGGAGAAGATATTCAAGCTGAAATATTTCAAACAATCATCTGTGAGAGTAATTTAAGTGATGATGATGACACGTGGGAATAATAATTTTTTTATAACATCTAAAAAATTTATAACATCTAAAAAATTTATAACATCTAAAAAATTTATTACATCTAAAAATTTTATAACATCTAAAAATTTTATTACATCTAAAAATTTTATTACATCTAAAAAATTTATTACATATGAAAATATATTTATCGAATATTTTGTTATTTTCTATTAAGTTTTATCATATTAAGTTTCATCATATAATGTTTTATCAAAAGATAATTTAAATTTTTTTTCACTAACGATTGATTCTTCATCATCATCATAAATTGATTCTTCAACATCATCATAAATTGTTTCTTCATCATCATAAATTACACTTTTTGGTATAGGATGCCCTTCCATGATAGGATACCATTCTCTTATTGGAATATCTAATTCTAAATTACATTTTTTATCTGATAATAATATAATAGAGAAAAATATTGGTCTTTGATCTCTTTTGGAAAATTTAATAACACCACCATAATCTGAATCACTTTTAGTTTTTATTAAAGATGATAAAATTTTAAATTGATTAGATGTAAATCCTAATTTGAATTTTGTAGACCCGACACATAGTTGTCTAACAGTATCTTCAACTATGCCATCATTATTATTTTCAATTGTAAGAAAATGAAATTTAGATAAATTTTTATAATTACTAATATTTTTATAATCTTTTTTACCATTTACACCTTTTTCAGATGTTACAGAATCATCATTATTATCATAAGATTCTTTAAGATCGGGCAAAGCCCTAGAACCTTCGGTTCGTTTATTATGATTATGGTCATTGTTTATAGTATAAGGTGTTGACCACATATAAATTTTTTCTTGTTGAGCTAAGCCATTTATGTAAGATTTTAACAAATTAATATTTAAGTTTGAATATAATCCTATATACGTATCATCATCATATCTTTGCGGCATTTCTAATGTTTCTTGTTTATAAATTGTGTCTCTATAATAAACTTGACATAATAATTCTTCATTATGTTTTTTACTCTCTATGTGAATGTTATATTGATTTTGATCGTCAACAAATAATCTAATTTTTTCTTTGGAAAAAGATTTTAATTTTTTAACTAATTCTTTAATATTGATATAATTAATAATTTTAGTTTCTATCCAATCAGTATTACTAATTGGTAACACTGCTCTAATAAATCCATAAACATTATTATGACCTATTATAACCATATTTTCTTTATTTAATTCCACATAAGCTACATCATTATATTTACTAACAATCTCCATAAATTTTATAAATGGATCTCCTGGAAACAAACAATAATTAGTTTCTATAGAAGGTAAACCTTTTGTTTGTTCTCTAAATATTTCGGCTTGTAATTGAAATAAAATATTAACATCTATACATGGATTTGTAATAGTATTATTATTATTATTATCAAAACATTTATTTTCAAATCCCGTTGATCTCGTCGAATAAGAAGAACAGGATGATGCGGGCGAATATAATTTTTTTAAATTTGGATTTTCCATTTTTTTATTTTTATTAGAAAAATTTTATTTTTTATTTTTATTAGAAAAAATTTTATTTTTTATTTTTATTAGAAAAAATTTTATTTTTTTATTGTTAAAAAATGATGTTACCAAATG
Source organism: Prostheceraeus crozeri (assembly GCA_907163375.1). Lineage (NCBI taxonomy): Eukaryota > Metazoa > Platyhelminthes > Polycladida > Euryleptidae > Prostheceraeus > Prostheceraeus crozeri. The sequence goes on along the minus strand of CAJQUW010001660.1, from coordinate 6,357 downwards.
TTGGTGGAGGTGCATATATCCCGAATAATCGTGAATTAGAAATAGAGATAGAAAATTATATCATGAAAACTGGAGACGTTTTATCTGGTCCATTGCATCTTTCTATTCTTCCGCAACAAAATACAGAGTTAACAAATAAACAATATGTTGATACACAAATCAATGACTTAAAAGAAAAATATATAAACGATGTTTTGGTTCCACTGATGAACGAATTAAAGTTGCTAAAACTTAATGACAAATCATTAAACGAAAAATTATTAAAACTTGATAAAAAGGATAGAGAGCTAGAAGCAGATATAGCAAAACTTTTTAAAAAGATTTCTGAACAATCAAAAATTTTAATATTACTTTCTATAAAGTTAAAATCTGCAGTCATTAAAAATAAACATCAGATAAAAATGTTAAAAGAACAATTAGAAGATGAAATAGAAAAACTTCCTGAAAGAATTAAAAAAAATTTAAAGCAGTTACAAACTACATTCCAAAAAAGTGTTGATGAATTAAGTTCCAAAATTACTCAACAAATGAAAAAGATGAATAGAATAATAAATGAAGTAAACTCGCTTAATCAAAAAGTTGATAAAATGAAAACTCTTAAAATCAATTTAGAAAATGAATTAAAGAAAAATTTACAAGAAAACTCTAAAGAAAATAAAGAACAGTTAGATGCTGTTAAAAGACAATTAGATGTTCTTAAAATTAAGTTAAATGCACTTTAAAACGGCATTGAAGATTAATCAGCAGAAAATGCAAGTTAATAGAAAAGAAATTAAAGTACATCACACGCTACTTGACGCAATAGATAAAGTGCAACAGTCAATTAATAAAGTTATCTCGAAGTTGTTGTCCATTCACAAACGTAAATCTTAACACGTAGATATTTTTCCCAAAAGTCAAATTTAATCTTAAAAAATGCCTATAATTTATAAACACAATCTTAAACATTTTGCATCAAATAATAAAATTGCTCATGAACCATCTCAGAAACCTGTATACCATTATGACAGTGTAGAAACAATCGGAACACAAAAGTTCCTAGGCACCGCAGGTGCCGTCCAAAAAGAAGGGGCTGGCATCTTTTCTGGTATTGGAAGTATCGTTAACTTAATTAAAAATAATAAAGATTTGATTACATCTGCTGCAAAAGGAGCAGCTGCTATAGGTAGTACAGCTAGTGCAATATCAAATGCTGTTAAATCACAAAACGAATTAAAACAACTAGAAGCTATTCGTAAACTTAGGAATGATTCCGAAGAACTAAAAAAATTAAAAAAACTTTCAGATGAAACAAAGAACAAAATTGCTAACATTGCTGTTGGGGGTGAAACCTTGAGGAGCGGAGCTCCGTCTGATAGTAAACATAATGAAAATAAAAATAATAAAAAAACAGGCGTAGCCATAGAACCTACGGTTCGTTCAATTGAAGAAATAAGAGGTAATGGCGTCAGCAGCAACCTTCGGTCTAACCAGCAAAGCTGTAGCGGAGCTGGTCTAGCAAAATTCTAAAATTATATTTTAGTAAAATTTTTTAGTAATTTTTTTAGTAAAATTTTTTTCTGTGTGTGAGAAAAACAAAAAGTCAAATTATTTTTTATAAAAATGTCTTCGCTTATCGAAAATAAATTTAGATTAGACGATCCTCCGTTCGTCAGTTATAATCAAAAAAAGAATGACTATATAAGAATTGCTATGAATCCCGGATCTTCCAGTAGAGTAAATACTGGGGGAGATTTAATTTTTGAAGTTGATAATCAGCAGAGCTATTTATATTTACCTGATTCATTTTTACACTGTGAATATTCTTTATATAGTGATGCTAATTTTACAACACCATTACCAGATACCGATAATATTACACTAGAGAATAATTTTTTCCCAAGTTTATTTACACAAATGCGTTTAGATGTTGCAACTCAAAATATAGAAACAATAAGTGATTCTCCAGGTGTAATTGATACAATGCTTAGATTTATAACAATTGGTGAAAATAATAAAAAGTATGAAATCGAAGGTTGGTTTCCTGATACTAATGATGGTATAATTGTTGATGATTTAACTCACGCTGGAACAGATGCAGCAGGAATTGCGAAAGATGTAGAAAATATTGCAAAACATTTAAATAAAACAAATAATGATGCATATAAAGAAAGACGTGAATTTAACAAGAAAAGTAAACAGACAGTAAATTGGTCATTGTCTCCATTATTCGGATATTTAGATTATGACAAAATATCATATCAATTAAAATTTAAATTAATAATTCATCGTACGGCAAATAATGAATTAATCTTTTTTGGTAAGACTGGAAAAAAAGCATATTTAAAAATTGATAGACTTGAATGGTGGATTAAGCATATTACTCCTAGTTTAGAGATTGAAACAGCTATTGCAAAAAGATTAAATACTAACAAACCAATTCCAGTAAATTTTCTAAAGCGTACTGCCAGTTCAGTAACTTTTTCCGAACAAAGATTTAACTGGCATTTTACTAGAACTGCGAATACTCCAAGATATTTATTACTAACATTTCAAAGAAATAATTCTCCAAGTTTTGATAAGAACAATAATATTTTTCATATTAATACAATTCGAAGTTTACAAGTTTCATTAAATCAAACTCGATATCCAATTGATCCATTAAGATTCGATGATACCAATAATCAATTTATGGAAGGATATGATTCTTATAGAAATCTTTGTATAGAATTTGGAGTTGAACCACAATTAACTCCTGGAGATTGGAGACATTTATATCCAATTTTCTGTTTCGATTTAAGTGCACAATCTGAAGATATTATTAAAAATGGTTGTGATGTAACAATTAATATTGAAAAGAAAGATTCCACAACTTCATTGATCGCTTATGGTTTATTGCTAGAAGATGTAAAATATTCTATTGAAATTCTTAATGGAAAGATGGTAAGGATAGGCTAAAGCCAGAGGAGCTTCGCTCCGATAAGTTAATTAAAATTTTTTCATAACTAGAATAGGTTAAAAAAATTCTTAACTTATAATTTATTCATAACTAGAATAGATTAAAATTTTTGATAACTTAAAATTTTTTTATTAAAAATGTCGCAAGCGAAAAGTAATAATAATAAAACTGTTGAATTAAAATTACGTAATATTGTTGACAAAAATAACCCTAAAACTATTACGATTAACAAAAAAAAGTATTACATAAGTAAACCAATGATAGAGAATATTCAATTACAAGAAGAAAAGAATGGCGGTATTCTCCATTAATTCCACTAATAATAGGAGGCATAGCTGCAGCAGGAAGTGTTGCAGGTGGGACAGCTGGTATTGTCCAAGCAGTAAATAAAAATAAATCAGAGAAGGCAGCATTAGAAGAACAAAAACGTCATAACAGAGTTAGAGAAAGTTGCTAGGGGAGAAGGAATAGTAGATAATTTTATTAGTAAATTAAAATTAGTTGATGAAGGAAAACGAGTTCTTAAAAATATTCTCCACAATGTTGATGATTTAATTGAAATTAAAGAAACTAAAGATGGTTCTGGAATATATCTAAGTCCTAGTATGATTCGGTAATAACCTCAGGACCTTTGGTTCTTTTCGGTAAAACAATTTTTTTTATCTTCTTAATTTTTTTTATCTTTTAAAATGAATACTAAAAATTCCGAAAATTTAATTAAATTAAAAATTTCTAATTTAGATTTATTGAATTATCTATTAAACAAAAATAAAAACTCAATCTGTCAGCATATTGGAGGTGACGAGAACAAAGTTCCACACCACTTCGGTGGTGATATACAAAAAACATTAGAAAACTTTCCTGGATTTATTTGGAGTAAATATTCGAAAGAAAAACATCTTCCTGGTCATTCATATACCGGTCCAGGAACTCGATTAGATATAAGACTAGATGAGAATAATAATCCGAAACCAGGTGAAGAACCAATAAATAGAGTAGATGCCGCCGCTTACAGGCATGATTTAGCTTATCGAAATCGTGATCTAAGTTCTCGACATGCAGCTGATAAGAAGATGATTCAAGAATTAGATAATATTCAAAATCCTACATTTAGAGAAAAAATTGAAAGAATGTTTGTGAAGAAAGCTTTACAAGCTAAAATATTATTCGGTCAGGGTTTAAATGAAACGACAGCTAAGCTGTCTGAGAGCAACGCTCGAACTAATAACTCTGAGAGCAACGCTCGAACTAATAACTCTGAGAGCAACGCTCGAACCTACGCGTCTGAAATTCATAAAGAATACAGAAGGCCTAAATATTTATTGAAAGTAAAAGTATTTAATAAAGATGATATTTGGAGTGCTGATCTTATTCATATGCCGAATGAAAGGGACTACAAATACGCATTGACCGTTATAGATTTATATACACGATACGCTTGGGTAAAGCCTTTAAAAAATAAAAGTGGTCTATCAGTTAAATATGCGTTTGAAGAAATCTTTAAAGAAAGTAATAGAAAGCCAAAAAAATTGTTTGTTGATAAAGGGTCGGAATTTTATAACCGAAACGTTCAGCCACTATTTGAAACTGTTTATTCCACTGAAAATGCAGGGAAGGCCGTAGTGATAGAAAGATTCAATCGGACGTTAAAAAATAAATTATTCAAGAAATTTACTGAGCAAAAAAATCAGAAATGGTTGAAGATATTACCAGGAATTGTGGAAGAGTACAATAATAAAGTTCATTCTGGTATTGAAGAAACTCCAAAGAATGCTTCTGACGACCCTGATCTAGTACGAAAGAAAATATTCGAGAATAATAATTTGAATGAGAGTAATCCGAATTTGCAGAAACTTAAGCCGAAATTTAAAATTGGAGATAGAGTTAGAATATTTAAATATAAGAACAAATTTGAAAAAGGCTTTGTTGGCTATTGGACTAAAGAAATATTTGAAGTTTGCAAAATAAATCAAAGTTATCCGATTACTTATGAAATTAAAGATTTAGATAATGAGGATATCAGAGGCCGTTTTTATCAAAATGAATTACAACGAACTGATTTTTAATTATCATTATTATTATTATTTTTATTATTCAATTCTAACATAATATCTAGAAATGGTACTCCTTCCTGTAATTTAAATAAAACATAAAGACATAATTGTCCACAATAAGTAGTGCTGGTGTTTGAATTTGAAACGTATTGTATGTTCCCGTTCCAAGTAATTCTTTTACTTCATTTGTAGGTGGAAGCCCGTATGAGTCAAAATAATAATTATCTCCGTTTTTACTAAAGATACCTGCGACCAATGTACGCCGTTTTGGTCTGAAGTGTGAAGATTCGTTATGAAATTTACAGTTATTGATGGAACTTTGTTCCGGGAACTGAAGGTTCCTGTTGGCCTATTTTTTAGCAATTGTAATTCGTTTCTCATCAATATGTGAAAATTCTTTATTCCTAATTCATTTGCGATTTTCTTTAGGTCGAAATTCGTTGTTGTCTGTGTTCCATATAATTTCAAAAACTCATTTATGTTGCTCATTTTATAATAAAAAAATTTCTTCAGGGACCCCTAGAAGTCAGCGGGGGGGGGTATTGATTTAAAACTGGTCTCTAATGATGTCTTTCCTTACTACTTAGTCAGAAGGGAGGGGGTATTGATTTAAAACATTTTTATAATGATGACTTTCCTTTTGATGACTGGGGGGGGTAATGATGTTAAAAACTAGTCTCTAATGTGTCCTTCATTACTACTGGGTGGGGGGGGGGGGGGTATTGATAAAAAACTGTTCTCTAATGATGTCTTTCCTTACGACTTAGTCAGAAGGGGGTATTGATTTAAAACATTTTTATAATGATGACTTTCCTTAATATGATGAGATGGGGGGGGTATGATTTACAAACTAGTCTTCCTAATGATGTCTTCTTTATATTAGTCAGAAGGGAGTGGGTATTGATTTAAAACTGTTCTCTAATGATGTCTTTCTTTACTACTTAGACAGAAGGGAGGGGGTATTGATTTAAAAACTGTTCCACAATGATGACTTTCCTTGCTACTTATTCGATTTTGAAATGATTTAATTTAATCTAAATTAAAACGTTACATTGTTCTATTTTATTCTTATGAACTCTTGTTAAGAGAATATTGATTGTTTTATCTGTATTAAGACATTAGCAACATCTGTTACCAAATTTCTCAACATGAACAGCTGCTACCAGTTTAAGCTATTCAGTATGAGAGAATTCTTTGTGACCCGCATAACTCAACTTTTCACTTGAACAGCTGCTGCCATTATTCCACGTATTACTGCGTGCATTATTCATTCTGCGAGCGTTCTACGAGACTGTGACTGCTTACGAATCATCTGTGACCTTTATCTATTTTGGTCAATTTCATCAGCGACTTTCAACAATTTCA
>CAJQUW010001659.1:0-109056 GCA_907163375.1 Prostheceraeus crozeri | reverse complement strand
ATGGTGTCGTGTATGACACGTGTATGATATCATCCTGGACTGCTACAAGCATTTTAAAATTAACAACATAACTGTTTCTTTAAAAGTTATATGTTCCTATTTATTTCAAGTTGAAGTCTTCATACTTGATTTTTTTGTTTCAATTCAGTTATTGAACATCATTAATTGTAGATAGTTATTCCCCTTTCCCATTCAGACCTTAATTGAAGACCGATTTGTGAAATGATAAAACAAGTCTGTTCATATATACAAATAAATATTAAATAAAGAGATTAAGAAAAAACACACTAAATGTCATCAAGGTAAGGAAAGGGTACAAGTTTTTTCAAGTCCACTTGCACATGGATCCTGGTCTTCTTGGGCGCACAGGGACAGCGACGTGGTGTGTCAAGGTCGATGACCGAAAATTCGAGAGCGGTTGTGAGGTTCCGCTCGTTCGGCTCCATCCTCATGAACACCCGTTTGGTGTGATACTTTTTCGGGGCGTTCTTGACTTTAACCGTGACCCGTCCATAAAGTGGCGTTCGCATGGACTTCTTATTCATGTGACGCATCGTCTCAATTGATACGTCACTATCCTCATCACTCGAGTAGTCGGGCGATGCAGGGGCTTGGGTGAACACCACCGGCTCCTCGTTTGGTGTTGTCGATCGCTCCATCGGAGATTGGGGAGGTGTACTGGTACGTTCCACTGGCGAAGTGGTACGATCAGCAGTACCGTTCTCAACTGCGGCTTTCTGTTTGCGATCCATTATGACTTGTAGATTTAAAATAATTGTAACTTGTAAACGTGAGGATTAGAACCTTTGATAAGAATTGGTACAAACCTCGGACTTATATACTTTTTAAACAAAGGAAATCCTAACAGCCAATCAGAGAGGTACCGAACTTCCCTAAAGAATATATATAACTATATAAAGGATGACATTGTTCCAAACTGTTAAGTACTTATCCTCAACGTTCCATAACAAGAAGCATGTCCTCAAAACCACTATTTTATTTTCAAAATGACAGCCAAGTCATTATGGGAGGTCAGTTGGACATGACCATGCATCTGTCTTGCGGCTACAAAGTGGCCCTATGGAAGACCTTGACTGTCTCTGCACTTCAAAGGCGGAATGGACTACCGGTGAAGTGTCCGGTACACGAATGTGACCATGACTTTAGTAAAAATCCGACATTCCATGAGTGGTGTGATGACTTCTTGAAGATCATGGAGTCGCCTGAGGGACGTGATTTGCACCCCTCATTTATTTTTCACGCTTAAATTAAACTTACATTGTAAATCTCTTGTCTTTTCATTTTAAACATAGTTCTGGAATTGGTTTTCTTATTGGGGAGCAACTAAATCATAACTGCACAGTAAAGTTTCACATCTAAATAGTGCTACATTAAAAATAATTGTCACAATAGTCGCAATTGAGCAAACCCATTCAAAATCAAACAACGGACGTCTATCGGTACGTACCCAAGTGCTCAGAACCAAACCACACAAGTTCGATCATAGACGTTCCCAAACACAGTGTACCAAACACATGTACCTATCCAGTAAAACAGATCTCATACAAGTTCCTATTGATAACACTGAATTATACATGTACCTATCCGTGTGCCTATCGATAACTAAACTATACATGTACCTATCCATGTACCTATCCATGTTCCTATTGATAACACTAAACTTTACATGTACCTATCCATGTACCTATTGATAACACTAAACTTTACATGTACCTATCCATGTACCTATCCCTGGCAAGTAGGGCACAGTTTTCACTACTGATGTTGGTTGATGTTGTAGTTTGCTGCTGGCTGATAGCGTCTTGGTCGAGCTTCTGATGTTTCTCCAACCTGTTGCCGTCTTTCCAGCCCGTCTTTCACTTCGTCTATCTTCTTGTTGATGTTTTCGATCAGAGTTTGTATCTCTGCTTTCGTGTAGGTATCTCTTTCTCCAAGATCTTCTGCTTCGCTATCAAGATGCCATCTGCGAGATCTTTCAGTATTTTGTCTTCTTAAATCGTCAATTTGTTTTCTCAGCTCAGTTGCCGTGTCGTCTTGTCGTTTCATTTCCTCTTCAAGGGTGTTCGCTGATGACAGAAGGTCTTCAATTTTTCTTTCTCTGAGGAAAAAGCCTTGATTCGAGATACCTAATTTTTCTCTGATATTCTTCGATTTCGTTCTTCAGTGACTCCGCTTCCTCTGTGTTGTCTTTCGTAATTGTAGATAGTAATTCTTCGATTCTCTTATCTTTCTGGTGTATAGTTTCTTCTGCTGCCTTTGTCTTCTTCTTCAGAGCTTCAAGTTCTTTTTTGAGTTCATCGGTTTCACTGTTAATTGTGTTCTGTGAGGCTGGAGTTGATAATGCTTGCTGATACTGTTGGAGTTCGCTTGCATGAATATTCCCGATGCAGGCCTCGCACGCATACTTCCGCTTATATAAATGCTTTTTAAAGTACTTTGTTATTTCGTAAGCTGGGAGTTTAGTGCAAGTAAGATGGAAATTGCGCTTGCATTTATCACAACACGGTGTTTCTTCAGCAGATTCTTCCCTTCCACACACACAGATGTCCACTTCGATGAAACCCAATCCACCTAAATCCCGGTTGGGAGATGTTGGTTGAGTGTCCACGGTCTTCACGGACTTCATTTCTGTAATGACAAAGGATTTGAGGGTTTGGCAAAATGTATATGTATGGCCCTTGCTTGCGACTTGATTAGGTAATTATTCAATTGATTCTCTCTCTCTCTCTCTCAAAATTCAAAATTCAAAATTCAATGGATTTTATTTTCATAAGGAAAAATACCCTGAAAAGTACAAAGGAAGGTGACAAATATTAACTGATGAGCATATACAAAGAATGTCTGATGAGATCAAATGTTAGTTGAGGCAAGGTAAACACAGATGATGAATTATACAGATGATGATAATCAGATGAACGTGCATGTACATGAGATCGGTCAGTTTGGCGTGGCAACGGTAGAGCAGTTAATATGAGGGGGAGGAGACGCATATTCGGAAGTGATTAAACATTCATGTCGAGAATATCATCAACATTGATGGAAATATTATATTATCATATTGATAGATCATATAGAGTACATCATCAACCAAGTTTACAACAGTCAAAAGCAACACGCTTTATTAAGTTTGGAGATCGGTCAATGGAAATAACATGGCATATACAAATTTAAAGAAGTCTATCAAAAGAGTTTATGCATCGATATACTATGTATGCTAAATTCATTCTCACCTGTAAATGTAATTTGAAAGATTGAGAATTCAGTGATACGTTGATTTTGACCGATCTCCGTCCTTTAGTTAGTCAAGCAAACATTGAACTGTTTATTCATTTGGAAGTTTGTGTCTTTTATCGCTGTGAGCATTAATCATTTCACTGTTTCCGCGCGTTGCTGCGATTTGGCATACCTTACGACTGATAGAAATCAATCAATAAAGATATGTCTACTCTAATTGCGAGGACATTTTTAGTCGAACACATACTGATTTGATTTGGGTACTTCTTGCTGTTATCTATTGACTTTTGATGTCGAAAATTCTTTGTATCAATTGCTAGGTTAAATATTCTCTCTCTCTCTCTCTCTCTTTTTCGCATGAGTTTTAGTTGTTTGATTAATCCATTTTGGGAAGTACTTAGCAATACTATATCATCTGCATAAATTAATGAAGCCAGTTTCAAATCAAATATTTCAGCTGGATCAATTTCATTCATATTTTCGTCAAGTTTACATAGTAAATCATTAATGTACAGACAAAATAAAATTGGTGATAGGCTGTCTCCTTGTGGAATTCCATTGTTTAACATAAAAATTTCACTTTCTTCTCCATTGAATAAAATTTTGATTTTTTTATTATTTATGATGTTTTCTATCAGGGATAAGTAATCGCCCCTTGGTATTATACCTCTTAATTTATTAGTTAGTTGAATTTTAGGAATTGAATCAAAAGCCTTTGAAAGGTCGATGAAGCATAGGTACAATGGTTGTCTATCATTTCTATAAATCTGCATGATTTCTCGTAGTATCCAGATATTATCTATGGTGGAATGTTTCTTTCAAAATCCAGTTTGTGATTCATGGATTAATTTGCATCTGTCAATCCATATGTTTAATCTATCATTTAATATTTTTGTCAAAATCTTTTCTACACATGACGATAAATTTAGGCATCGATATGAATTCGCTTCATTTTTATTTCCTTTTTTAAAAATTGGAGTAGACCAACTTAAATTCCATGGAGTAGTTTTACTTCGTAAAATTTGATTGAAAAATGTTTCTAGTATGTGTATTTGATTTGGGTTATTCTTAAATATCTCGTATACAATTTGATCTGGACCACTGGTCTTTGAATTTTTAGTAGATTGAACTGCTTTTTCAATTTCTTCTATTGTGATATTTTCATTCAAATGATGATCCTCGCATTTTGTACATGGATGAAAATTTATTTCGTTTATCTTACTGATATATAATTTATGCAATTGTTGGTCTTTATTCTTGATATCCTTTTTGAAGTTTTGAGCAGTTATCTTAGTATCTGGCCTTTTTCTTTTTCTTGGTTTGCATTTGTTTATCAGCTCCCAATACTTCTTAGAGTTATTATTAGCTTTAGCATTTTGTAGCTCTGATAATTTCATTTCTTGTAATTTTCTTTTTTCTACTTTTAGAATTTTATTATATTGCCTCTTATTTAGTAGTAAAGAATGAAGGTTTTCTTCCGATTGGTCTTGCTTAAAGTAAAAGTCTTGCTCAAAGTATAATGCTGGCTTTGAATTACTGATAACTTGCTTCAGTAGTTTGGCTTGACGGTTAATGCTATGTTGTCTTGGAGGATGAAGCTATCGGATTCTCTTACGCGGGTTCTTCAATTGAGGACTTATGTCGTTCTGTCGCTCGTCGATAGCTCAGTTGGTAGAGCGTTGGCCTAGAATGCCAGAGGTCGGTGGTTCAAATCCACCAAGACGCGCAGCTATTTTCCGTCTGTTAAAATTATCATTGCAGCTTTCTTTGAATACTTGTGTGGACTAAGTCCCCGTTTCAAAGTATAATGCTGGCTTTGAATTACTGATAACTTGCTTCAGTAGTTTGGCTTGACGGTTAATGCTATGTTGTCTTGGAGGATGAAGCTATCGGATTCTCTTACGCGGGTTCTTCAATTGAGGACTTATGTCGTTCTGTCGCTCGTCGATAGCTCAGTTGGTAGAGCGTTGGCCTAGAATGCCAGAGGTCGGTGGTTCAAATCCACCAAGACGCGCAGCTATTTTCCGTCTGTTAAAATTATACATTTCGACAGCTGTTCGATAGTTTTTGCGAAAATTTCTCGCATCCTTTGAGTATTTGATATTTTTGTTTGGTTCTACTTTTAGGTATACATCTCTACTTGCATTTATCAATTCATGATAGATTTCTGTTGTATTTAAATTATTTTCATTTAATTTTTTAATCAGTTCAGTACTTTTCATTTGTACAGCTTCTTGGAGCTTGCATGGATCATAGTTTGATGACAATTTGAATGGCTTGGTGATCTTATCAATATAGTTTCTTTTCTTCAAATTATTTTTAATCGATGTTTTTGGTTTCACATCTAATTCTAGTTTTAGTGGTCTATGGTCTGTAAATAATTTAGGACCTGTTATTTCAAAGGCTTTTAATTTTTCTATCAAAGATTCTGATATGATCAAGTAATCGATAACTGATTTATAATTTCTTTCTCTTTGAATTCTACAGTATGTATGCTTTCCTTTTTCATATCTGCCATTAGCTATTATAAGCGAGTTTTCGTTGCAGAACTCAATCAGTTCTCTGCCTTGTTTATTTATGATTTGATCTTCTGATCTTCTGGTGGGAGATTCATGTGTTCATTGTCATTCAATTGACCAATCCTGCTGTTAAGATCTCCCAATATAATTATGTTTTTCATCTTAAATTCTTTTATATATTCTTTAATGCGATTTAGATAATTATTGTCCGCATATTTTGAATCTCTGCTTTCTCGGTAGCATAGAATTAAATATATCTCTTTAAGATCTTTCCATTGAGGGTTCAACATTTTGATTATTATCATGTCTCCATTTTCAGTTATTTTTCCTCTATATTGAGGTTGCTTTCTTCATTTTTATGATATAAGCTGATCCCCTTAATCTGTCTACCGAAATTATTTTTATTTTTACAAAATGTTTCTATAACATCAAATCTGTTTATCGATAAATTTGTAGACCTGCGTTCATTCAAGTGTGTTTCGGTAAAACATATTATAACAGCATCTTGTATATCATCAATCATATCAGAATCATGAAGTTTGTTTATGTTTAATCCGTTTGTGTTAGTATAATAAATTTTCAGCATATTGTTATTCTTACCAACAATTTCTCCTGATATAGCAGTCTCCTCTCCTCGTTCATCTATGCTAAACAAAAGGCTGCATTGGTTGGATGTTGGAAGTGGGATACATCATACCTTGAACAGGAAAATTGTTCGTAGATGGGTAATGCTGTTGGTATGGCTGTTGGTATTGAATGGGGAATTGATGATATGTTGAATGATGACGCTGAGCATAGCGTTGTTGTGGTCGATCTCTTGGTCCGCGATAATTGTTTCTGTTGTTGTTTGTCCATCTTTGCCTTGGTGGTCCGGAGCTGAAGCAGTTTCGAGCGATATGTCCGATTCGTCCACAAGAATAACACTTTGGTGGTGGTCTCCTTTCTTGATGGTTGAAGCTTCTGAATCGTCTTGTTGTTGGGTATGGTTGATGATAAGGTTGCGATTGATGGTAGGATTGCGCTTGTTGGTAAGGCTTTTCGGTCATCGTCGTCCGAATATCGTCAATCATATGTTTCAAAACAGCAATTTCACTTTTTGCCTCATCCTTTTGTTTCTCGAGTAGTGTCATTATGATGGCTCTGTCGTTGTTGTCGTTGTTGTTGCTGTTGTTGGTGTCGCTTCTTTGTTGTTCTGTGTTTCGGTTTGCTCTTACTCTTTCTTCATGTGCAGTTAGCTGGGATTCATACACATTCAATGTCAGAACCATGTCTTCGTTCCTTCTTTTCAGAGCATGAGTGTCTTCTTTCAATTGCTTGACCATCTCTTCTAGTTCGTTTTTGTCTTCGATCATTTTGCTCACTTCCTGTACTAGTTCGCTAATTTCGCTTTCTTTTATCTGCAAACGTCGTTTGTAATCATCGAGCAGCTGTGCATTGCCATCGAAGGACTTCATCTTTTCCATGACTATCTTCATTTCGTTTGGATGCATGTTTTCTATACATGCAGAGCATGCAAATTTTCTGTGGTATAAGTTTTCCTTATAGTACTTAACCACCTCGTATATTGGCAGGTCACTGCAGTCAAAGTGCAAATACTTGTTGCATTTCTTACATTGCAACACAGAGTCCATTACCACTGTCTTCCCACATTTTTCACAAAGGTCGTCGGATTTCAAAAATTGAGATGACGAGGTTGATGCTGGAGATGGGGTAGGTTGGATGGTTATTGGGGTTGTTGTCGCATTCATGACGTTTTTGAGATGAGTCTGGAATGATGTAGGAAAAAGGATTTTAACAGCAATGCTTGGATAGTAAGACTAACCGACCTCGGATGTCAAGAAATGTGTTTGAAAAAAATCTCTCTCTCTCTCTCTCTCAACACCTTTACAAATTACAGGAGCTGACGGTTGATAGGTTTCTCGAGGGGGAGAAAGCGCTACAATGATAACATACATCGAACTAGGACCAGCTGTGTTTGACGTGACGTTGTCTTTGGCTGTGTTTGATTAAAACTCACCATGAAAATTATTGATGCATCTAAGCAGACAAGACTTTTCAACTAACATTCCAACTGCACAATGCATCTCACCATGTACATTGACAACATCCAAAAATTTCCTCAAAGATGAAATTAATCTTTTGTCTTGCATGTATTAATTTCTTTGTAGCTTTGGAGTCAGTGGACAATTGATAGTTTATAAAACGATGCAGGATGCTTCAAAATAACACCTTAGATATACGAGGCGTGCTCAAATGAAACCCGTTCGACTTATCTTAGCGGGTTCATGCATGACCAATTAATCAAAGCAGACCTGTGGAGTATTATTCAGTGCTTTATAACAGCGTGACAATGTGTTTGTTCATCAAGTGTATCTGTTGTTCACGGTTAATGACGAGTGAAATGTCGTTCATGGTAGAAAGTCCGTCCAAAGAAGACCAGAGAGCGGTTATTCAATTCCTGACTGCTGAAGGATGCAAGCCAGCAGAGATCCATCGCAGAATGGCATCAGTATACAGAGATCGAGCTGTTTCAAAGACCACAGAGTGGTCAAGGAAGTTTCGAGAGGGGCGAACTGAAACATCTGATTTGCCACGTCCTGGACAGGCGCATAAAGTGGTGACTGAGACCATCGATACCGCAGTCAGAGCCGATCGTCGACGAAGCATTAGAGATCTGGCAGATGACTTCAATGTCTCAATTGGCTCAATGCATACCATCGTGAAGGAAAAGTTGCAGTATCACAAAGTTTGCTCTCAATAGGTGCCTCGAATGCTTACTGAAGACCACAAGGAAAGATGGAGAAACACTCAGTTTGGAACACCTGACTCGCTTCAATACCGAGAATGAGCAGTTCTTGCGTCGCATTGTGCCTGGAGACGAGACGTGGTGCCATCATTTCGAGCCGGAAAGGAAGCAGAGCAGCATGCAGTGGAAGCATCCAAGTTCACCCAAGCCGAAGAAGTTCCGAGTGCAACAATCTGCAGGGAAGGTGATGCTCACGGTGTTCTTCGATATTCAGGGCCCGCTGCTCCTCGAGTTTCTTGAACCCAACGAAACAATCAATTCGCAGCGGTATATCCAGACTTTGGACAAGCTTCACCAGGCGGTAAAGATCAAGCGACCGGTTATGTTGTCTTCACGTGTCATTCTTCTTCACGACAACGCAAGACCACACGTTTCGAAGGCGACATCTGACGCATTGGCAAGGAAGCGTTGGGAAGTTTTGGAACAACCTGCATACAGTTCTGACCTGTCACCTTGTGATTTTCACATTTTTGATCCCCTGAAGAAGTTTCTCAAGGAACAGCGATTCCGATCAGACGAAGAAGTAAAGACAGCTGTTAGGGATTGGTTCAAAGGACAACCGAAGTCCTTCTTTGCCGACGGAATTCAACGCCTACCCAAGCAATGGGACAAGTGGCGGGAAGTCAACGGAGACTTTTTTTGATTGTTGCTTCTGTTTTCGTGTTAATAATACACAGTTGCTACTAATTGATTGTGCTTTTACTTTTTCTGCTTGCTATTCTACAAATACAGTATAGCGAACGGGTTTCATTTGAACACGCCTCATACATGAAAGTAGTGAGCAAAGTTATCACAAAGTATGGTAAGAGGTTTTGATATGTATATATTTGGCTATACTAAAAGGTGACATCTTTTTGGGATTAGTGTAGGCTAGCACCAATGTCTTGACAATCCTAAATTTACAAAGCTTTCCCGGAAACCGATGGGTCGAACAATAGTGTCATCTTTATACTCTTTCACTCTTTTGTATTGAATAAATTGTTAATTTTGCTGTTATTTTGTTTTGTTTGCTTTGAAAAATTTGTTTAATTCCGATTCTAAGATCATTGTCTAAAACAATGAAAATTCTTCACGGGTTGCGATTCACTATCTAGCACGTTTATATCAATAATCTTACTGAAATGCTGCCACCTACCATTATTAAAACATTGTTTCACGTGATAGAACACATTAGGCAAAATTGACTTGAACAATGCTTCAAGAATTTAGCAAAATTAACTAAAACAATTGCTAATAACTTTGAGACAAGGTTCAAAGAACTCGTGAATGATCATAGCTGAGCAAATTTACATCACTTACATGTAATGTGATTGAAGAACACTTATTCAGGCACAACGATAACAATCCCTGTTTACTTTATTTGCTTCACTCTGAGGATTCACCGCCTTCACAGCACACGAATAAGGTGAATAATGCGACCAAAGGTTGAATTCATCTATCTCACTGCTTGTTTATTGGCAAAATTTTGCACATCGTTTTCAGCCGCATATTTGACTCATGTTCCAGTATAATCTTTATAATAATAATTTCTTTATTTTTGACTTCACAATTGGCAATCAGTGAACGTCTGACATCATGTAATAAAATAAAAATAAAAAGTTACGGTCATCAAACAGCGCGAAGTGAATATAGAGATTATTTACAGTAAAGCAAACTTGGTAAAAGAAGAAGAGAATCGTTTCGTCTTCTGACGTGGAGGGCAGAGTGCCAGCTTATTCCTCGTTCTCGATGCATCCCTGTGGACGAAGAGCTCCCGGAGAGGATTATCACCATGCACTATGACCTGCGAAAAAAACCTCTTGCAAGACGACTGAACGTCAGCCAGAAACGTGGTGAAAGTATCGTCTCCAATAATCCAAAAACATCTTCTCTCGAATCTTGTAAATTTGTCCTCCAGGCGCTTTGGGATATTGCAGAAGCATGGGTACGCGTATGACATTACGGATCGAATCAGAGCGCAATATGTCTGAAACATGACATTGGTGGCACAGTTGGATTTTCTGAGATTCCGTAGCACAAAGATCCTCTTGCGAGCTTTAGCCAGAACGTAGAACTTTAGTGTATAGTTCGCTGTGGACAAACATCCACATGCTTAGGAGGAATCTATGACACCAGGTCGAAGACTTGTGAGTCATCAATTGCTGGAGCCACTAGAATGAATTATAAGATGAAAGAGCAGCAAGTAGATGACGTGGTATTCAGCATTGGTTATGATCAAGGTGATCGGATATGTCCACAGACTGCCTTGTCTATGGATATGTTGCTCTTGCACAAATTAGAGTGCATGCACCCGAAAATCTGGGAAACTTCTCTGTAAGTCTAACTCAAAGATTATATGGGGCAACGATCAAGACAGTACAGCATTCTTCAAGAGTTGCTAACCGCAATTCATTTTCATACATGCAAATTTTGAATCAGACTTGGAAATTAAAAGAACACAGTGCACAAAATATCACATTCACTTCAATTAATTACACTTTAATTTCAATTACACTTAATATAATTTACTTCAATTAAATATCACATTCAATCAATTTATTCCACATTTCTCTGGAGATTTGTCATTAATCGGTAGTAGATTCTGAGCGTTTAATCTACTAGTAGATTATGTTATTTATCCACAAAAATAGGAAAACATGAATGTATCTAACACGACATTGTGTAGCTATGGAATCGTGAAATAAATATGTTTTATCCCACTGATTTTATGGAGATAAATGTCCAATCACCTCGTATCAATTTCTTCACCTCTTATTCGGCTCGGAGAATACGTAGCTTTTGATACTCGCAGATTCTCGCCTCTTAATGAGCAGCAATTTTTTAACTTTGAGAGTAGAAATTTTTGTAAATATCATTGGACGAGTGAATCAAAGATTATTTCGAAGCATCATCCTTATTTTATAGGTGATAATAATGGTAATTGCAAATACACACTAAAATGTTGACTGCATGCATTGCACAGTGCACCCTAGATTGAAGTTCCATTTTTTGACCTGTCTGTGGTACTTCTAGACTCTTAAAACAGTTGTGGATATTTTAAGTCAATCAAACACTACTGTAAGACTTTGGCCAACAGTCTATTTTTGGTGGCAATGTCGAACTGCAAATAGAATTGTAATAGCTCACCAGAACGACATGTGTATCCATGTTGAAGTTTATTATTGACGTGCACGCATTCTGATAGTAACTGCTGGCAGAGCGAATGAATGCAATTTATAATGACGCAATCATTCGTTCAACAAGAATAATGAGCTTTCACCTTGAACATCCTGAGTTGTTGATATAGGCCAATTTAGTCACGCGCGATCTTGAGCGAAAGCGATATACTCGTATGAGTGGTCATCTAACACAACATATACTCAGTGACAAAAAGAATGAAACAAGTCCTGATATGAATACTTATGACTTAAACTTGGTTGTACTGTACGTTTGTTTGTTGTTTGTAAAAGGAGAACTCGAATGCTTTACTCAAAAACATTTAATTTGATACTCATGATTTTATCAACTTAAGTTAGAAACGGGTGTGACCACCGCGAGCATCCAAACAGGCATCGATGCGTGAGGGCATGGATGAGCACAGTCGCTGGATGAATGCCAGGTCTAAGAGGTTCCACTGCTCGATCAGTCTGTCGGCCAACATCTTCAAAGACAATGGTGGGTGGTTGTACACGTACCTCTCCCTCTCTCTGCGACCAAGTTCATCCCAGCAGTGCTCGATGGGGGAGAGGTCGGGAGAACGTGAGGGCCATTCCAAGGTTGGGATTCCACTGCTTGCTATCCTGTTATAGACCACTGAAGCGCGATGGGGCCTTGCGTTGTCATCCTGAAAAATCAATTGATTCAATGTCACTGCCACCACCACCACCACCACCACCTCCATACAACGACCCTTGAAATTTTCAATTCTTTCGCAACTGTTGTAGAACTTTGCCCACAACGCATCATCCCAATTGCCATTCCTCTGGTAAAGTTATCGTGCGCCATTTCATAAGTCAAATCTGGTCAGCAGTAGGTGGTGATTCTGTTCAACTTCTAGCTGTTACTGTGATCAATATCAAATTTTGAAATTTGATGGTCCTATATCATTTCCCTTATCATATGGAGTTCAATGGTGATACATAGAAAGCGAGATATCATCTCAAACCATAGAAAAAATGAAACAAACTTTCATTCAAGTCAATGAGAGTTGGTTTCATTATTTATGTCAGTGAGTATACATACATGAGCATATATGCAAGCAATAAATAAATGAATTTCACGTATAATGTAGGCCTACCAATATGGCCATGCGCAAAAGCATCGTTTATATTACAGTAAAAAGAATTGAAGAGAATTTTGACACTTACAGAATTCTATTGTTTAAGCGTATCACTCTGCTAGTGTAACTGAGTGCAAACTGATTCAAAACGACGGCATATGCAGGAACTTACTAAGTGGGTAAAAAGAAATTTTTGATTCCTTACAGAGATAGGATAATAGCAGAGTGCGTCGCTTGCGGATTACTGTGAATTCCTTCAAAATGCTCCGATCTCCACGATTCCTGCAGATTGGAAGAATTCAGATCATTGCGCAAAAGTTTTCTCGATAATGTTGGTCTTTCCGATCATTATTAAGAAAGTTAGCAGGCGCACGAACAAACGTTCACAACTTCTCTGTAGAACTTGACATCCCATGCGTCTCTTTGCTGCGTTATCCGGTTGATAACAGTGACTGAAACTTCACACAATTTTCGCGTACTTTATGCTGAACTGACTGCTCATTGTTCGATTGCTATGGTATTATATCAGCACATTAAACAGAAATAGATTGTTTATTTGAAGTTGACTAGAATGGAAATTGACTCAAGGTCGCGGCACATCCGGGGGAACTACGTTGTGACATAAACCACGAATGAAAAGCTTGGAATTGCACATGTGACTGATTCTAATCCAATGATTCAGACTTTTACAAGTGCATCTAAGTGAAAATGGGTGCGATTGATGTGCCGTAATTATATATTACACAAAACTTTACCTCCACTCTGGAGTTTTTTATTGCCGTCAGCTTCTATGGCAGATTGTGCCATTTCATTAGCGTTACATGTTCCAATGCATCCTTTCTAGTCAAACAGAAGAGGAGACGACCTGTTTTATTCTGTGCTTCTACTTCTACTAATTCAAATACAGATTGTTTCATAAAAAATGGATCACCCTTAAACATCGCCTTAACTTCAACTTTGTCTAACTCCGCCAAACTTGAACGAATTTCTCTGAAATTTGGAAGATATGTCAGTTGTGCTTACTAATATCATTGTTGGAAATTTCAAGCATGAATATTGAGTTGTTTTCCTGTTATAGATAAAAAAAGTAGTAGATAATTTGATCTTCATTTAGCAATGTTACACAAAATCATACCTCACTCTTATAAAATTACATTTGTTTCTTTTGTTATGTAATATGTTGTTCTACATGCCAAAAGCTATCAAGCAAAACAAAAATAAAGAAAATCGGTCAATCAGAGCCAGTATAGCAACATTATTCTTCAACAATAATATAACTGCTACATGTGATCAACTGGACTTCATGTTCCATAGCTTCCTGACTTCGTTGCGGTGGTGTTGGCAGCAGTCCTGATTGCTTTCAGCTAGAAATCTATCTCTTACCGGTTGAAAACAATACAAAGCACAAATGAACAATAACGAGATCGCATTCACAAAAGGCAAAGTGTCAGCATTGCTAGAACAAAGGTTTTCTTTGCGAGCTACAAGCAAGCGACTAAATGTCCTTTACACAAATGTGCATCGATGGCATAATGATGATTTTCGACTCTCGTAAAGAGGGCTCTGGACGTCCATGCAAAACATCCAAACGTATAGACCGCCTAATTTTGAGATTTGTTAAAGTTGATCCAAGTCTCTCGTTAACTGAGATGGCTGCACTATACTCGTCTATTTCTAAGTCCACTATTCGTAGAAGACTTCACATACAGCAAGGAACCATGAGTTCTGAACGCTATGTGAATGTTTTACGAATGAACATTGGCCAAATGACAGATCAACTTGGTGATCCATCGACTTGGTTATTTATGGATGATAATGCTACGTGTCACAGGAGTAGTAGAGTCAACTTATGCAAGTCTCAATTAGGGCTTAGGACATTATCTTGGCCAGCTCGTTCTCCTGATCTGAATCCCATAGAAAATGTATTGGAGTATTCTAAAACGTAACGTTCGTCGTTCACTGCTACCTACAGATGGCGTATCACAACTTACGTCACTGTTAAAAAGAGAGAGTGGAGAAAGTTAAATCAGTCAAAAATGAACTACAGTCCGTTTCATAAAAAGTGGATCATCCTAAAATTTGACTAAATAAAACATAAGTATGATACAGAAAGCATTTTTCATGTTATTTCATGTCCCTAATATATTTAAATATCCTTATATAATCTGATAAGCTATGATACAGTAACGGTTCTTAAGAAGCTAATATTTTGTGGCCCTACCCTTATTGTCAATGACATTACCAATTCGTCTAGGCATTGATTCGATGATATCGTTGATTTTTGACTGATCCAACTTTCTCCACTCTCTTTTTAACAGTGATGTAAGTTGTGATACGCCATCTGTAGGTAGCAGTGAACAACGAACGTTACGTTTCAGAATACTCCATACATTCTCTATGGGATTCAGATCAGGAGATCGAGTCTAGTGCAGCCATCTCAGTTAATGAGAGACTTGGATCAACTTCAACAAATCTCAAAATTAGGCGGTCTCTACGTTTGGATGTTTTGCGTGGACGGCCAGAGCCCTCTTTACGAGAGTCGAAAATCATCATTATGCCATCGATGCACATTTGTGTAAGGGACATTTAGTCGCTTGCTTGTAGCTCGCAAAGAAAACCTTTGTTCTAGCAATGCTGACACTTTGCCTTTTGTGAATGCGATCTCGTTATTGTTCATTTGTGCTTTGTATTGTTTTCAACCGGTAAGAGATAGATTTCTAGCTGAAAGCAATCAGGACTGCTGCCAACACCACCGCAACGAAGTCAGGAAGCTATGGAACATGAAGTCCAGTTAATCACATGTAGCAGTTATATTATTGTTGATGAATGATGGTGCTATACTGGCTCTGATTGACCGATTTTCTTTATTTTTGTTTTGCTTGATAGCTTTTGGCATGTAGAACAACATATTACATAACAAAGGAAACAAATGTAATTTTATAAGAGTGAGGTATGATTTTGTGTAACATTGCTAAATGAAGATCAAATTATCTACTACTTTTTTTATCTATAACAGGAAAACAACTCAATATTCATGCTTGAAATTTCCAACAATGATATTAGTAAGCACAACTGACATATCTTCCAAATTTCAGAGAAATTCGTTCAAGTTTGGCGGAGTTAGACAAAGTTGAAGTTAAGGCGATGTTTAAGGGTGATCCATTTTTTATGAAACAATCTGTATATCATCGAATCAATGCCTAGACGAATTGGTAATGTCATTGACAATAAGGGTAGGGTCACAAAATATTAGCTTCTTAAGAACCGTTACTGTATCATAGCTTATCAGATTATATAAGGACATTTAAATATATTAGGGACATGAAATAACATGAAAAATGCTTTCTGTATCATACTTATGTTTTATTTAGTCAAATTTTAGGATGATCCACTTTTTATGAAACGGACTGTAATATATCACATGCAGAATCAATGTCAAAAATGATGATTTTGCATGGGCATGAGAGGTTGATATATCGATAATTAGAAAAGTAAAGCAGAAAAATCTGATTCCGAGATCTCTGAGGGTTAACAATGAACATTGAACACAAACGTGATTTCCTAGCATGCGGGTGTCGACGATTCTTTGCTTCTACAATTTTAGGATAACTGAAGCCGACGCGAGTCCTCAGGATAGTGTCTCATCTTTGGAAGGCTCTACCGCATCCGATGTTCCACTGATTCAACTGCGGACAAATCGGCATCAGATTCTAACTCGACATAAACGGACAACTTCTTACATACAGAGAGGTTCGATTATCGATGGACCCGATAAATATGAAGATCACCGAACAGCTGCTGAAGTAAGAAAGCATGAATGCATTTTGTTTGTGCAAGTGGGGATCCGTGAGGTCGTGTCTCATTAGTGGGTCACAAAACGATCTAGAGAAATGCGAATCGGCAGCTAGAATTAGACATACAGTAAAATAAAACAAATTATAAGTCTCTCGGCAACAAAATAGAAAATAAGCATCAACAAACCAGCATCTCAGGCAGCATTGAAACTGATGATGCAATTTTCTATATTTTCCTTCGTGAAGGCGCCTTTTCAAAGAAGTCCATCACTTAATCAATTATGCAGAATCGCATAAAGGTCGAATCTGACTTGATGTTGCGCAAGTGCGTAATTTGTCGTGGAGACTTGTCCTCAACCTACAAACTGACTTTGAATCCGCTTGAGTTTAGCTTGAATTCGCTAAGCAAAGGAGGGTGCCGGGTTCGAAATCAGGGGTCAATATTTCGCAGAATATTATATTATTATGTTGATTAATTATTTTAATAATCACACTAGTTAAATAATAATTAATCAATAATTTGGCGCATTTATTATTTTAATTGCTAAACGCTTCTGTCATGTGTACATGTGATATACATGCAATACTCTCGGATTCTTTGAGAATTGTAGAGCTTGTGCTTTCAAGCTACAACAATTGTAGACTTGAAGCTTATTAGTATATCGAGAAAGTATTAAATCTGATTGCTCCTTAGCCAATAGCTAAATATAGGCTAATAAACAGGCAATTCGACTCGACCATTTTTCTTCAAAATAGAGCAGTTATGGAGCATTAACACTCCACGTTTCGGGATCACGTCCAATGATCACGGGCATGACAACAAGATCAAATCAAGTGGATGAACGGTTCATTCAGAAATTGCAGAGAGAATAAGGGAACTTGAACATTGTCATCACAATGCACCTTTCACCCGCTTGATTTATTTATCAGTGCTGCCCCGAAACGCTGAGTGTTGATAATCCTTCAATCGTTATTTTTGATATGACGTTCGAACCTTTACTGCAACATTCTAACCGATTGGTTATCTTAAACGACTAATTCAACAACCAATAAGTTCACTCTGATTGAATTCCTCTTTCCAGGTGGAAACATCAGCGGCTCTTTCATCCTCTTCTCCATCGAATGGTCTTCATATCGTTCCAGTAATTCCTTCCACTGACGACCATCATGGTGATAACTACGCAACAATCCATAAAATTATGAACGGAGCACCGACTAATGGGCGTGTCAGCAGTATTTCATCCGAAGTTGGTGCATCTCATCAAGGAAATCAAACTTCATTCAGGGGACAATCACTCCAGAGCGTAGTACAGAATTCATCTCCGACTTCCATTGGAACAAACACCAATAGAGACTTACCGTCTTCTTCCATTTATATTCCCAATACAAAAGCTGGTTCCAACATGACGAGAATAGATGGTTTTGATGGTCGTGAACATAGTGGAGAGAAATCGCTGCCTGTTAGTGGAGAATATTCAACTGGTGGAGCAGCTGTTAATGGGAATATGGAAGCAAAGTATATGCAAAGTAATATTGCGTCGGTGAGGGCAGCAGGTGGTTCTTCAAGAAGACATGATATCTATGGGACTACTTCATCATTAGAGGGTAGCAGTGCTATGCATGGAAGAGGAATGGGACAGCGAGGAGAAATCAGAGAAGATCTAGCTTATGCGTCAATTCACATACAGAACGCAGGTAGCGGAAATGGAGTAATGGAAAGTGTTGATTCAGCTGGAATGGGCATCGAAGGAGCAAGTGCAAATCTTGAAGAACATGGTCTCCACACCCAAGGAGTGTCGATGAGCAGAGTTGGCGATACTCCAGCATCTTCGTCAATTTATGTTGGAAATGCTGGAGGAACCTCTGCCAACAGAGCTCGTTCAACAAGTGGAAATGGCGGGCTATATGAAGGAGGAATTGGAGGCCAGGGAGGAACTGGCGGGTCTATGGCATCTTCGTCAATTTATGTTGGAAATGCTGGAGGAACCTCTGCCAACAGAGCTCGTTCAACAAGTGGAAATGGCGTGCTATATGAAGGAGGAATTGGAGGCCAGGGAGGAACTGGCGGGTCTATGGCATCTTCGTCAATTTATGTTGGAAATGTTGGAGGAACCTCTGCCAACAGAGCTCGTTCAACAAGTGGAAATGGCGGGCTATATGAAGGAGGAATTGGAGGCCAGGGAGGAACTGGCGGGTCTATGGCATCTTCGTCAATTTATGTTGGAAATGTTGGAGGAACCTCTGCCAACAGAGCTCGTTCAACAAGTGGAAATGGCGTGCTATATGAAGGAGGAATTGGAGGCCAGGGAGGAACTGGCGGGTCTATGGCATCTTCGTCAATTTATGTTGGAAATGCTGGAGGAACCTCTGCCAACAGAGCTCGTTCAACAAGTGGAAATGGCGTGCTATATGAAGGAGGAATTGGAGGCCAGGGAGGAACTGGCGGGTCTATGGCATCTTTGTCAATTTATGTTGGAAATGCTGGACGAAACTCATTTCACAGGAATGCTGAAATTTCTTCAGTCGAGAGCAGCAGATTTCAAAATTCATTCATCGGAACAGAGGGAGGATTGTCTGGAAGTCATGATGATCTTCTGCAAGGAGTTGTTAGCGATGAAGTAAGCTCGACAAGAATTGTTGGTTTAGAACGAGAAATGAACTGGCACGCCGAACGAAGTGGTGAAAATGGAGACTCCAAAGAGAAAGTTAGCGAGCACTCTTTTGTAGAGATTAACTCGCGGCTAAGAAATCAAGAAGACATTTAACAGGACAGACACGACAGCCAAATAGAACTCAATGTTCACATCAGGAATGTATTCTCATATTCAGAGGAGATAATGCACTGTACTTGACTGCTTCATTCGATGTCACAGTATTTCATTCGCTTTGAAGACATTTCGAATCGTTCTTGAGAAAGCAGTTTTACCTCACTGTAGATATGCATTACACTACATCACAACCGCAGTGTTTGCCTATTGAATCACGCATGTCAAATATCATGCATCAATTTCGTACACAGTATGCGTGGAATAAGATTTAGTTCAACGCTTTCTACCACTAAAATTCTTTCAGAACCTTAATTCCATACCTCACTCATATGTTTTGTTACGTTCTATAGAAATCGGCATCATCATTGCTTATCTGATATTCAGAAATCGATTTGCTGTTTATGGACAATGCAAGGTCAACTCTAAGCAACAATTGGTGCATCAAAAGTGTTTTAATTTTTTTAAGAAAGGTGGAATTCTTTGTTGGATTTCCTTTATTCTTCCCAAACAAACACGATGTCTTTCAGCCGTACCGGCGACATCGTCAGCCAGATAAATGATTAATGCCTGATAATGCCATGATAAACAGGCATTTATTTCCCTGATGATGGTCTCCTCCAGCGGCTGAAAGGCCATGCGCTTGTTTTGGAAGAATGAAGGAAATATTTTGACATGAACTTCTCTCATATCTTAAAATATGAATGGCTGGTCCTTTATTTTCTGAAGTACTAGACTGATTGGATAAAATGCTTTCAATACTACAATATTCTTGCCTCATTTTCCAAACTTTCAATTTATTGTATTCACTACCTGTTGCATGCATTTGACTCGAATAATGTGACTATTCCAGCCAATCGGTTTATGTGGTGAATCCACTCAATTTATCGACAAAAGCGCATGGCCGTTTGAAATCCGAATTTGTAGTCGATCTGCTACTGTATTTTTGAAGTTACAAGTAATTGTAGCTTTCAAAGATTTTTGTCCAATGAATATTATACACAATTGTGTTTCCTCTACTTGTGCGACATCATTTTTGCCATCTTTTTCCAAGTTACTCACAGACGTTATCGTTTTAGACACTCTCTAATATGCTCCTTTTATAACCCGAGACTACATCAGTCATATTTGGCAATAAATTCATTCCTACAAATTTTGTTCTCTGAAGCCTTTCGATTTCCGAATTTGGACAGTTCTCGAGCATATTTACATTTTGTCAAAAATCTCAGAAAGTATGACAGGTATAGAGCTCAAATTATGGAAAATCTAGTTAGTGGAACACCTTGAATTCTCCAGTTTACATGTAAGTTATGAGTATTTTCGATAAATGCTGACAGGGATTGGTTTTCGTTTAAATCTTGCTGACAGCCATTCCGAGGAATGCACTGCAGCTTTCTCTCATTGTCAGCTTCAATACTGCTCTTCTTTCATCAACGCTGAACGATAGTGCTTGGAGTAGGATTATGGAAATTATCATTATGGAAACCTAATTATGGAAAAGCACTGTGCTTAGTCACAGAGGCAACTTGTCAAAGTTGAGGCAATTGGAAAAGTGACTTTCATGAATATTCCAGGCTGTTGGTACTCCAGCTGTGACAACAATGAATGAATGAATATTTTATTGTATAGAAAGTACAATAGGTGACACAGGTTGCTAGAGCAACACTTACGCGTAACCCGAACCAACAAAAAAACATTATTTGAATACTTTACAATGCGATGAACAATCGTACTCTCGAAGTCTCTTTTTAAAAATAGGAACTGATTCCGCCTTAACCACGGTGTCCAGTAGACTGTTCCAAATCGCCGCTATTCGGTGACTGAAAAATAGCGTCTGCAGTCATAATGTGGAGTTCCGAGCGCTTTCAGTTTGTAAGAATGTCCTCGTGTGATGGTGTCGGAGAACTGGAAAAAATTATCGAAGGGCAAGTCGACCTCGTTATTGATCATTTTATATACAAATACTAAGTCCAAAAAGATCCTTCTCGCCTCAAGAGATTCAATGCCTAGTATAGAAAGGCGGGATTTATAATCAGAGAAAGTCAAGTTGGCTCGTCGACATGCATTTTTGGTGTAGTATTTTTGTAGTTTTTCGACCACTTTAATATCCTTAATGCGATAAGGACTCCATCCATACCTGAGAACAATATTCGACTAATGGTCGAACATATGTAATATATGCCTTCATGAGATGAGATGATTGATTAGTCGAAAAACAACGCAAGACCAAATAAGCTCGAGACATTCCCTTTGTGGCTACATCGTTGCAATGGAAGGAAACTTTGAGATCTGATGTGAAAAGAACACCAATATTGCGAAACTCAGATGATGGATTGATGCTCACATTGTTCAAATGATATACCCGATTAAATGTTGAACCAAACGATATAGATTTAGTCTTCGGAATGGAGATAGACAGTTGCCACTTGTTAGCCCATCTACTGATGTCTGAGAGTGATTCTTGTAAAGAGTTCATCTGTTCAACACCTCCCGAAGTGTACAGATTAAGGTCATCAGCGAAAAGAGAAAATTTACAATCCGCATTGATAGCATTACAAATGTCATTAATGTAAATCAAAAATAGCCGTGGCCCCAACACTGAGCCTTGTGGGACCCCACTTGAGATTAGCATGTTATTGGATAAACTGTCATCAACTACTACAGTTTGGATACGACCACACAGAAACTCATGAATCCAATGCAATAGCTCAAACTTGATACCGTATGATTCTAATTTCAGCAAAAGTTTCCGATGGCGCAAAGTATCAAAGGCTTTTGCAAAATCAATGCTTATCACATTCACTTGTTGCTTTGCATTTACAGCCGCAGTCCAATCATTTAAACAAGATAGTAAGTTTGTGCACGATGAGCGTCCTTTTAGAAATCCATGTTGATTGTTCGTGATAATGTTATTTATATTCAAATTGTCAGACAGACGATCACCAATGATGGTCTCCATAACACGGCACACAACACTAGTTAGCGCAATTGGTCTGTAATTCTCCACAACAGATCGATTGCCCGATTTAAAAAGAGGAAAAATCACGGATCTTTTCCATGCATTGGGAATGCAGCCGGTGGTAAGAGATGTTTCAAAAAGTATTTGGAAAGGGACTGATAATTCGTCAGCGAGGCGTTTAAGAAAAATTGGAGGAAGATAATCAGGAGTGAAAGAGAATTTTTCAGGTAACTTTTTGAGCTTTTCAGCTATCAAAGCAATTGGAAACGTGACACTGTATAGGTCCACCCTATCATCAACCGAGGGATTGAAAGAAGGAATGAATTCGTTGTCAGACACGAAAACAGAACAAAAATATCTATTAAATACTTCCGCCTTTTGGAATGAGTCGAAAATAATATCATTGTTCATAGATTGCAATGTTGGAATAAAAGGACGCTTATTCAATTTATTTCTAACATATGAAAAGAAGGTTTTGCTATCTTTCTTGTTTATGATATTGTATTCATAATCACTGTAGAACTTGGAAACAGCATTCTTGTAATCAGAGCAAATTAGCTGGTAACGCGGAAGTAGAGATGGATCGGTGCGACTTTTCCTGTACAGATTACGTTTCTTGGCCAAAATGCGGCGTAAAAATTTTGGTAAAGCAATGCGCTTGTTTTTACGCTTCAATGGAACAAACCGTTTTTGAGAAATAATGTCATGCAGGACATGGCATATATTATTCCAAAATGATTGAACGTCGGGATGACGTTGATAAAGACCAAACCAATCAATATCTGACAAAAAAGATTTGATCGCAGCATAGTCCGCCATAAAAAGGTCATGAACATATTTGGGATTCGATGTGTGGATTCGATGTGGGATTCAATATGTGAAAGAAGTGAAAAGGTCCTGATTAACAAAACAAGCGCATCAAAATTTGTTCTCAAGTATTTTCAAGCACGTATACAAACACAGAAATCTAACGTCTCAGTATGGAGACCTATAAAGTCACTTCATAAGAGAAGACATTAAAAATTAGTGGTCTTGAAAAAATCAAAAGATATCGGCACGAAATGCATTTTGACCGAAATCTTCCATGATAACATTGGCGGATTCTTTTTTAAAGGGTACACGTGAACCTCTGATACACAGATTAACTGACTTCACTATTTCTACAGATATTTTTGTTCGGAGCCACATCATCACGGAGGAATATTTCTCTTGATCGCATGTGGCAGGTTTTAGGGCATGTCTTCAAAAATTGTCGGCACTCTTTACCTGACCCTCCATTTGTGCCAAATATCAATGGAGTAAAAGTACCATGTTCTACATCCTAAACTCTTTATATTTATTTTCTCTTTTTTTCGTTCTCATGTTGGATAAAAATTTCAGAGGTAGATTTATTTTGGTTGCTTGGAGCATTGACGTGCGTAGCACGCACATTGTAAAATGAGGTTACTCCGCACGACCAAAATCCACCTTCCTTAATATCCAGCCGTGCTTCTGATGAAATATTGGCAGATTTTAACTCAAAGGATTTATTTGAAGTGGCTGAAGATGATCATGAACACTGATAGATGAAATTATGTTGGAAAGAATTAGGAATGCTTTGATTGTTAATATACACAACATTTTTCGGTCAACATCCACAACCCATCTTAAAGTAAAAAAGAAATTCATCAAAGGGTTAGAAGTGAGGCTCTGTTATTTAAAAAGGCTTTGTAAGCATTTCAAACATAGAACATATTTGACACAAGTCGAGTACCCGGTATGGGTTGGCAAGAATGGATATGCAAAATGATTGACATCAATGAAATATTAATAAGATGAATGAATGATGATGATAATAATGCGACCAGTCGCATATCCTTTGACTTCCTGTTTTACCTGAAGATGGTCTGTGGATGCTGAACCCAGTCAGAACCCCAGGAAACTCGCTATATTCCTTCCTTACACATCTCAACATTTAGAGTCGAAAACTAGACATCTATTGAGTTTCCAGGTACAAGGTGTACCAAAAACTGGCCAATTTCCCACCAAATCCTTTGATTACGACAAAGTTTCCTAAATTAACCTATATTATTTAGATTTCATTAACAATAAAACATTTAAATGTATACTATATTGGGGTGTGGCACACCCCTTTTGGCGGTTAATTGTAATTTCACTTCGACGTCGGACAACCGTTAATAAAATAGGCCTACCTTTAATCAATTCAAATCAATTGCAGACAGTTGTCAAAGTGCAAATGAGGTTATAATCAAAAAGGCCTACTATACTTGCTTCTAACTACTCAATTTGTTGAGAGCTTTCTGAACCTTCGGATTTGCCCATCAAGTGAAGGACAGATACTAAGACAACTGGTTCACTGGCATTAATCTTCTGTTGCTTTGACTAAAGCATCATTAATTGAGCAGCTTATGTGCATGGCATAGGCCCACTCATCAATATGGGATCTAAATAGTAGGATCTAAGTTTAGAAACATGGCGCATTTACATAAGAACTATAAAGCACTTTTTTGAAAGCTTGCTTATTAATTTTTTTCAATGGTCCAGAACACATGTTCAGAAACACTGTTGTGCAGACATGCTAAATTGCAGTTCAGAGCATAAAGCTCATTTTCAGTAGTATTTTTTGACTTTGAATGCAATGTACAAAAAGTGCGGTTTATTGAAAGTCAGTTTTAGAATGATGGCATTAAACTAAGACATTGCGTTGAACCTGCACTACTTTTCTCCCTTTCGCAAGACAATTATTCAATTGACACTTGAAACCTGAAACTTATGCTATATGCTGAATGCTGAAATCATGCCCACTTTTTAATCAACATCATTATATAGGCTGATATTGGTTTCTGCAAATAAAAGTTAATTGCTACTGATTGATATGGCATTTAATTAATGCATGAAAAATGAAACTTAGGCTTCATGCATGGGATGCAATTGCATAATCTATCTAGATGCTAGACAATTGCTTTGAAGTATTTGAAAATTGATTATCACATAGTTTCCCATTCTTTTTATTTAAAATGTTGTTAGGCCTATTTAATAAAAGATAAATGAAATTATGTTGGAAAGAATCAGGAATGCCTTGATATTAAACAATTCTTGATATTGTTTTATATGTTTCTTGATATTGTATGATGCTTTGATATTGAACTTAAATCTGTTGAATCACATTTTAGAATGTTGTCATTAATGTGGAAATCACATGGTATGGAAATTTATGAGTATTAATTCATTTTGTTTTCCGCAAATAGCTTGAGTTCTTGATTTGAAGTTTTAATTCTAAAATGGAATTTTTGTTTTTAATAATCTCAATAAAAAATCATGGAACGTCTATGAAACGTATACATGTAGGTCAGCCAATTAAGGAGGCGCTGGGTTTTACTTTTTAATGAGTTCAATTGCTTCTTAAAGCACAACTACAATGCTTGTAGAACTGTCCTGGTTCCATTTCTACAAAATCGCAATATTTAGAACTGTGTTTAAAAACCATCAATGACTGCAAAGTACGGTGTCATTGTTTGATTTCTATGTATAGTATTTCATGCCAAACGTCATTACCGATTTTCTCATACTTGAAAGCTGTTTGAATATGAATTTTATGAACATTCATTGTCGTCTGCATCCTTCATATGCAGATAAACATTAGTCATGTCAAGTGAATATCGCGTTCGACTTACATTTGAAGAAAGGAAACAAGTTTTAAAATGGTATTTCAAATGCGAGAATATCTGAGAAGTCCAGAGACAATGGAAAGCCATTTATGACTATGAACCTCCACGTCGAGACACAATTAAAAGGCATCCAAAAGTTCACTGTTCATCCGAGAACTGCTCGGTCAAAAGAAAATGTCAATTTAGTTGTCTCTGCATTCGGTGATGACCCAAGAAAATCAATCAGAGATTCAGACGACATTCAATCCATGAAGTACTGTCACTGCCAACTCGGACTGAGATAGCTTCGTACAATGGAGGCATAATGAGCTGAAGCTCCACCCTGCTGAAAATATGGCAGCTCCTCGTCATTCAGATACAATCTCCTGATTTCCGATATTACATGGGTACGTAGAAGCTCCAGATACTTCTCACCATCCACCGTCCCGCAGAAGAAGAATGGGCCTATCAAGCCGCGAGAAAAAAGACCTACCCATGCGGTAACACCAGGGAGATTACCTACTGTAAAATTTGATGATGATTCTCTTCAGCCCAGTAGATATTGTTGTGGCGATTGAGTCGACCATTCAATTTAAACGTGGCCTCATCAGACAATACGAACATGTTTGGAAAGTCTAGATTGGCTTCTGTGTCACGTAAAAACCACTCACAAAACTCGACCCGCCTATCGAAGTCATCTTCATATAATTTATGCAGAAGTAGTCCGGGAGCCAGGGCAAAGATGTGCAGGGAACGAGGTAGTAAATTTTTCATGCTCAGACGAGTTTTCTATACAGAGAGGAGTTCAGATCACAACGTCTGCCGATGTCAGTCATTTGCACCTGTCTAGTACAGGCGCATGTTAACTCCCGAAAACTACCTCAAAATACATGAGAAGAGGTAGCATATGTCCTCTATTCATGTACAAGACAAAAGCTCAGCTGATTTATGAACAGAAAATAACAGACACGTAGGAATTTGGTAAAATCCTTAACAGACACCTCGAAGCACCGTCGAAATATACCGGTTTTGCAGGATCGGAGGTAGAACAAAAGATTACAAAAGATAAAAAGCGCAGTGCCTAGTATTTTTCATGAAGACCCTAACAGACATCTAGCTAGTTGCATAATTGCAAACAGACACTTAAAACATGTGAAAATGCCCATTTTTCGATGAAACAATCAATTTGTTGATGAAAAATATTCAACGCTTCACATACATCATCAAAATGAAAGAACTGACCTTACATTGATATACTGCCTTTGGGATGGGTGTGACAAGCACACTCAAGAGCTTTTTATGGCTGTAAAACTAAATTTTGTATGTTATTTTGCAACATATATCAAGTACATATGATGAAAATTAAAAATATCATCTCCAAGAAAATATTGCTTTTATAAATACATACAAATGACATCTCCTGTTCACAAATACACGTTACCGGCAAATTGTTGTTTTTCACGACCTATCATAAACATTTGCTACAATTTCTCGCTCCATCCCATGACTGCGTGCCTAGGTAAGTAATTTGATTATTGAATATAATAGTGCACTGCATGACGCTGCATCAGTGGAGTACACTACAGACTGTCTGTGTTTCCGTGATGCTATACAGCCTGCTGCCGGTCGGATAGGTACGAAGTTGGATGAGATTTCACGTCACAGCAACTTCACCTTCATCGTTAATATGTTTTGATATTGCCTTTACGCAAACAAAGTTGTGATTCTGTATGCTATTGGCGACAAGCTCCAGCCACAGCCTTAATATAATTCGGTGTAATCAACATATCTCCTACAGAAATAAAGACACTGCATGCGCATAATAATTGTGATTGAGTGTGATGAATATTTCAGTGTTCAGAACAACCTTTGGCCAAAGAACCTAAAATTGTTGGTGAACTGAGAAAAGCTTTCAATTTTTGAGCGATTTATTTTAGGGATTTTGCTTTTCTCCGTAGAGGGCGTTGCTATGTACATAGAAAATCATCAACAGAAATGTTAAAATGTTTTGGAAGTGTAGAAGAAAACTAATTTTTGCGGATGAAATCTTCTTCATTCATCGTCTGAATCACTCCAGTCACTATCACTGTCTCCGACAGCTCCATCGACATCCATGTCACTTTCACTGTCGTCGTCATCATCATCGAAAGACTGAAATCAAAAGTAATGTTGGAATAATGAAATACTGGTAGCTGAAACATCTACATTGCTGTACTGATTCACGCCAAAATTCCGCGTATGTACTATTACTGTGTATGTGCAATAGAGAATCTTTGCATTTACAAGTAAGAATCTGTTTTCAGCATAATCAATATTGTAAGTGAGATCAATATAGTAATTGAGATCAATATTGTAAGTGAGATCAATGTTGTAAGTAATATTGTCGCTATAAATGGATGCTAGTATTTTTACGGGCATTAAATAGTGAGATATCAAGAACATGGCAGCAATGTATAATGTAAAAAATCCCTAGGACTTTTGGATTTATTTGTTGAAGAATTAGTTTGATACATGCTCCTGTAATACATACCTGTGTGTTGCCGTCAATGTTGTTATGCACGGGTGGTCCATTGAACCACCCAGGTTCATACAACCCGTTAGACCAAGTCCATCCGAAGTTCTCTGGGACCAGTCCAATTGTCGGATTTGGGAGATGAGATCTATTCCACAGGATTGATACATATTGAGCTCGAAGGATCTTTTGTCGCAAGGTTCGCCAGCAAGGCGGAAATAGGGCGGGGTTTAACCTTTTCACGTTGGAGAGAGTGTTATCCTGTAAATGAATATGGATTTTTGTTATTCCAAGAAAGAATTCCTTCTCAAAGTGATTTCATAGTCTATAGCATTTTGTATTTTAATATTCTTTGAGAGGATGTACTGTTGTGTAATGCCAAGGAAGTTAAGATATATATATATATATATATTAAGTTATATAAATTATGCAAGTAAAAATGTATAAGTAAAAATAATAAATTATATAAGTTATATAAAGTTTATATATATATATTATTAGCGGCTAGTATTCCGAGTTTTTGTAGAGATACCGACGATTTCTTAAAAAAGTTACCTAAATTTATTAATGATGAAATTTTAGCCACTTTTGACGTTCAATCTCTGTATACAAGTATACCACATTCATTAGGTATAGAGGCTATTGAATTCTGGTTAACGGAAAAACGACATATGATTCCAAACAGAATAAGCAATTACTTCATTTTACAAGGGCTGAATCTTATCTTAGATAACAATATCTTCACTTTTAATAAGTTGTTTTACAAACAAAGATCGGGAACCGCAATGGGTACCAAATGTGCACCATCTTATGCGAACCTTGTGATGGGATACCTGGAGACCACACTTTATCAAAAGATAAGAGAATTTTTGTCAGAAGCTCAATGTGAGTATTTTATCTCGAAATGGACACGATATCTTGACGACTGCTTCATTGTTTGGCCGAAGGAATTCGGAGACATTTCTCTTCTATATAATTGCTTAAATAATTTAAATCAAAATATCGTATTCACAATGGAAAATAGTTCATCCTCAATGCATTTCTTGGATGTGAAATTATACAAAAAAAGTAATAGACTGGAAACCGATGTATACAGGAAACCAACTGACAGTATGTCATATGTTCCATACAAATCTTGCCATCGAAGACATATTTTACGAAACATTCCATTTAGTCTAGCTTGCCGCCTTAAAAAAGTCGTGTCTGAAAAGGAAATATTGCCCTTACGACTTGAAGAATTGAAACAAAAACTAATAAGATTAGATTATCCTAAGAAGTTAATTGATGGGTCGATTGAAAAAGCTTTGAAGACTAGTGATGATAATTCTACTGTTTCACGTAAACCAAGTAATGAAAAGAAAATCCGATTCATGAGTACATATAACCCGAACAACCCGAAGTCATTTCATAAAGTTGTCCAGCCCTCTTTTCAAAGTTTAAAAATGTTGCCTCCGTTTAACAGCTACCAAATTCAAGCCACTTATAAACAACCACAATCCCTCTTGTCACTACTACGGCGAAACAAAAATGATGAAATAAAAGGTGTAAGAAAATGTAACGAGAACAAATGCGGAACTTGTCATTATATTATTGAAGGAAAGACATTTCATTTCCGCAGCAGAACATTTAACATCAAACATAACATGAACTGCTACTCTCATAATGTAATTTACGTGTTGCGATGTTTGGGGTGTATGGAGTTATATATTGGTCAAACTGGAGATCTATTAAAAAACAGAATGACAGTGCATAGACATCATATTAAGCACCCAGATGCAGCTCCATTACCTGTCAGTAGACATATTTCTCGATGCGCCGCGGATAAAGACAAGCAGTTTGAAGTGATGCCTTTCTTTCAGCTTTCATGGAACACGACTAAACATGTGAGAGAGATCAAAGAAAGCTGCTTCATTTCCCAATTTAAACCTTCTTTGAATTCTGTGTAATTTTTTTCTTTCCATTCAGTTGTAATATTGTATTGCCTAGCTCCTGATGCATGATTAGATGTAATAATTAATACATCGAAACCGGTAGCTACAGGAATTTGACTTTTAGTCCATATTATCTATTATTTATTATTTACTTATATATATATATATGAAAAATAGTAGAATCCAAAATGGAAAAAATAATAAATTCCAAAAAAGGTTCCAAGGAAAACTGAGAAATCTTATTCCCTGACGCGTTTCTGTATCTCTACAATAACTCCTCACCTTATTAATCAATTTTTTTAAAAGTTCGTCAACTTTTAACGACAAAATTGACGAACTCAACATTTCATTGAAAAATTAAGGAAACATGATTCTGTGGATGAAAATGTGCTATTTTTAACATTCGATGTCGTTTCTCTCTATACAAGTATACCGCATGATTTAGGTATTGAATCTATTGGCTATTGGATAGAAAAATATAGCGATGTCATGTGTGATAGATTCACCAAGGAATTCATATTATCTTCGATACATTTAATTCTGAAAAATGACTACTTCAAATTTGAGAATGACTTTTACCTGCAACAATCTGGTACTGCCATGGGGACAAAAATGGCCTCCACCTATGCCATATTATTTATGGGGTTTCTGGAAGAGAAGATGTATTCCATAACTAAAGAAATATACAATGACGACACATCTTCTAGAATAACAGAAAACTGGATAAGATATATTGATGATTGTTTCATTGTTTGGAACACAGAATTCGGGAGTATTGATAATTTTAATGCAATTTTAAACAATCTTAATCCATCTATTATTTGGTTTACCATGGAAAGTGATCGCCAGAAGGTTAATTTTCTCGATGTTACTGTGTACAAAGAACGCGAAAAACTGGAAACGAAAATTTATCACAAGCCGACAGACAGCATGAGTTATGTGCCATTCAATTCTGCACACCCAAGGCATATCGTTTATAATATCCCTTACAATCTTGCTAGAAGAGTAGAAATGTTGGTATCCAATCCTATCAACAAATCTATTGAATTAAGTGATCTGAAAAAAGTTTTACTGAAATTAAATTACCCGAATAATTTGATCGAGAGCGCATTTGAGCGCGCATCACGAGAAACTAACAAAAAAGAAAACGTACAAAACAATGAAAACCTAATCCCATTTGTGACGACATATAACAAAGATAATCCGAATATTTATAATGAAGTAATCGCTCCTACTATAGGGGCTTTAAGATTAATGGATTCCTTTAAGAACAGTCGAATTATAAAAGCATACAAACAACCCAAAAACTTGTATAGAATATTAAACAGAAATAACAAAGAAATCATAAACGGTATAACGAAGTGTGGTGAACCCAGATGTAGTTGTTGTAATTGCTTGGTTGTTGGAGAGAGTGTCGATTTTAAAGTAGAAAACGTTTTAAGAACTTTCAATATTAAATCGAATCTTAACTGCCTTTCATGCAATGTAATTTACGCTCTCTTTTGCAAAGGTTGTCATCAGTTTTATATCGGCCAAACTGGTGGAATGTTTAGGACGAGAATAACGATTCATAGGCAACATATATCACATCCGCATTATGCCATCCTAAACGTAAGCAAGCACATAGCATCTTGTGCTAGTGAGCATGAGGTAAAATTTATGGCCGCACCGATATATCAATTGCCTCCTCAATGCAGTAAATACCACAGAGAGAAAAAAGAAGAGTTTTTCATTTCTATGCTTAAACCTCCACTGAATAAGAATGAACATTAAAATATCCATGCATATTTTGCATTAAATTGTTTGATTTAAATATAATTTCATTCCCTTTGACAAGCTCTAAGAGTGAGCAGAAACGCGTCAGGGAATAAGATTTCTCAGTTTTCCTTGGAACCTTTTTTGGAATTTATTATTTTTTCCATTTTGGATTCTACTATTTTTCATATATATATATATATAAGTAAATAATAAATAATAGATAATATGGACTAAAAGTCAAATTCCTGTAGCTACCGGTTTCGATGTATTAATTATTACATCTAATCATGCATCAGGAGCTAGGCAATACAATATTACAACTGAATGGAAAGAAAAAAATTACACAAAATTCAAAGAAGGTTTAAATTGGGAAATGAAGCAGCTTTCTTTGATCTCTCTCACATGTTTAGTCGTGTTCCATGAAAGCTGAAAGAAAGGCATCACTTCAAACTGCTTGTCTTTATCCGCGGCGCATCGAGAAATATGTCTACTGACAGGTAATGGAGCTGCATCTGGGTGCTTAATATGATGTCTATGCACTGTCATTCTGTTTTTTAATAGATCTCCAGTTTGACCAATATATAACTCCATACACCCCAAACATCGCAACACGTAAATTACATTATGAGAGTAGCAGTTCATGTTATGTTTGATGTTAAATGTTCTGCTGCGGAAATGAAATGTCTTTCCTTCAATAATATAATGACAAGTTCCGCATTTGTTCTCGTTACATTTTCTTACACCTTTTATTTCATCATTTTTGTTTCGCCGTAGTAGTGACAAGAGGGATTGTGGTTGTTTATAAGTGGCTTGAATTTGGTAGCTGTTAAACGGAGGCAACATTTTTAAACTTTGAAAAGAGGGCTGGACAACTTTATGAAATGACTTCGGGTTGTTCGGGTTATATGTACTCATGAATCGGATTTTCTTTTCATTACTTGGTTTACGTGAAACAGTAGAATTATCATCACTAGTCTTCAAAGCTTTTTCAATCGACCCATCAATTAACTTCTTAGGATAATCTAATCTTATTAGTTTTTGTTTCAATTCTTCAAGTCGTAAGGGCAATATTTCCTTTTCAGACACGACTTTTTTAAGGCGGCAAGCTAGACTAAATGGAATGTTTCGTAAAATATGTCTTCGATGGCAAGATTTGTATGGAACATATGACATACTGTCAGTTGGTTTCCTGTATACATCGGTTTCCAGTCTATTACTTTTTTTGTATAATTTCACATCCAAGAAATGCATTGAGGATGAACTATTTTCCATTGTGAATACGATATTTTGATTTAAATTATTTAAGCAATTATATAGAAGAGAAATGTCTCCGAATTCCTTCGGCCAAACAATGAAGCAGTCGTCAAGATATCGTGTCCATTTCGAGATAAAATACTCACATTGAGCTTCTGACAAAAATTCTCTTATCTTTTGATAAAGTGTGGTCTCCAGGTATCCCATCACAAGGTTCGCATAAGATGGTGCACATTTGGTACCCATTGCGGTTCCCGATCTTTGTTTGTAAAACAACTTATTAAAAGTGAAGATATTGTTATCTAAGATAAGATTCAGCCCTTGTAAAATGAAGTAATTGCTTATTCTGTTTGGAATCATATGTCGTTTTTCCGTTAACCAGAATTCAATAGCCTCTATACCTAATGAATGTG
The DNA here is from genome assembly GCA_907163375.1 of Prostheceraeus crozeri. Lineage (NCBI taxonomy): Eukaryota > Metazoa > Platyhelminthes > Polycladida > Euryleptidae > Prostheceraeus > Prostheceraeus crozeri. The sequence continues at coordinate 75,185 of CAJQUW010001659.1, read as the reverse complement.
GTATACTTGTATACAGAGATTGAACGTCAAAAGTGGCTAAAATTTCATCATTAATAAATTTAGGTAACTTTTTTAAGAAATCGTCGGTATCTCTACAAAAACTCGGAATACTAGCCGCTAATAATATATATATATAAACTTTATATAACTTATATAATTTATTATTTTTACTTATACATTTTTACTTGCATAATTTATATAACTTAATATATATATATATATATATATATATATATATATATATATCTTAACTTCCTTGGCATTACACAACAGTACATCCTCTCAAAGAATATTAAAATACAAAATGCTATAGACTATGAAATCACTTTGAGAAGGAATTCTTTCTTGGAATAACAAAAATCCATATTCATTTACAGGATAACACTCTCTCCAACGTGAAAAGGTTAAACCCCGCCCTATTTCCGCCTTGCTGGCGAACCTTGCGACAAAAGATCCTTCGAGCTCAATATGTATCAATCCTGTGGAATAGATCTCATCTCCCAAATCCGACAATTGGACTGGTCCCAGAGAACTTCGGATGGACTTGGTCTAACGGGTTGTATGAACCTGGGTGGTTCAATGGACCACCCGTGCATAACAACATTGACGGCAACACACAGGTATGTATTACAGGAGCATGTATCAAACTAATTCTTCAACAAATAAATCCAAAAGTCCTAGGGATTTTTTACATTATACATTGCTGCCATGTTCTTGATATCTCACTATTTAATGCCCGTAAAAATACTAGCATCCATTTATAGCGACAATATTACTTACAACATTGATCTCACTTACAATATTGATCTCAATTACTATATTGATCTCACTTACAATATTGATTATGCTGAAAACAGATTCTTACTTGTAAATGCAAAGATTCTCTATTGCACATACACAGTAATAGTACATACGCGGAATTTTGGCGTGAATCAGTACAGCAATGTAGATGTTTCAGCTACCAGTATTTCATTATTCCAACATTACTTTTGATTTCAGTCTTTCGATGATGATGACGACGACAGTGAAAGTGACATGGATGTCGATGGAGCTGTCGGAGACAGTGATAGTGACTGGAGTGATTCAGACGATGAATGAAGAAGATTTCATCCGCAAAAATTAGTTTTCTTCTACACTTCCAAAACATTTTAACATTTCTGTTGATGATTTTCTATGTACATAGCAACGCCCTCTACGGAGAAAAGCAAAATCCCTAAAATAAATCGCTCAAAAATTGAAAGCTTTTCTCAGTTCACCAACAATTTTAGGTTCTTTGGCCAAAGGTTGTTCTGAACACTGAAATATTCATCACACTCAATCACAATTATTATGCGCATGCAGTGTCTTTATTTCTGTAGGAGATATGTTGATTACACCGAATTATATTAAGGCTGTGGCTGGAGCTTGTCGCCAATAGCATACAGAATCACAACTTTGTTTGCGTAAAGGCAATATCAAAACATATTAACGATGAAGGTGAAGTTGCTGTGACGTGAAATCTCATCCAACTTCGTACCTATCCGACCGGCAGCAGGCTGTATAGCATCACGGAAACACAGACAGTCTGTAGTGTACTCCACTGATGCAGCGTCATGCAGTGCACTATTATATTCAATAATCAAATTACTTACCTAGGCACGCAGTCATGGGATGGAGCGAGAAATTGTAGCAAATGTTTATGATAGGTCGTGAAAAACAACAATTTGCCGGTAACGTGTATTTGTGAACAGGAGATGTCATTTGTATGTATTTATAAAAGCAATATTTTCTTGGAGATGATATTTTTAATTTTCATCATATGTACTTGATATATGTTGCAAAATAACATACAAAATTTAGTTTTACAGCCATAAAAAGCTCTTGAGTGTGCTTGTCACACCCATCCCAAAGGCAGTATATCAATGTAAGGTCAGTTCTTTCATTTTGATGATGTATGTGAAGCGTTGAATATTTTTCATCAACAAATTGATTGTTTCATCGAAAAATGGGCATTTTCACATGTTTTAAGTGTCTGTTTGCAATTATGCAACTAGCTAGATGTCTGTTAGGGTCTTCATGAAAAATACTAGGCACTGCGCTTTTTATCTTTTGTAATCTTTTGTTCTACCTCCGATCCTGCAAAACCGGTATATTTCGACGGTGCTTCGAGGTGTCTGTTAAGGATTTTACCAAATTCCTACGTGTCTGTTATTTTCTGTTCATAAATCAGCTGAGCTTTTGTCTTGTACATGAATAGAGGACATATGCTACCTCTTCTCATGTATTTTGAGGTAGTTTTCGGGAGTTAACATGCGCCTGTACTAGACAGGTGCAAATGACTGACATCGGCAGACGTTGTGATCTGAACTCCTCTCTGTATAGAAAACTCGTCTGAGCATGAAAAATTTACTACCTCGTTCCCTGCACATCTTTGCCCTGGCTCCCGGACTACTTCTGCATAAATTATATGAAGATGACTTCGATAGGCGGGTCGAGTTTTGTGAGTGGTTTTTACGTGACACAGAAGCCAATCTAGACTTTCCAAACATGTTCGTATTGTCTGATGAGGCCACGTTTAAATTGAATGGTCGACTCAATCGCCACAACAATATCTACTGGGCTGAAGAGAATCATCATCAAATTTTACAGTAGGTAATCTCCCTGGTGTTACCGCATGGGTAGGTCTTTTTTCTCGCGGCTTGATAGGCCCATTCTTCTTCTGCGGGACGGTGGATGGTGAGAAGTATCTGGAGCTTCTACGTACCCATGTAATATCGGAAATCAGGAGATTGTATCTGAATGACGAGGAGCTGCCATATTTTCAGCAGGGTGGAGCTTCAGCTCATTATGCCTCCATTGTACGAAGCTATCTCAGTCCGAGTTGGCAGTGACAGTACTTCATGGATTGAATGTCGTCTGAATCTCTGATTGATTTTCTTGGGTCATCACCGAATGCAGAGACAACTAAATTGACATTTTCTTTTGACCGAGCAGTTCTCGGATGAACAGTGAACTTTTGGATGCCTTTTAATTGTGTCTCGACGTGGAGGTTCATAGTCATAAATGGCTTTCCATTGTCTCTGGACTTCTCAGATATTCTCGCATTTGAAATACCATTTTAAAACTTGTTTCCTTTCTTCAAATGTAAGTCGAACGCGATATTCACTTGACATGACTAATGTTTATCTGCATATGAAGGATGCAGACGACAATGAATGTTCATAAAATTCATATTCAAACAGCTTTCAAGTATGAGAAAATCGGTAATGACGTTTGGCATGAAATACTATACATAGAAATCAAACAATGACACCGTACTTTGCAGTCATTGATGGTTTTTAAACACAGTTCTAAATATTGCGATTTTGTAGAAATGGAACCAGGACAGTTCTACAAGCATTGTAGTTGTGCTTTAAGAAGCAATTGAACTCATTAAAAAGTAAAACCCAGCGCCTAAAGGAGATTTTCAAAGTGGTGGGCCTTAATTGGCTGACCTACATGTATACGTTTCATAGACGTTCCATGATTTTTTATTGAGATTATTAAAAACAAAAATTCCATTTTAGAATTAAAACTTCAAATCAAGAACTCAAGCTATTTGCGGAAAACAAAATGAATTAATACTCATAAATTTCCATACCATGTGATTTCCACATTAATGACAACATTCTAAAATGTGATTCAACAGATTTAAGTTCAATATCAAAGCATCATACAATATCAAGAAACATATAAAACAATATCAAGAATTGTTTAATATCAAGGCATTCCTGATTCTTTCCAACATAATTTCATTTATCTTTTATTAAATAGGCCTAACAACATTTTAAATAAAAAGAATGGGAAACTATGTGATAATCAATTTTCAAATACTTCAAAGCAATTGTCTAGCATCTAGATAGATTATGCAATTGCATCCCATGCATGAAGCCTAAGTTTCATTTTTCATGCATTAATTAAATGCCATATCAATCAGTAGCAATTAACTTTTATTTGCAGAAACCAATATCAGCCTATATAATGATGTTGATTAAAAAGTGGGCATGATTTCAGCATTCAGCATATAGCATAAGTTTCAGGTTTCAAGTGTCAATTGAATAATTGTCTTGCGAAAGGGAGAAAAGTAGTGCAGGTTCAACGCAATGTCTTAGTTTAATGCCATCATTCTAAAACTGACTTTCAATAAACCGCACTTTTTGTACATTGCATTCAAAGTCAAAAAATACTACTGAAAATGAGCTTTATGCTCTGAACTGCAATTTAGCATGTCTGCACAACAGTGTTTCTGAACATGTGTTCTGGACCATTGAAAAAAAATAATAAGCAAGCTTTCAAAAAAGTGCTTGATAGTTCTTATGTAAATGCGCCATGTTTCTAAACTTAGATCCTACTATTTAGATCCCATATTGATGAGTGGGCCTATGCCATGCACATAAGCTGCTCAATTAATGATGCTTTAGTCAAAGCAACAGAAGATTAATGCCAGTGAACCAGTTGTCTTAGTATCTGTCCTTCACTTGATGGGCAAATCCGAAGGTTCAGAAAGCTCTCAACAAATTGAGTAGTTAGAAGCAAGTATAGTAGGCCTTTTTGATTATAACCTCATTTGCACTTTGACAACTGTCTGCAATTGATTTGAATTGATTAAAGGTAGGCCTATTTTATTAACGGTTGTCCGACGTCGAAGTGAAATTACAATTAACCGCCAAAAGGGGTGTGCCACACCCCAATATAGTATACATTTAAATGTTTTATTGTTAATGAAATCTAAATAATATAGGTTAATTTAGGAAACTTTGTCGTAATCAAAGGATTTGGTGGGAAATTGGCCAGTTTTTGGTACACCTTGTACCTGGAAACTCAATAGATGTCTAGTTTTCGACTCTAAATGTTGAGATGTGTAAGGAAGGAATATAGCGAGTTTCCTGGGGTTCTGACTATGTTCAGGGTGGGTGGGGTGAAGATGTAAAAAGGTTTGTTTAATAAAGTTTGGTGGCCATTGATGGCTTAAAAATGGGAATGTAATGAGCAGTGTAGTTAGTTCACATAGATGTCATTTAATTCACATGCACTTAGTTGACATAGATAGACGGAATATGTTGATGCGGTAAGCTGATGGAGGTCAAGGAGCTACTTGAGTTCAATTTATTCAAGTTCCATGGCTATTGGGATCAAAGGGCAAGCAATTTGTCATGATTTAGCCACAGAGAATGAAGAAAGTCATTTATTTCAATCCATCAGTGAGCATTGAAGACAACAGGTACTGTGAGTTAAAGGATATAGAATATGTCCTAATTTTTCTCTAATGTCATGATTCTCGTATTAATGCGACAAGACCACGTGGCTGGAAATATTCAAGTGGCACTAGGCAAGTTGTAAACTTGTTCATCGTGAATATTGATCAAGTCCATCTTTATGACGGACATAGGAACATAAATGAAGATAGCTTGGATTGCAAAAAGTCATCTTTTAATGTTGCTTGCAGGGGAGGTAGTGTTTTAGAAGAAGCTTTATCTGCTTTATTTGCAATAGCGAATGTATCTATAATGTTAATTGGGAGGCTTTTTATTCCTAAATATTTAAATAAATCGCGTATTTAAGCTTTTACCTAAAGCTCAAATATATGCATTAATTTTGATATGTTGGGGTTTGCCTGGTCATGATCTGAAGTTTCAAGCTAAAACTTGTAGTATTAAAGAAGTTTATCTAGTTGCTGGAGGTGTTTCTGAGCTTGTTGGTGAAGGGTAGTTTCGAAAGTTTAATACGTCGTTATCATGGGATGTCGAAATGGTGAAAGTGGTACAAAGGACATAGATATCAGACATAGATATTGGCACACTGAATGAAAAAAGTCAACCATTCTATTTGAGTCATGGCGTCAAGATATTGCTATTTTCGAGTTAATGCTGATCAATCGAGAAAATTTTCTGATAGCAGACTATCTGCATTTACTTCAATTTCCCCTTTTTTCTGCTGCTTGATCGTATGAACGTACGCCAACAAAATCAGTTCAGGACTGCTTTCGGTTGCGGTGTGTGTGTTATTCAATAGTGCAAGATAGTTGTTGTCCAACGTTAATCCTTTCGAATACCATAGTCATTAGGCTACTTACTATGATCAGTGCGTATTCCCGTAGCTACTTTAAATTGAATATGCTTGAATCTTTTTTACGACAGTTGCATAAGTATATGGATAGACCTGCTCGCAAGTTTTGTTATAGTAAAAATTTTGTTTGGCATCAATCGCCATCCACAGTGCATAAAATTCATTCAATTATTGCACTAGTCACAAGTTTATAAAAATTTATAAACCTAGAAGATTTAACTTTGATTCACTGACAAGGTGACACAAAAAGTCAAGAACACACGAGGGTGGACTGCAGCGGAGGAGTAAGCAAAATAGTCATTCCGTCCGATTTTTTCTCTCAAAAACACAACTACTGCTTCTCCAAAACAGTAACTGCGCTGTTCTCTCCATCCCACTTTGGTATAGCCAAGAGATTGAAGAGTATCTTGGATTTCAGGTTCCGCTGTTCAAACGGCGAGACATTCTGCCCGGCTGTCAGGTGGCATGTCGCTTCCTAGAGACATTGGTGATGTGATTCCTGCTTACGGCACATTCTGTAAGTTTCATAGAATAGCATTGATGCGCTATTACGTCAAGCACATTCGAAAGGATATGGCCATGGCCATCTCCTACAATTCCTCTAGCTGGTAAATCCTCTCTTCTTTTTGATGGCAGCTCACTCCTGATCACTTCATTGATCAAAGCGATCCAGTTCATCCATCGGTCAAGTATGGAGTCTTTGTCATCTTTGCAATTAGGCCTACAGCAGCTATCTTTACAAGCACGCTGATCGATCTCGACATGATTCAAAATGACAAAGACATAGACAATCAAAGTCTGGCAGTCGCATGCAGCAAGAGCCTTGTACCCATATCTCTATGATGAAGCGTTTTTGTATCGCCTGCCATTGTTTGACATGAAATATATACGAGGGGTGATTGAAAAGTTCGCGGCCCGATATAGAAAAAAGCATATTTCGCATACGATACATATTCATTTTTCGACATAATCGCCCCTACAATCAACGCACTTAACCCAACGGTGCTGCAATGCGCGGATCCTTTGCTCATAGAAGTGTGAGTCTTTGTAGTCCAGATACTCCTCAACGGCCTCCATGACGTCACTGTTGGATGCGAAGTGCTGACCACTGAGCTCCAATTTCATTTTTGGGAAGAGATGAAAGTCCGATGGTGCCAGATCAGGAGAATAGGGTGGATGGGAAATGATGTCAAACCCACAACCTTGGATGGCAGACATGGCGGTAGCGGAGGTGTGAGCAGGCGCATTGTCTTGATGGAAGAGCACGCCTTTCGTGAGCTTCCCTCTCCGCTTGATCTTGATCTGCACTCATAACTGCTGCAACAAATGAGCGTAGTACTCGCCAGTAATTGTCCGACCAGTCTCTAGGAAGTCCAACAACAAAACTCCCTTCGAATCCCAAAAAATGGAGACCATGACCTTTCCCGCGGGCCTGGTGACCTTGGCTTTCCGCGGAGTTGGTGATCCTGGGTGCTTCCATTGTTTCGATTGTTCTTTTGACTCTGGCTGATAGTGGTGAACCCAAGTCTCATCCATCGTAATGAACCGGTCCATGAAATTTTCAGGATCTCTCACGAACAGCGCCAGGTTGTCCCTTGAGATGAGAAAGCGGGCTCGTTTGTTCTCTGGTGTGAGCAGTCGTGGCACCCATCGAGCGGAAACTTTGTTCATACCAAGTTCATGATGGATGATGTTATGGACACGCTCTTGTGAAATCTTCAGTTCGAAGGCAGTCTTTCGCTCGGTTGTACGGCGATCATCAAGAATAATCTTTTGAACATGATCGATCACATCTTCTGTGCTCACTGTCACTGGTCTTCCACAACGGGGATCATCTTCCAAGCTCTCTCTTCCTTGCTTGAATTCTGAAGCCCACTTCTTGACTGTGGTGTAGGACGGAGCTTTCTCACCAAGTGTTCCAACCATATCATCATGAATCTCCTTTGGTGTAAGTCCTTTCAAGCCGAGATAACGAATGACAGCTCCATTTGAAACGTGATCCATCTTACGCAACACTTACCTGACTAACTGACTGATAAGTTAGTAACTGGAGTTAAGTAGCTGTGGTTTACCAACAGTTCACCGGATCGATTGATCACTCGTCATGCGCCGTCAGCACATTCCATTGTATCAATCCACATGTGCATAATGGCCTGGCTTTAAGCTTTCTATGTCAGGCCGCGAACTTATCAATCACCCCTCGTACTGTACTTCCATTCATATTTAGAGTAAATTGATCCCATTTCAGGGCTGATAGAAAACGGTATTTGGCATAGACATGCGTAAGCAACAGTATTCTGTCAGAGAAATATGTGAAATAGACAAGTCGCACCAAAAACGCCATTCAATGCAAGATAGATGTCGAGGTCGTGAAATACAAAATGTGCGGTCAGATCTTGGGGTGTGTTATGTGGCGGACAACCAAATTTCCGATATCTTTGAACTACCGTAAGATGGGGTGACTTGGGACAAAACCAAATACGGACACTGAATCTCATTTTTAGACAAGTAATTATCTCAAGTCAAAATTTACCCTACTACTTAATATCAACATTTGTAGTGAATTTCCTTTTTGCATTATCGCCGTGGAATGACGATTTTCTCATTTTACTTATTTTGACACGAATATTATGATATCTTTCAATGCTTTTAGAAATTGTTCGCAGATATTTTCATGGACTTTAACTTCTATAGAAATTGAAAATTTTCAATTGTCATGGAATGACGTTTTAGTTTTCCTAAAATTAACTTAACTTTTTAACACAAATTCACTATGCCGTGATAACATTGAAATGATTACACGACAGATGATGTTAGCAGTTCAGCGTTTGCATTGATGCATGCAAGATCATCTGGATATTGTGTTGCGGGTACACGATCTGTTTATAGGTAGGCCTGCTATAGCCATGCATGATGCCAAAAAAAGGAGTTAAGATCGAGACCAAGCTGTGTATCCGAACAAAGTAACATACCGTATAATAAAAATGAAAACTTTCTTACTCATCTTCGTTATAATTCCTCATCAAAAGAATAAGGAAAACAAATCAATTTATGTGCGATTCAGGCGCAATATTACAATCCATACACTAAATTAGGTGCTTTTATAATATCCGTTGCTGAAAGTACAGTGCATTCTTTTTGATGTTGAAGAGTCTGCCAACTGGGGAGATTCTTTTTCAACGCATTTTCCAAGTGAAGTAGATTTGGATGTCCTCCTTCACGTGTTTAATCAAATCTCCAAGAAATACAATCCCCGGTATTAGGCCCACATGAAATTATCTATCTCCCACACCCACAGAATTAGATTCATCTGCGCGCGTCGTCGAAACAGATAAACAAAATATTTAATTCTGTGCTCACATCTGATTGAAATGATCACGCTTTCGTGACGGAATAGCATACGTACTAATTTGTAGTTTTACAGCTGTATGTGATTCTGTACCCGATCATAGCTGCTTCTTTGCTATAATATTTTCCTCGCTTACAAGTGCGTGGTAGACCAACTTGATTCTTAGCTGCTGTACTCACTTCTGTATCATCATGTGGGCTTTTTAGTTTTTGTTAGTAGTAACCCCATCCCAGACGCAAGGACGGTGCGGTGCAGTGATGAGTCATCGATGAGTCATCATGCTGACTCAGCCCCCCCCTCTGGAAGGAAGTCGCCAAGGATGTGTTGGGAGGAATGGGTCCGAGAGGAGGAAACAGGTACCTCCCTCCCCCCCTCTGGAAGGAAGGAAGGAGGAACTGTGAGGAAAGGATTGGAATCTCTGAAAACGTCAGAGTTGGAAAAAGCGGGTGTTGGATGTTTTGGGATGAGAAAAGTCGTTTTTTCGACAGGAAGGAGGCCTCGGATGGGAAAACGGAGGCCAGATTCGGACTCTACGTGAAATTTTGGGTTAGGAAGGATGTTTCCAGCGACATCGGAGAGAAAAAGTTTTGAAGACGTCCCCCACCCTCGGCAACGATCTTCCAACTTTGGTTGTAGACATCGTAGAAAGTCGTGCAATAGCTCATTTGAAAGCTGGGAGTGAGAAAAATGCAGTGGAAAGCTCAGTTTGGACTAATTTTCTTGGGTTTAGGGAGCAAAATGGCAGGAAAACGTCAGAGTTGGAAAAGGCAGGTTTTGGAGGTTTTGGGATGAGAAAAGTCGTTTTTCGAGCAGAAGGAGGTCTCGGATGGGAAAACGGAGGCCAGATTCGGACTCGACGTGAAATTTTGGGTTAGGAAGATTGTTTTCAGCTCAATCGGAGAGAAAAAAGTTTGAGGACGTCCCCCCCCTCGGCAACGATCTTCCAACTTTGGTTGTAGACATCGTAGAAAGTCGTGCAATAGCTCATTTGAAAGCTGGGAGTGAGAAAAATGCAGTGCAAAGCTCAGTTTTTTAGGGAGGAAAATGGCAGGAAAACGTCAGAGTTGGAAAAGGCAGGTTTTGGAGGTTTTGGGATGAGAAAAGTCGTTTTTCGGGCAGAAGGAGGTCTCGGATGGGAAAACGGAGGCCAGATTCGGACTCGACGTGAAATTTTGGGTTAGGAAGATTGTTTTCAGCTCAATCGGAGAGAAAAAATTTTTGAGGACGTCCCCCCACCCTCGGCAACGATCTTCCAACTTTGGTTGTAGACATCGTAGAAAGTCGTGCAATAGCTCATTTGAAAGCTGGGAGTGAGAAAAATGCAGTGGAAAGCTCAGTTTGGACTAATTTTCTTGGGTTTAGGGAGGAAAATGGCAGGAAAACGTCAGAGTTGGAAAAGGCAGATCTGGAGGTTTTGGGATGTGAAAAGTCGTTTTTCGGGCAAAAGGAGGTCTCGGATGGAAAAACGGAGTGCAAATTCGGGACGTTTGGTCAATGTTGGGTCTAGGAACTTCTTCCCAACTCAATCGGAGAGAAAAGTCCTGAACCCCACCCCCCCTCCTGCCAAACTTCCAACATTGGTTGTAGACATCGTAGAAAGTCGTGCAATAGCTCATTTGAAAGCTGTGAGTGAGAAAAATGCAGTGCAAAGCTCAGTTTGGACTAATTTTCTTGGGTTTAGGGAGGAAAATGGCAGGAAAACGTCAGAGTTGGAAAAGGCAGGTTTTGGAGGTTTTGGGATGAGAAAAGTCGTTTTTCGGGCAGAAGGAGGTCTCGGATGGGAAAACGGAGGCCAGATTCGGACTCGACGTGAAATTTTGGGTTAGGAAGATTGTTTTCAGCTCAATCGGAGAGAAAAAATTTTTGAGGACGTCCCCCCCCCTCGGCAACGATCTTCCAACTTTGGTTGTAGACATCGTAGAAAGTCGTGCAATAGCTCATTTGAAAGCTGGGAGTGAGAAAAATGCAGTGGAAAGCTCAGTTTGGACTAATTTTCTTGGGTTTAGGGAGGAAAATGGCAGGAAAACGTCAGAGTTGGAAAAGGCAGGTTTTGGAGGTTTTGGGATGAGAAAAGTCGTGTTTCGGGCAGAAGGAGGTCTCGGATGGGAAAACGGAGGCCAGATTCGGACTCTACGTGAAATTTTGGGTTAGGAAGATTGTTTTCAGCTCAATCGGAGAGAAAAAAGTTTGAGGACGTCCCCCCCCCCTCGGCAACGATCTTCCAACTTTGGTTGTAGACATCGTAGAAAGTCGTGCAATAGCTCGTTTGAAAGCTGGGAGTGAGACAAATTCAGTGGAAAACATGGCTTGTTCCTACCTGCCTTCGTTTAGAGGTGAGACAATATTGAAAATTTGGGACATTGACGAAAAAACGACAGAGTTAGAATGTTTATGAAAATCGCTCTAGCGGGTGAAGCAAGCCTCGGACGGGAAATCAGAGACCAGATTTGGAATCAGCGTCAAATTCTGCTTCGGCATGGTAAATTTGAAAGCCATCGGAGAGAAAAAAATTTTCATCATTTTTCCGAAAAACGAGTTAGAATTTTTGCGATGTCTGTGGGCTGTAGAGCCAAAACGAAGCATCGGATGGGAAAATGGAGGGCACATTCGGATTCAGCATCAAATTCTACATTGAAATGGTGAATTTCCAGCTCAATCGGAGCACTAGAATCGGCGATAGAAGCGTTTTAATTTTTTGGATGATGGATATTACGTCATCAGCTGATCGCCACACACTATATAAGCGGGAACCGACAGAGACTTTTCATTTAGAGGAGAGCGATTGTCAAAGGTAGGTCGTCTCTCTGAGCTCCGATGATAGCTTCGGACATTCCAAATTCCGGGTTTCTGTACGAAACCGACTTAGAAAATTTCATTGCTGAAGTCAGCTAAGGCAGAAAGTGCATCATGGTTTGTAAAAGTTTTACTGCAGCACAGGTTGATGTATAGTTAGAAAAGTTTGATCATGATGTTTTATGAAACACAAGTGTCATGAAATGTAAGCGTTAGTGTAGTCAAATAATTTTTATCACAACTCATGTTTGTGAAAGTAAAGTATTAGATTACACAGAGTCATCAATACTGTCAAAGGTGTACAAGTCATATCAAGCATATTCAACTGAGTGTCCATTCCTGACACTCATGATCACTTGAAATTATTTGAATATGAAAAGTTGCATTCGTTTCCCAACTTCATGGTCTGTAGCAAGAGAGCTTGGCTATTCGTTGAAGGCTATAGAGAGTTTACAAATGTAAATGAAAATATTAAAGCTGGTGCTTTAGTTGAAAGACTGATGGATCTAGATGAGTATGCTATGAATCATCATTTGGATCGAAGATGGATAGAGGATTTTTCCATGCTGCAATGTAATGTTTGTGAAAATGGGATGAAATTGGTGCGATCTGGAGTGAAAAAGAAAAAAGTGACATTTGCAAAACTGATTTGTCAAGTAACTCTACCAATAAAAGTGACTTTAGAAAGAAATTGGAAGAAGAGACGTTTAAATTATTATGTGAACGGAACTGCATTGAGTGTTTTAAAGGGAGCAGTCCCTTCTCTTTTTACCATGTTGTCATTCTGTTATGTATTCTACGTGCTATGTACCTTTGGAAACTATGTTGTGTCCCATCTGTGATCAAGAAATAATTTCAACAGTCAATGTATATGAATGATGTTGATGCAATCCTAGTCGAATTTAAAATAGTCATCTATGACCATGACACCACTGTATCATCGTCTCATTGAAAAGAGAAAGCATGATTATACAAGGCAGTGGATTCTTGTGTTGGAAAAACTATTATCATCCAGTGATTGTAGAGAGATGATACATCGTTTGAGTAATGCTATCATCATTCACGCAAACTGTGAAGATGTTGACTATATGCTATCTTATAATTTTAAACCAAATCAGTTTACGAATACACTTTCATCACTGTTACATCATGGTATTCTTTCATTACCTTGCTTGGAGTTATGTATTCTACACGTTGCTTATGGGAAGCCTTTTCCACTTAAGCACAATTGATGCAAAGGCATTAAACTTTACAAACATCGTCATACAAACAGATTGTTCATGTCTGGTTCATAACATATCAGCAAACGACACAGCTGAACTGTTTCCATTGAACTATAGTACCTCACTGAATGATACATTACAGCTACCCACACATGTATCTGCTTCTGACTATCCTACTGGTACTGTGGCTGTTCTCAGTGTATTGCTTTTTACTAGTGCTGTACTCAATGTCTTCCTCTATTTCATTGCGTTTACGACGGTGATGTTTCGACGCTGCTGTCGTGTTTAAGCAAAGAACGCTCTAACATCCACCTGTAAAAATGGCTGGACGTCGTTCATCTCACCGTTCACGCAGACAAAAGTGTCAATCAAATGCAAACAAAAAATTCTGTCTCACGCTTCGTCGCTTATTAAAATTAAAGCCATCTCATCGATGTGAGGCAATGAAGCTGGCAAACGATGCCTTCATTCGTAAAATGTGTGCGGAAATACGAAAAGTGCGTTATATGACATTAAATAGCAAAAAGGCCAATGCAATTGCCAGACACGGTAAAGTTCTTCGTACCTTGAGCAATCCAAAAACATCAATTCCTACAAAGCGCAAACTATTATCACAACGTGGTGGCTTCTTACCACTTTTAGCGCCTATCATCATGGCAGCTGCCGGTCCTGCTTTGGGAGGTTTAGCTGGTGCTCTCGCAAATAAAGCCATTAATGGATAGATACTAAGTTAAATGGCATGACTTTTCATCAAAATCAACATGGATTTCCGTTTACGCTGTAATCGCACTATGTGTATCGTAGGACCCTCTCATAGTGGGAAGACACATTTAACACTGCAATCGTTGGAGCGTCGTAATGAGATTTTTGACTGCATACCTAATCACGTTGTTTGGTGCTATGGAATTGATCAACATAACTTACATCATGAATTGGTTGGTAAGGGTTACTTGGTTCAACCGGGGATTATCAGCACTACTGATATTCAACCTTATGATATTATCATTCTTGATGATTTACTTAATGAGAGTAAGAACTCACAAGAAGTAACTGCTATGTTAACCAAGGCTGCTCATCACAAACCATGCTTTATCATTTTTATTATGCAAAATCTTTTTCCAAGTGGAAAGGAAGCACGGACTCGAAGTCTAAACACACATTACTACATCATCTTTAAAAATTCTCGTGATAAAAGTCAAGTTAAATTCCTATCTCGACAAGTTCTTCCTCGCAAGTCAAAAGCATTGATTAAAGTATTTGAGGCTGCTACGGAAAACCCTATAATTATTTATTTTTGGACTTTACCCAGGAGTGTCCTGAGGATTATCGCTTACGCAGTCATCTCTTTGAGAAACCCATGATCATATATCAATTGTTATGAGCGGTTTTCAACGCATGATTGCTATTCCACAAGAAGAATATATACATCTGATTACAATGCAGAGTGTTCATCAACCTTGGGCAAATCAAATGTCACAACTTAATCAGCAATATGAACAAGAATCTGTACAAAGTAAAAATCCATATGATCGTTTGATAAAGCAGAGTTCTACCTTAGAAGAAATGAAACAATTGAAAGAAAAAATACGCAATGATCTTTCACTTGGTTCACCCAAACCCTATCGCAATCGCGCACTGAGCTTATATCGAAGTCTCGAACCCAACTTGAAAATCACACAACGAGGTGAAGTGGTAAGTGATGATGGTGCAGTCATTAGGGACTCAAGAGTGGAAGATTTAATTAATCATGCTGTTCGTGATCGTCGTCGTCACTTTACACCTACAGGATGGGAGTTCTTTTTAAAAAGTATGAAGAAATTCAATGTCCCAAAAGCAATTCTTGGTCGTGATACCTTACAGGAAATGGAAAATGATTCTACACCTAGGAAGAGAAAGTTGCAAAATGTAGAGAGACCTAAAAAGAGAATCAAGCAAACTTAAAAAACACCCGAGAAGTTGCCGAAGCGTATACCAAAACATTCAACACGTTATCCATCATTTTATTTTATCAGACTTTTAATGAAGAAGCTATTTTGCATCCCATGTTCAGAGTTGCCAAACATTCATGTGTCATTGAACTGCTTAAGTACATGTTGTAAAAGTGATTCATACAAGACGGCTCAAAAAAGTAGCAAAAGCAGGACTCAAACACAAACGCAAACCCTAGCGGAGAAAAAGACTGATACTTTGAGGCAAATAAGCGATCCCTCTTAATAGACGATGGATGAACATCTGAAATCAATTTACTATATCCCAAAGCATGATGCAGGTTATGCTTCAGTGAAAAAGTTGTCACAAGCAAGTGGTTATTCACAGAAACAAGTGAAGAGATGGTTAAAAGCTCAACCTGCATATACATTGCACACACAAGCTCGAAAACGTTATCCTACTCGTTCTTATATCGTTCATGATATTGATGAACAATGGCAAGCAGATTTGGCTGATGTTTCTTTATTAGCTAAAAAGAATGAAGGCTATCGCTTTCTCCTAACTGTCATTGACTTATTTTCTCGTTATGCTTGGGTTCAACCACTCAAGACAAAGCGTGGTGAAGAAGTGGCCGAGGCTTTCCAAAATATTTTCAGTGAAGGACTTATTCCCACACGTATTCAGACTGATCAAGGGAAGAGTTTGAAAACAGACATGTGCGTGCTTTATTTCGCGAACACAACATTGAGCTGTTTAGTGTGAAAAGTGCATACAAGGCTGCAGTGGTCGAGCGCTTTAACCGTACACTGAAAACTCGCCTATGGCGCTATTTCACTGCAAAAGTAACACAAAAGTGGACAGATGCATTACAAGATACTGTACACGCTTACAATCATTCTGTGCATCGTATGATTGTTCACAAACCTGCTGACATAACTCCAGACATGGTGGATACAATCCGTGAAATCAATGCTAAACGCAAGCAACCATCACAAGGTAAACGTGACATTCAGGTTGGTGACAAAGTTCGTGTTTCCAAGGTGAAAAGCGTGTTTGCGAAAGGATATCTTCCCAGTTGGACGGAAGAAATATTTACTGTCTCTGAGGTTAACAAGAAATTCAAACCCACTACCTACAAGCCTCGTGATTATCATGGTGAAGAGATTGAAGGGAGTTTTTATCGTCATGAGATAACACCCATCACCAAAGAAGATGATGACTACATGGTTGAAAAGATACTTCGTCACCAAATGCGACAAGGGGAAAAGTGGAGCCTGGTGAAATGGGCTGGCTATCCAAATTCAATGAACAGTTGGATTCGTCATTCTGACCTTTATCGTGTTAGTCAACGTTCCTAAGCAAAGTAATGAATTGTGTAAATATAAATAAATAAATACCTATGGATCAAACTGCTACGTTTTATTCTGCCTACTCCTATGCTAGTCATGGAGCTGGCTTTCCCGTTTATGCTGGATCGGGACGTCAAAAAGGGGGTAGTCTATTGGGTGCTGTCAAAGGTATGATGCTCCCACTATCGCAAATGTGGGAAAATCAGCTTTAAAGGAAGCTGTAGGATTAGCAGCAGATGTAGCAAGTGATGCGCTTTCAGGAAGATTGCCGATTCGTGAATCGCTAAAGCGTCATGGAATACAGCGTTTGAAGAATGTCGGTAAGGCTGGTATCAGGTCTGTCATCAGTCATATCAATCCACTCTCTACTTCAGGCAAACGTAAGCGAAGAGCATCTCGTATATCTCCTAGCAAACGCAGACGACGTGGACTGTTTTAATTATGGAATGTAAAACCACATCCCTTTGCTTATTTGATAGAACACCTATACAGACGGATATCATTAGAAATTATGTATCCATTCGTTATCCACAGACAAGTATCGATTCTGGTAGTGTCATTGAGCTTTTAATACCAGGAAATGATGCTGAGTACATCGATGTAAATGACATCAATCTACATGTTAAGTTTAAGATAGTAAATAAGGACGGCACAAACCTTGACGACAAGGACAAAGTAGCCGTGAATAACTTGGCAATAGCAACGCTCTTCAAGGATGTATCATTGACCATTGGTGAAACTCGGGTTGAAGGTGGTCAACACAGTTATCCCTATCTCGGTTATTTTTCAACAGTCATGCAGTTCCAGCCACAAGCACAAAAGAGTCACATGGCTGTTATGGGTTGGTGTAGAGATGAAGCTGGTAAATTTGATAGTGACAAAAACAAGGGATTTGTCACTCGTGAAAAGTGGACTGCAGAAAGTAGGGTGTGTGAATTATATGGTCCCCTATACTTGGACTTATTCCGTTAATCACGTTTCTTAATGTCAAAAGTAGACATGCGAGTTCATCTCTTACCGAACGATCCTAAATTTGTATTGAATTCTTATGGAGCAAAGACTGAGTTTAAGATTGTGTTTGAAAGTGTTAGACTTTATGTGCGACGAATGACAGTTCATCCTTCGGTTATTAATGGTCACGAGATGAGTTTGAAGAAGTATGATGCTCTTTATGATGTAAATTATACTGAGATCCATAGTTTCACCATTCCTCGTGCGCAAAAGAGCTTTGTTAAAGATAGTTTGTTTCCTATACAATCACCAAAAATGATCATTGTGGGATTGATTGGAAATGATGCATACAATGGTAATATATCGAAGAATCCCCGCAACTTTGAACACTATGGTTTAAATCAAATCGGATTGTATCGCGATACTGATTGCATTCCTGGTACTCCTTTTTGCCCAGACTTTGCTAATGGACATTATTCTCGCTCATATCAAAATACTATAGAGACCTTTAAATACTGGAATACTGATGACACCAATGATTTGACCTATGATGAATTTGCTAAAGGTTATACACTTTATGCATTTGATTTGACAGCAAACAATGAAGCAGGTGCTTCTTATCGTCTGGGCACTGCCACGAAGGGTCTTAAACTAGAATTCTTCTTTGAAAAAGATTTGACGAAAACAGTCAATGTACTCATCTATGCTGTGTTCGATTCCACCATTCGAATTAGCAGACTACGTGACGTTTCCGCTTCTTATACAAGTTAATGAGTTGGTTATCTGATGCAGAGCTAGAGAGAGTCGTTCAAGAACATGGTGATGAACGCACTGTTGCAGCATTTCGAGGTGTGTTTTCCATTAATAATATGCCCACAGTTTTACCAAAACCACCCTCATTCATTATCATGAATACTGATACAGCACACTTGCCCGGCAAACACTGGAAAGTTTTGTTTATTGATAAAAACTATTGCGGTGAAATCTTTGATTCATTGGCCTTACCAAATTGTGATTATGTCACACGTTTCATGAACCGTCATTCACGAAAATGGATTCGCAATGCTTTGGCCTATCAACATCCCTTGTCTTCAACATGTGGAGCCTATGCCCTCTACTTTGCAATGCAACGACTACATTATGACTCTTTACATGACATTTGTAAACATTTTTCACATGATACCCTTGTCAATGAAAAGCGTAACTTTTATAAAAGCCTTCAATAAATAAGTACGATTAAAATTTGTTTTCTTTATTATACTTCAATGGAAAAGTAGATGATGTGATTGAATAGGTAGCATTTAGTCATCAAACATGAATAGGTAGAGATAAGAAGACATTGTTCACTTGTCACATTCATGCTTATGAGTGTTGGTTTGTTTAAGGTAAGTCATGATGCGAGGATGTATACGTTCTCTATACTTGTTCCAACTTGAGGATGTAAAATGTATAACACCATATTGATCATGGAGAGCAATGAAATCTCGTCGAATAATGAATAGACGTCCACCTAGAGGGATATAGTACATTGGATGATGCATGATATGTAAAGCATCGTGCAGGTTATCCATTTGAAAAGGGGATAAACTTATTTTAACGTGTCGATGAGTATCATAAAAGGTAATGCGTCGAGCCTTCCATGTAACGTGGCACTGAGAAGAGAGCTTGGCAATCATGATTAGTTTTAGACACATCAAAAACGTTTACTTAGTCTTCTCGTTTAAGCAAAACATTCATAAGAAATGGACGAAGTCATGTTAAGATTGATCATCCTATTATCATTTGCAATAGTGACATTAGCGGGACGAGGATTAGATGATGCAGTTCGCCTCATCAAATCACCTATTCATGCAACAAGACCTATTGAAGATGTAATTCTTTCCGGCATAGCCGATCCTTGGCAAAATCATGCTTACAAACTACAGATTTTCGTCAGCGAATGGGTCATGCGTGGGAAATAGTGTTAACAGATTATGGCTTTAAGCGATCACCTGTAGGTGGCATCGATTTGATCAATCCTGTACGTCGCATTGCAATGGAATTAAAAAACAGCTGCCGTGTGAGCTCATCAATAAAACATGAAATATTTCATACCCTTGCAGATTTTAAACGTAGAAGACCAAGATATCAAGTCATATTTGGTTGTATCAACTATCGCAATATGAAAGACGGCGGTACAAGCATACCTAGGGGAGTGCATTATGTGAAAGGACAATCACTCTTAACCAAACTCCTAGGACGACAGAAAGTACCTACTGTGAAGAATAGATTGAAAGCAGCAGTTCGTTATGTCATGCGACATAACGCCTACGCAAACGACGCTTTATGTTGATACTTTAACATGGAGTTTACAGCAGTGTTTCCCAGTAATGCTCAACCTAAGCGATATGAAAATACAGCTGCCGAGTTTGAGACTGATTTAACACAGCCGATTGACTTAAATGGTGATTGGGAAGTGGCCCTGCAAGATTTGAGCTATGTGAATAATATAAGAACCATTGCAAATGAAGAGATTACATTAGGCACTGCAACGAATTAAGACTTGTACTTTCCAAAACTAGAGCGAAATGATAAAGTACATACCTACAACTTGAATGAACATGCAGCAGAGTGGAATTCTATTCCTACAGTAAACACCCGTCGGGGAAAGCGAGCTGTTGATGAGATTGTAAATGGTCCTACTTTAATTATCACTGCAGATACAGACATACCCATTGCTAAAAATGCTTCACCCCTGAAATGGAAACAACCTACAAACCCATCATTCCGTCATCGTTTAGAGCAATCATACTATTATATGAAAATTCAGCGCCTATTGAAAGTTATGAATGATTTGGCAAAGGATCTATGGTTCTGGCAAATGGATCCAAATCTATATAAAGTTACCCTCTACATGAGACCGACTACTATTTCCCATGGATTTTATGTGAGTGGACCTCTGCAAAAGATATTGAATCTTAAATCACGTTTCTTTCTACCTATCACAAAATTTGCAGAAGTAAAAGGAGGTGGTGCCTTCCCTTTGAGAGCTCAAGTGTCCATGAAAGTATCAAAGCAGATTAAGAAATATTCACATTGGCACAGGAAAAAAATTAATATTACCCTACTTCCCCTTGATCGCATGCATGAGCGCTTTGTGCTTTTTAAATCTGGTACTGTTGATGACTTGATCAAACAGGTAAATGAAATAAATGGATTATCTATGTCCATCACTCGAGTACACAATAAAGCAAGGATTGATTTCCGAAATGATTATGAGCGTTCACACATTGGATTTGTTCACATCAATTCTAAATTTCGCGATTTGCTCTCTTTAAAAACAGACGTCTTATGGTCATGCCATGAATGGGGGAATGTGAAAATAACATCTGAACAGCAATCCGATTGTCGAATGGTCCTTTATTTCAAACGCACAGACCCTGTTTTACGTCCCAGTCTTACATGGAAGCCAAATGAAAAGTTACCGATACCTCCAAAGCATTATAGCAATGGCTATGATGTTTGTACATACTTGAACAAGGGCGTATCAAATCTACAATCATATCATTTTGACTATGATCCTAAAGAAAATACATTCTGTATCAGTGTACATGGTAAAACAATCATTCACATTTCAAAAGAGTTGACAAAGATTTTAGGATTCAAACGTGACATATTGTACGACGAGAAGTATTGTGGCTCAACATCCTTGCTCGATATGAATATCAATCACTTTTACATTTACACTAACTTTATCTATTCAACACAAGTTGGTGGTCAAATGGTTCCCCTTTTAAGATATATTCCTATTGAAAGTGGAGACTTTGGCGTGACCATGCACAGGGAGTTCCTGAACAAGGTATACATTCCAGTCAACGTATCACGATTATCCAATTGCAAATTTGGTATCTATGATGATAGTGGCGCAGTCAATGTCTTTTCTTTCTTGATTAGGTGGCCGTTGAGGCAGTGGTCTCATAGAGACCGTTTGGAGCATTCTCTGTCTCATCAAAGGACTTTTCACTCCTGAAAGTCAGCCTCGTTTATGAAAGGCTCACTCTCAACCGTTTGTAGAGTAAGATGCTTGCAGCCTTCAATCATTTGTCTCTCTTCTTCTTCCTCTTTTTGTTGAAACTTTCTCATAACTTCCTTCT
Source organism: Prostheceraeus crozeri (assembly GCA_907163375.1). NCBI lineage: Eukaryota > Metazoa > Platyhelminthes > Polycladida > Euryleptidae > Prostheceraeus > Prostheceraeus crozeri. Next base: position 53,374 of record CAJQUW010001659.1, on the reverse strand, counting down.
TCGTAGGAGTTGAGGTAGCAAGAGGTGTGAATGTTTCCTCTGTGTCGGACATGACTATGATGGTAAATGCAAGACACTCTTCTTTATATATGAGAATGATTCAGTGTGATTGATAAATGGCTGTCGTCCAATGAGAGAGCGCGAAGCAGGGAGAGAGAATCTATATAAGTGCGGTGCAATGACCATTTCCTCATAATATCATTAAAATGGATACACCACCGAACGCCTATGCCTTACTCATGCCCAATGCCCCACGCAAGAGGCAAGTAAAAAATATTTACAACGGTGAGGTCTAACCGCTACAGTTGGAGGAGGACGAAACCATCATCATCTCCGACGATGAAACCATCATCTCCGACGATGAAACCATCATCTCCGACAATGAAACCATCACCATTTCCGATGATGAGACGGAGAAGTCAGCGGTGCAGTATGGTGACTGCGAAATTCTGCGAGGTACATTCCTCAGTGTGTCAGCGAAAGACATAGTAAATGAGAATGATATCAACATTTTACGAGGTTGGCAAGAGCTCTTCTCCCCAAATAGTCAACCTCGCAATGAAGAGGAGTTTGATTATGTTAATGTTATGTTTCGCCTTGTGGTGAAACGTATTGCCGATTTGGAATAAATGTATATCATGACAGTGTTGTTTTTCCTTCATATAAACTGCATGGCTTCGAAAGGATCATCGAGTAAGCATAGTATCGATTGGGAACTACTGTTAGAATAAGATATCCTATCATCTAGACGTTAGACATATTTACTGGAAATCATTCAACATATGAAAAACTGATTTTAGGTGAATCAATTGAAGCATAGTTATCTGAGAATGAGCCATGAGTTCTGCTTGTCACTCTTATACCACACGTAGACAAAATCATTTTCTACCTTCTCTAATGGTATGATCCCTTTTGATAGAAAAGTACACCGATAATAAATGCGTTAATTAACCCCATATCTAAATTCCTCCATTTATTTCCATTTCAAGATAAATACATTGCAGAACAAAGACATGTAGTATGTAGGTTTATTTTTCACTCAAAGTTGAGAGGGATCACTTTTAAATTTGGATAGATTGTAAAATGTTTTGGGCGCTTGGGAGCGTCGGGCACTTTCCTCACACGCGTCGTTTTTGGCGTAAGTCCATCAGTCCACACAACTTTTTCAATGACGACTTTCTTGCGGGACTCCTCCTCTGGCTCACACTTGTCTTCATCCCACTCGTCAATGACTTCAAATAGTTTGTTAAAGATCTCTAAGGCGGGAGATGTAACGTCCATCATGAGATAGATGAGAATGAGAAGTGCTGCAATCGTTTCACTTATATAGCTATTTAACAATGAATTCCTCAACAACCAATCAGAATGATTCTAATTCATATGAAGATTTTTTTTCACTTTATCAACCTGTGTTGCAGTATAAACTTTTGTACAACATGATACACTTTCTGACGACACTCACGAATAAACGTCATGATCAAACTTTCCAACTATACATCAACCTGTGTTGCAGTAAAAACTTTTGTACAACTTGATACACTTTCTGACGACGTTCACAAGAGCTTGTTCACTACTAAAGAGAGAAGTCTGTAATGTGTTGCATGTGGTGCAAGGGTGGCCTCCCATTTCATTTCATTCATCATTTTTCTTCCCCTCTGCATTCCATATCCGAAGATATGTGGCGGGCTTGGGACCGCTTTAGCTGCATTAGAAGGTTGGCCCTTAAAAGAGCCCATGGGTCGTTCTCGGGATGATTGGAGGAATATGGGACTCAAGCTTGCCGCTTCGTCTCCGGCTCGTTGACGGAAGCAGGTGGGCGCTTCTCATTGATATCTGTAAAGAAATAAGTTGTTAGTTATCATCTTGACTTCTAAGTTACTTAATTTAACTTACAAAGCTTCTCCGGACGTGGTTCATATAGGAATCCTGTGATTTCTTCCGAGTGGTTGAATGTAAAGTGAAGACAGTCAACACCCTTCTTGAGCCTGGAGTAGCAAGTAGTATATAGTGTGACATCCGGCGCGACGCTTCGCTTCGCTTTGCTTCGCTTCGCTTGCGCCGGATGTCACACTTTTGCGGGTTTTTTCAAAAAATCAAAATTTCAAAAATTTCAAAAATTTAGGTAGACTTCAAATTTCACGTGGCCGAAGGCCGAAGGGCGAAAATTTAAGCGTTTTTAAAAATACCCAATTTTCAAATTTTTCAAAATCTCAAATTTGAGAATTACAATTTTCACCCTTAAAATCATGACCGTTCCAGGACACCGAAAATCATAAAGGTTAAGAATCACAAAATTTGAGAATTACAATTTTCTCGCTTAAATCATGACCGTTCCAGGACACCAAAAATCATAAAAGTTGAGAATTTCAAATTCATGAATTTTATCCATCTTTCAGGTTTTTAAAATATAACATGTGACTAATAATATTTCTTTAAAAATGGAAGAAACAAAAGTGGATGAAACCGCAAGAATATATCCTTCGTTATCTCAATTAAAAACAGGTGAAATGGTTCTCAATTATTATTAAGATTAGAGCATTATGATAAATTAAGAAGACGCAATTATTACTTAGTCATTCTTCGTTATTGTATGCTCAACATTATTTAAAGTACTAATTGTGTGAACTAGAAGATCATTGTAACTCATAAACTCAAAATTATTCAATGAACCCGTACACTGGCTGATAATTGAAGAGAGAGAAACATCTAGCAGCTTTCCACTAAAATTATGTTGAACAGCGCAATCATTTGTCATTTCAATTTACTCATCGGTAAACTTCTGGCATTTCAATTTACGCGTGCGTAAAGTTTTGACATTTCAATTTACCCCTACGTAAATTATTTTCAGAATCTGTTTTCAAAATCTATTTTCAAATTCAGTTTTAGAAATCGATTTGCAAAATTCATTTAGCGTTTGCCAAACACATACGGGTAGTAAAGTACTTCCCATTGTGAAGACATGAATAGATTAAGCACATAAGAGTGCATTGACAATAAAAGCAAATGACAATAAAATTCTTCTTGTGAACTCAGAACGCATAAACGCCGATATGCGGGTTAGTTGTTATGGCAATTTTAAACAATCATTTTAACGATGAAATATGTTTTACAAATGAAGTTCATGAAGAAAATGGAAATATATAAAACAATATAGATTAGAATAATTATAATATAATCATTTCAAAATCGAATAAGTAGTAAGGAAAGTCATCATTATGAGACAGTTTTAAATCAATACCCCCTCCCTTCTGTCTTCTAGGGGTCCCTTAAGAAATTTTTTTATTATAAAATGAGCAACATAAATGAGTTTTTGAAATTATATGGAACACAGACAACAACGAATTTCGATTTAAATAAGATTGCTAATCAATTGGGAATAAAGAATTTTCACATATTGATGAGGGATGAATTACAATTGATCAAAAATAGGCCAACAGGAACCTTCAGTTCCCGGAACAAAGTTCAAACTGTAAATTTCATAACGAATCTTCACACTTCAGACCAAAAAGGCGTACATTGGTCAGCAGGCGTTAAAAATCATCAGCAGAACTATTATTTTGATTCATACGGTTTGCCTCCTACAAATGAAGTAAAAGAATTACTTGGAACGGGAACATACAATACGTTTCAAATGCAAACACCAGGCACTACCTATTGTGGACAATTATGTTCATACGTTTTGTACAAATTACAAAAAGGAGTACCATTTCTAGATATAATGTTAGAGTTAAACAATCTATAACTCAAGCGAAGCTAAAGCTCTATTTTCTGTAATTCATTTTGATAAAATCGGCCTCTGATATCTTCATCATCTAAATCTTTGATTTCGTAAGTAATCGGATAACTTTGATTTATTTTAGAAACTTCAAATATTTCTTTAGTCCAGTATCCGACGAAGCCTTTTTCAAATTTATTCTTATATCTAAATATTCTAACTCTATCTCCAATTTTAAATTTCGGCTTAAGTTTCTGCAAATTCGGATTACTCTCATTCAAATTATTATTTTCGTTCGAATAATTATTCTCGAATATTTTCTTTCGTATTAAATCAGGGTCGTCAGAAGCATTCTTTGGAGTTTCTTCAATACCTGAATGAACTTTATTATTGTACTGCTCTACAATTCCTGGCAATATCTTTAACCATTTCTGATTTCTTTGCTCAGTAAATTTCTTGAATAATTTATTTTTTAACGTCCGATTGAATCTTTCTATCACTACGGCCTTCCCTGCATTTTCAGTTGAATAAACTGAGCCTTGGCGATGACTTTCGTCTGTTTCAAATAGTGGCTGAACATTTCTGTTATAAAATTCCGACCCTTTATCAACAAACAATTTTTTTGGCTTTCTATTACTTTCTTTAAAGATTTCTTCAAACGCATATTTAACTGATAGACCACTTTTGTTTTTTAAAGGCTTTACCCAAGCGTATCGTGTATATAAATCTATAACGGTCAATGCGTATTTATAATCTTTTTCATTCGGCATATGAATAAGATCAGCACTCCAAATATCATCTTTATTAAATACTTTTACTTTCAATAGATATTTCGGCCTTCTATATTCCTTGTGGATTTCGGACGCGTAGGTTCGAGCGTTGCTCTCAGAGTTATTAGTTCGAGCGTTGCTCTCAGAGTTATTAGTTCGAGCGTTGCTCTCAGACAGCTTAGCTGTCGTTTCATTTAAACCCTGTCCGAATAATATTTTAGCTTGTAAAGCTTTCTTAACAAACATTCTTTCAATTCTTTCTCTAAATGTAGGATTCTGAATACTATCTAATTCTTGAATCATCTTCTTATCAGCTGCATGACGAGAACTTAGATCATGATTTCGATAAGCTAAATCATGCCTGTAAGCGGCGGCATCTACTCTATTTATTGCTTCTTCACCTGGTTTCGGATTATTATTCTCATCTAGTCTTATATCTAATCGAGTTCCTGGACCGGTATATGAATGACCAGGAAGATGTTTTTCTTTTGAATATTTACTCCAAATAAATCCAGGAAAGTTTTCTAATGTTTTTTGTATATCACCACCGTAGGTAGTAGCCAAACTTTGTTTGTTGTCGTTACCTTCATAAATTTTACAATTTGAGTTTTATTTTCGTTTAATAGATAATTTAATAAATCTAAATTAGAAATTTTTAATTTAATTAAATTTTCGGAATTTGTAGAATTCATTTTAAAAGATAAAAAATTTTTAAAGATAAAATAAAAGTTTTACCGAATCATACTAGGACTTAGATATATTCCAGAACCATCTTTAGTTTCTTTAATTTCAATTAAATCATCAACATTGTGGAGAATATTTTTAAGAACTCGTTTTCCTTCATCAACTAATTTTAATTTACTAATAAAATTATCTACTATTCCGTCACCCCTAGCAACTTTCTCTAATTCTCTATTATGACGTTTTTGTTCTTCTAATGCTGCCTTCTCTGATTTATTTTTATTTACTGCTTAGACAATACCAGCTGTCCCACCTGCAACACTTCCTGCTGCTGCTATGCCACCTATTATTAGTGGAATTAATGGGAGAATTCTACCATTCTTTTCTTCTTGTAATTGAATATTCTCTATCATTGGTTTACTTATGTAATACTTTTTCTTGTTAATCGTAATAGTTTTAGGGGTATTTTTGTCAACAATATTACGTAATTTTAATTCAACAGTTTTATTATTATTACTTTTCGCTTGCGACATTTTTAATAAAAAAATTGTAAGTTAAGAATTTTGATCTATTCTAGCTATGAATAAATTTTAAATTAGGAATTTTGATCTATTCTAGTCAAGAATAAATTTTAAGTTAGGAATTTTAAATCTATTCTAGTCACGAAAAATTTTTAAGTTAAGAATTTTTAAGTTAAGAATTTTTAATCTATTCTAGTTACAAAAAAATTTTATTACTAATTACTAAAAAAAATTTTAAATTATCAAAAAAATTAATTAATCGACGAAGTCTTGGGCTTTAGCCTATCGGACCAAAGGTCCTCAGGTTATTAACCGATCGGAGCTAGGCTCCTCTGGCTTTAGCCTATCCTAACCATCTTTCCTTTAAGAATTTCAATAGAATATTTTACATCTTCCAGCAATAAACCATTAGCCATCAATGAAGTTGTGGAATCTTTCTTTTCAATATTAATTGTTACATCACAACCAGTCTTGATAATATCTTCAGATTGTGCACTTAAATCGAAACAGAAAACAGGATATAAATGTCTCCAATCTCCAGGAGTTAATTGTGGTTCAACTCCAAATTCTATACAAAGATTTCGATAAGAATCATATCCTTCCATAAATTGATTATTGGTATCATCGAATCTTAATGGATCAATTGGATAACGGGTTTGATTTAATGAAACTTGTAAACTTCGAATTGTGTTAATATGAAAAAGATTGTTGTTCTTATCAAAACTTGGAGAATTATTTCTTTGAAAAGTTAGTAATAAATATCTTGGAGTATTCGCAGTTCTAGTAAAATGCCAGTTAAATCTTTGTTCGGAGAAAGTTACTGAACTAGCAGTACGCTTTAGAAAATTTACTGGAATTGGTTTGTTAGTATTTAATCTTTTTGCAATAGCTGTTTCAATCTCTAAACTAGGAGTAATATGCTTAATCCACCATTCAAGTCTATCAATTTTTAAATATGCTTTTTTCCCAGTCTTACCTAAAAAGATTAATTCATTATTTGCTGTACGATGAATTATTAATTTAAATTTTAATTGACATGATATTTTATCATAATCTAAATATCCGAATAATGGAGACAATGACCAATTTACTGTCTGTTTACTTTTCTTGTTAAACTCACGTCTTTCTTTATATGCACTATTGTTTGTTTTATTTAAATGTTTTGCAATATTTTCTACATCTTTCGCAATTCCTGCTGCATCTGTTCCAGCGTGAGTTAAATCATCTATAATTATACCATCATTAGTATCAGGAAACCAACCTTCGATTTCATACTTTTTATTATTTTCACCAATTGTTACAAATCTAAGCATTGTATCAATTACACCTGGAGAATCACTTATTGTTTCTATATTTTGAGTTGCAACATCTAAACGCATTTGTGTAAATAATCTTGGAAAAAAATTATTCTCTAATGCAATATTATCGGTTTCTGGTAATGGTGTTGTAAAATTAGCATCACTATATAAAGAATATTCACAATGTAAAAACGAATCAGGTAAATATATATAACTCTGCTGATTATCAACTTCAAAAATTAAATCACCTCCAGTATTTACTCTACTGGAAGATCCGGGATTCATAGCAATTCTTATATAGTCATTCTTTTTTTTATTATTACTGACGAACGGAGGATCGTCTAATCTAAATTTATTTTCGATAAGCGAAGACATTTTTAAAAAAATAATTTGACTTTTTTGTTTTTCTCACAGACAGAAAAAATTTTTACTAAAATATAATTTTAGAAGTTTACCAAAAAAATTTTACTAAAAAAATTTTACTAAAATATAATTTTAGAATTTTGCTAGACCAGCTCCGCTATTAATACCATTACCTCTTATTTCTTCAATTGTTTTTTCATTATGTTTACTATCAGACGGTGCTCCGCTCCTCAAGGTTTCCCCAACAGCTATGTTAGCAATTTTGTTTTTTGTTTCCTCTGAAAGTTTTTTTAAATTTTTTAGTTCTTCGGAATCATTCCTAAGTTTACGAATAGCTTCTAGTTGTTTTAATTCGTTTTGAGACTTGACAGCATTTGATATTGCAGTAGCTGTACTACCTATAGCAGCTGCTCCTTTTGCAGCAGATGTAATCAAATCTTTATTATTTTTAATTAAGTTAACGATATTTCCAATACCAGAGAAGATACCAGCCCCTTCTTTTTGGACGGCACCTGCGGTGCCTAGGAACTTTTGTGTTCCGATTGTTTCTACACTGTCATAATGGTAAACAGATTTCATAGATGGTTCATGAGAAATTTTTTGATTTGAAGCAAAATGTTTAAGATTGTGTTTATAAATTATAGGCATATTTTAAGGATTAAATTTGACTTTTGGGAAAAATATTTACGTTAATATTTGCGCTGAGATTTACGTTTATGATCAAGATTTACGTTTATGATCAAGATTTACGTTTGTGAATGGACAACAACTTCGAGATAACTTTATTAATTGCCTGTTGCACTTTATCTATTGCGTCAAGCAGCGTGTGATGTACTTTAATTTCTTTTCTATTAACTTGCATTTTCTCCTGATTCATCTTCAATGCCGTTTTAAGTGCATTTAACTTAATTTTAAGAACATCTAATTGTCTTTTAACAGAATCTAACTGTTCTTTATTTTCTTTAGAGTTTTCTTGTAAATTTTTCTTTAATTCATTTTCTAAATTGATTTTAAGAGTTTTCATTTTATCAACTTTTTCATTAAGTGGGTTTACTTCATTTATTATTCTATTCATCTTTTTCATTTGTTGAGTAATTTTAGAACTTAATTCATCAACACTTTTTTGGAATGTAGTTTGTAACTGCTTTAATTTTTTTTTAATTCTTTCAGGAAGTTTTTCTATTTCATCTTCTAATTGTTCTTTTAACATTTTTATCTGATGTTTATTTTTAATGACTGCAGATTTTAAATTTATAGTAAGTAATATTAAAATTTTTGATTGTTCAGAAATCTTTTTAAAAAGTTTTGCTATATCTGCTTCTAGCTCTCTATCCTTTTTATCAAGTTTTAATAATTTTTCGTTTAATGATTTGTCATTAAGTTTTAGCAACTTTAATTCATTCATCAGTGGAACCAAAACATCGTTTATATATTTTTCTTTTAAATCATTGATTTGTGTATCAACATATTGTTTATTTGTTAACTCTGTATTTTGTTGCGGAAGAATAGAAAGATGCAATGGACCTAATAAAACGTCTCCAGTTTTCATGATATAATTTTCTATTTCTATTTCTAATTCACGATTATTCGGGATATATGCACCTCCACCAACATTTGGTAACATCATTTTTGAACAATAAAACATATATATCTCATGGAAATAAATTTTAGATATAAATTTTTAGGTATAAATTTTTTAGATGTAATAAGTTTTTAGATGTAATAAGTTTTTAGATGTAATAATATTTTAGATATAAATTTTAGATATAAATTTTTTAGATGTAATAAATTTTTAGATGTAATAAGTTTTTAGATGTAATAATATTTTTAGATGTAATAAGTTTTTAGATGTAATAAGGTTTTAGATATAAATTTTAGATATAAATTTTTTAGATATAAATTTTTAGATGTTATAAAATTTTTAGATGTAATAAAAAAATTATCATTGCCACGTGTCATCATCATCACTTAAATTACTCTCACTGACGATTGTTTGAAATATTTCAGCTTGAATATCTTCTCCGTTATAAGGTAACATAATTTCATTTTCATCAGGTGCTTGACGTTTAAGTATATTTATTTGACCAGAAAATTTTTTTTCTTCAGTATTATTATTTTTATCAGGAATACTAATTCCAGTTTCTAAAGATCTTTTCCATGGTTTATTAACTGTAGTCGATAATGTTTTCCCCGAATATAATTTTAGAAAATCTTCTACTTTTACTTTATCTTGTGAATATCCTTTGAATGTTTTCTTTTCACTAAGTCTCCCTTGTTCATCTACAGTAATACAATATTTTATTTCAGGAGCAATAAACATTGCAAAAATAATTCCACCATTTCCATAATCATTTTTTCCTTGACACAATTCCCCACCAACACATCCAGCAGCATCTAATTTATTGAAGAGCTCATTAGAAATGTATATTGAATCAGTATCTGTATAATGAATCTATTTTTCGTTGAAACCATTAATTTCTAAAATAAAGTTATTCATGATTCTTCTAGAGTGAGAAAGAATAAAAGAACCTAAGTGTGAAGGCATGAACGACGTCTTCCCATCTTTTACAATATTAGTTTTAAGAAATTCATCATCTTCCATTTCTACTTTCGCTAAATATTGTTCATCATTTAATTTTTCATAAACTTTTACTTCTTGAGTGAAATTTTTTCTCAATGTATTCTCATTCCATAAATGATATTTAGTGGTTATATCTTTTTGCACAGTTTTGCCATATAGCGAATTCATCAATAATTTAATTAACTCATCGCCTACAGTATTTCCTTCTGCTTTATATCTTTTTCTCAAATTAAAAAGTTTTTCAATATAATTTCGAAATGGTGAAACTTGATAATTTTTTTCATAAATTATACCATCAGTAATATGTAAGATTTTTCCCCCACATCTAACAATTTCTTGTATGTCTACAGAAGTTAATACATCATAACATATACCATTTCTAAACCTGATTACTTTTACATGAGAATTATTATTTTGATTTTTAACTTTATCTTTAATAGGAACTGGTTGAAAAAACATATCATTCGGATATTGAAACACAACTGTAAATATTCCAGTTTTAGGTCTAAACGTTTGAGTATTAAATTTATATACTATTTCCCGCTCTTCTTCTTGTCTAAATTTTCTAGCGGATTCAGCTTTAGGGTATTCTGAATTTTCATCATACATAGCTGATGGATATAAAGATGTGGCATCAAAAGCCATTAGAAATTCATGTTTTTGTTCAAGTAGTTGATTTGAAATTTTCTTACAAATTTCAGTTTTATCTCCTAAATCTCGATACTGTTTCATTAAATCTATTAAATTACTTCCAAGGGACAAAGTCCCCCCAGGGGAGCGACCAGGTACATACTGTTTTAATATTGGTAACAAGATGCTACAAAATGGCGATATGTATTTTCTTATATTTGCTGAAACTCTTCCACCTTTAACAGATTTTCTAATATAATTTCTAGCCCATAAATCTATATGAGAATGAATACTTATATTGTCATTTTGTACGCTTTTCATCCAACCGTTAAATGTTAAAGCAGAGGATGTCAAATTAGTAGTTATATCTTCACCAACTAAATCTTGCATAACATTATTATATTTGTAGATACAAAAAGCTAAAGAAAGAATATCGTTAACTAAATATGGTCTCCATTCAATTTCTTTTTCTTTATAATTTTCATGTGTTATGTCTCCAATTTCATAATTTAATTTACACACATTCGTAGGAATTTTAAAATTCTCACACCATTTAGAAAGACTTGTTTTTACATGTTGATAACTACATTTCATTATAATAGTTTGAAGTGCTAATTTACCTGACGGTGAATCTTTTTTCATATTGTTTTTAAATCTAAAAGATTTTTGAATGTATCTACTAACACATTCAGTTGTATAAGGATTTTGTAATGAAGCAGTCAATATTCCTCTTGAAGTTTTAAGAGGCGGTTTAGATAATTTAAAATTAGCTTTTATTGGAAAATAGGAATCAAAACCTGATGAATTGTGAGCTATTAAAGTTACTCTAGAATAATTAAATTTTCCAAGAGTTTTAAAAAATTGATGGATCGGACATACGTCCTCTGGGTTTCCCCCGATCGAACATTCATCATCCTCAGTTCTCGTAAATATTTTCACACAATTTTGAAGTTTATTAAATTCTAATTCAGTTAAATTATTATACTCATTAATCTGTTTTTTAAGTTTTTTAATTTCATCTTCATCTTTTGATCGTTTAATTTTAATCATATCACTTAACAAACGTGTTTCTAATTCTTTCAATCTTTGTTTCGGTAAAAAACATATAAATTTATTAAAATTAATAGCTCCTACAGCATAAGGAATAGGATGAGCTGTTGAACAGTTAGGATCAGGAAAAGTTTCGAGATCCCAAATATATGTTGAACCATAGTCAATTTTTTTTCTTTGTTATGATTTTATATGGACGCGTTGTTAGATTTTCATCAGTAACTGTTTTATATATGGGTTTGAAATTATTTTCAATTTCTCTAATAGCTTTTAATTTATGAGATTTATTAATTAAACAATAGTGACCAATTGTTGAACCTGCGTGAAAATAATTGTAATAAACATAATTATGAAACGTTTCAATTCCTCTAGGATTTAAATGACGATTAGCAGGACTATAATATTGAACACATTCTCCAAAATATTTATTGAATTGAGAAAATTTGCAGTTTGACATTACTCCTGTTCTAGATGTGGCTTTCTCTTTATATAAAAAATTATTAAACATTTCTTTCATCATTTCTCCTTGTTCTTCATTAAAACCTCGTAAAACATTATAACATTTAATAAAACAAAAATCTTCAGAAGGAATATAACAATATTCACCGAAATATTCTTTGATTCTATATTTCATATTAATCCCTGCCCCTCTATGCGATCTTTGTACTAATTTCATTCCAAAATCTTCATATTTAATGTTACCTGTAAAAATCCATTCGTTAGCATCGGATTTCTCATCCAGATTCGAAAACCATATTTCAAATGAATTTTTATTATAGAAGGTTACGTAAAAATTTTGAATTAAATTTTCCTGATCTTTAACAACTTTTCCAAGTAAATTAATAATTTTACCATTTGCTAAAAGTTTCCTCATATCATTTACTACATTAATAAAAGATACATTTTCATATTTAATTTCATTTGGATTAAATAAATTACATAAATCATCACCAAGTTCATCCTTAATTCTATCATCGAAAAAGATATCAGTAATAGGAGTTTCTAATATTTCTTTTGTTCCACTTTTCTGTTTTTTAATATTGCGTTTAATACTACGCCTAGTACGTTTCTGTTTTTTAATACGTTTACTACGTTTACTATGTTTAATTTGCGCATCAAACTCAGCAATTTGTTTCTTGATTAATTCATCAATCCTAGACGTTTGTCCGAGAGACATTTCACGATTCATATTTTTTAAAAGAAAAAATGAATTTTTACATAGAACCTCGGTTCCGTTTTTACATATACACAGGAATATGTAATTGATGTAATGTTTCTAATTCATGTGTTGTTAAATGTTCTTTCTTAACCAACCACCATAAATTATTATACGCCAAAAATACTCGGAAACTTCTTAAACAAAGTGGAAAGTCTTTTGTTTTAACACACGGTTTAATACCATGTTTTGTTTTATAATCTGTAACGAGCGCTACGTATTTATGATGATAATAAAATCTAACTTCTTTCTTCGAATTTACAGGATTTGTAGGATGACGATAATCTTTTAAAACTGGTACATGCTCTATCTTATAAGCATCCAACATATTTTTTTTATTTTTATTAACAAAAAATTTATAAGAAAAAATTATTCGGTCACTCCGTTCGATCACTCCGTTCGGTCACTCCGCGAAAATATTTTCTATCGACTTTCACTCCGCGAAAATATTTTCTATAACTCTATCATGAATTTTTTTATCAATATTAATTGTAATGAAGCCATAATCTTTTGACCAAGCATTGTTACACGATTGTTTAAATTCATCTTTATCTCTTACGCATAAATCTTTTAACAAATCACCTAAGTTTCTTGCATTTATTTCAAATAGTATAAATATATTTGCATTCTTTCTAATAACAGTTCCGTCTAATGAATACATACTTTGTGTTAAATAAAAAACACTACAGTTATTATGTCTACCTCTTGTGAAATAATTTCTCTGAACTGACTGATTTCTATCATTAACACAATCATCAAAAATTACACAATGTTTCATTGTTTTATCTAGTTTACTAGGGTCTTGCATATTACCACTATCATCTATTAATTGTATTTTTATATGCTTATTTTTATTGGATTCAACTAACTGATTATTTTTTGCTGCTTTTTCACACCACCAACTTATTTCTTCTTCATCTTCAGATTTTTCATATTCTTTGAATAATGAAGCAATTGCTGTTTTTTTAAGATTATTTTCAAATCCATATTTTAAAAATTGATTGACGGGTTGTTCTCCTGTTGTTGTATAAATTATAAGATTGTTATAATCCAAAAAATTTGGAGTCGTTAAAATTTTAAATAATAGATACGTTTTTCCACAACCTGATCTTCCGCAAATAACTGACAAAACTTTATTAGATAAATTTGGATGATGATTAAATTTGAGTTTTTTTATTTAATGGTAGTAGTTCACTCATTTTTTAATAAAAAATTTCAATTTTAATTTTTTAATTTTTTGTTTCTAAAGAAGAAGAATAATAATAATAACAAGAAAATTAAACTTCTCTAGCTTCGCGTGGCAGTTTATACCTCCCGAACCAAAAGATCTATCATAATCTCTTCACCTCCAAAATTTATTTCTTGTCCTTTCTCATCAGTGATTCTAATGCCAATGTTGTTAATAGTTTTTCTTGTAATAGGGAAATATATTAATGTTTGTGGAAATACATTTAATCTATAACCAATGGGTACAGTAAAAGCTGGAAAACTGAATATTAAATTTGACAATTTACCATTTATATATCCTCCTTCAATAATGTCACAATGTACAACAATTGAATTTATTTCAGTTATTTTTGGAATCTTCTCACCTAAATGATAGCCTTGACTATAGGTTTGTTTATTAAATCCTAATAGCTTTGACAATGATCTATCATGATTAAAATCAACTTGATGATTTTCGTCTAAAGTAAGAGAAAATTTATTAACTGCCGGTTCAACTGCAAAATGTAATTGTTTCTTATCTTTAAATGGTATACCTAAATGTCTCTTAATTTCATTTGATATTGATTCAACTTCGTAAGAACCAGGAAGAAAAGTTAGTACTTTCCATGTTTTGCCTTTATCAGTAGAATATCTAAATTGATCATTCACATCTTTGATAACGTTTTGAATAGTGTTAAATGTAGAGAAACTAGTCAATGCAATTTGATAATTTTTATTTTGTTCCAAATGTAGAGTGGGTTCTAAATTACAAGTGTGTGATGAAGTAGTTGTTATAATTTTTAACGTCGTACTAAATTTTGATGAACCCAAAATCTCTGTTAGATTTTCTAAATGATTATTAATTTTGTCTAAATCTGCTGAACACATTTTTTAGTTAAAATTTTGAATAAACATTTTTTATAAAAAAATTAAAAACAACAACATATTTCAGCTACGGGCGAAGCCCTAGAACATTCGGTTCGTTATACTTTTATAATCCTCTTCATTTAGAATCTTCTTTTCTAACAGTCTTTTCAATATCGCATGAATTTCATTGAAACTAGAATTATGTCCTTCTTTTATTGCAGATATTAAAATATTTAATCTATTTAGTAATTCTTGTGGATCATCTGGTAAGAATATGGTTGTTTCTGTTTTCTGTTTTTCAGATAAACCTTTCCCTACTTTAACTCCCGTTGATAATAAATTTTCTAATTGTTTATAACGTCTAAGAGATTTTACTGCACCAACTCTGTCTAACATAGCTTTATATTTTATGAGATCTTCTACAGCATAATTATTTAAATCTGCTCCTCTTAAAAGATTAACAAAATTTCTATCTAAATTAAAAGGAGATTTATCTGGTGAAAAAATTATACCTCGAAAAGGTTGTGGAAATATTTCTTTTTGTCCGAGATAAAATCTAGGTATTGTTTTTCCATCTATAAATGAAATAGAATGTTCAAATTGCATAGATTTTGGTAATTTCTTATTAATGTTTGATTCTAGTAATCCATAGTCATCTAATATAGTTTTGTGCTCTGGATCTGTTATATCAATTTGTTTATCATTATTTGTACTTTCTTTTTCAAGAGTTTTAAATGGTTTCATAGTTTTCTCAAAATCAGTTTTTACTTGCTCGGTTTGCTGCATTTTTTCAAACATATCAGATTGAATACCAGCTTTTATCATTCTATGTTGAAGATGATTTTCTTTCATAATATTTCTTTGTTTTATTAACTCTTCTAATTGTTTTATTCTTTTAAAATTATCAGCTCTAATTTTATCCATTTTTAAAATGTAATATTTGAATTTTGTGGTAACATTGGAATACAACAAAAACATTTTACTGAACAAATTATTTTTTTATTGCTTTGTTGTCTGACATCTTTTTGTTTAAAGTTTTCTCGTTTTAAGTTTTGTTTAATAAAGTTTTGTTTAATAAAGTTTTGCTTAAATTTTCGCTTAAAGTTTTTAGCTCTTCTAAAAAAATTTTGTCATTTTCTTCATTAGAAATTTTACCACCAGTAAAAGTTTTACCATCACTAGAAATTTTGCCACCCTGTTTATTCTTATCATCAACTTTTTCTGACTGTAATTGAAATGATATTTGATTTACTTCATTAGCTATTTGATCAAATTTTTCAATCTCATCTAACGTAATAACATTATCATCACATACTCTTTGAAAGTAGTAATGTAGTTTATCATAGACTTCTTTAATATGTAAATGCTTAGTTTTTAATGATTTTCGTTTCTTAGTTATTAAAGATTTATCTAACATTGTAACAAGTGAAGTTGCAAAAACACCCGTACCTGTTAAAGCTGTAGCAACTACTGGAATTACTAAAACACCAGAAGATATAACAATTGTTAAAGCACCTAAACTTATTGTTAAGAATATGCCAATTCCTTGTGTTACATTCTTAACTTTAGTCCATCTCTTTCTTAATTTTTTATAATGCTCTAATCTTAATAATAATTGAGATTCTTTATCTTTCATATAACGTACTCTATCTTTGTGTTTTTCTTTGTTCATTTTTTCAATGTTCATTTTTTCAATGTCCATTAAAGTAGAACTACGTTCATATGATAACGAAGGATATATTCTTGCGGTTTCTTCCACTTTTGTTTCTTCCATTTTTAAAGAAATATTTTGAATAAATATTTTGAATACAATCTTCTGAAATTAACAACTATCCCGCATGTCGCCGTCTATGCGTTCTAAATTTAGAAGAAGAATTGGTTAATTGTCACTGCATTCTTATGTGCTTAAACTATTCATGTCTTCACAATGGGAAGTACTTTTAATCAATACAGCGGAGAGAAGAAACGCTAAATGAATTTTGAAAACAGACTTTACAAATGGATTTTGAAAATAGATTTTGAAAAACAGATTCTGAAAATAATTTACGTAGGGGTAAATTGAAATGTCAAAACTTTACGCACGCGTAAATTGAAATGTCAAAATTTTACGGATGCGTAAATTGAAATGACAAATGATTGCGCTGTTCAACATAATTTTAGTGGAAAGCTGCTAGATGTTTCTCTCTCTTCAATCTCTCTCTCTCTCTTCAATTATCAGCCAGTGTACGGGTTCATTGAATAATTTTGAGTTTATGAGTTACAATGATCTTCTAGTTCACACAATTAGTACTTTAAATAATGTTGAGCATACAATAACGAAGAATGACTAAGTAATAATTGCGTCTTCTTAATTTATCATAATGCTCTAATCTTAATAATAATTGAGAACCATTTCACCTGTTTTTAATTGAGATAACGAAGGATATATTCTTGCGGTTTCATCCACTTTTGTTTCTTCCATTTTTAAAGAAATATTATTAGTCACATGTTATATTTTAAAAACCTGAAAGATGGATAAAATTCATGAATTTGAAATTCTCAACTTTTATGATTTTTGGTGTCCTGGAACGGTCATGATTTAAGCGAGAAAATTGTAATTCTCAAATTTTGTGATTCTTAACTTTTCCCTAGATGCCCGTTTTTGGATAAAACATGCATGATGCATGTATCATGGATAAATCCTATCAAGAAATTTCATTCCTTATTAAATAAAATGGTCTATTTTGGTGTAGATATAACTATATTAATAATATTTAGCATTGTAAAGAGTGGGAAATGTATATAAAAATTACTCAGAATAGTAATTTGGAATTGTACATGGTAAAAACATCGATGATCCATGTACGTGGATAAAATACATAATTAAAAGAGCGTTTCCTGTAGAGAAGAATTGTCCATTTGAGTTAGATACCGACTTTACTAATAATATTGATGCTGTAAGAAGTAACAAATGCATTTAAATTACTCAAAGAATCGCTCATGGATAAAACATCGATGATCCATGGATATCGACATGTGAAACATATAGGGCCTATATGACATATGAAATATGCATGTCTACTATTATTTCGAGTGTTTTATATATGCCCTTTATATTTGATGAAATGGTGTGTATAATTAAGATATTCAGGTGACTTCATCGCTTCTCTCTTTCTCACTCACTCACTCGTTCCTCTTTTCTTCCTCTTCTTCTACTCATTTTTCATCATCTTTCACATTCACTACATGTACATTGTAGCTACAATGGCAACAACATCAGTCAATGCTGACGAACAGGTCAACAATATTAGGCCTACACATGACATTTTTTTTCAATATTAAGCAATTCTATCGGCACACATTTTTCTTCTCAAATTGAAACATTTATTGAAGTTTCTAAGTTCCACACCGTGCCCATCAGCAAGTCGACTTTGATCAGTTTGCTCGTGTGTTCGCTAAATTACTTAGCTAGTAATTTGCAAAACTTATGATATTAAATCAGCATGTAACTGAACCAAACAATTGCATAAGTATCTCGCTCAGTCTGCGTAATCGTATCTCGCTTCTATAACTTTCCGTCACTATATTAAGGAAATTCGCCACGCGCACGCAGCTGAGGAAGTTCGGTCACATTGTTGGCAGCCTGATCGTGGCCGCATTCGCGAGCCATGAGCGGTCGATAATATTCTCTCGCTGGGAACTGTTGATACCTGTGACTCAGCGTCCCTGCTTAATAATTATTGTCCGCCCATCACGTGGGACCACAGAATTAAATATTTTGTTTATCTGCTTCGGTTTGCTAGAAGTGTGATTAATACGAAATGGACGGCACATTGAGGAGCCTATTAGGTGGCCAAAAAGGAATTCCTAATACCTTACAGAGATAGGAAAAAAGTCGTGCGTCGCTTGCGGATTAATGTGAGTTCCAGCGAAGTACTTCGATTGCCAAAATTCCTTCAGATTCGAAGAATTCAGATCATTGCCCACAAGTTTTCGCCATAATGTTGACCCTTCCGATCATTATTAAAGAAAGTAGCAGGCGTACGAAAATTAGTTCACTTGATGTTTTCACATCCTCTCCTCGGCATTGCTCACTGTATAGTGCATACATTGAATCGAAGCCAGGCATCGATGTGTGTTTTGGTGTGTGCGAAGTGATATCACAGCACGCACGCATCTCTCACTGGCTCTGTTGTCCTTTGCTGACAGCTTATTGTTTGCCATTTCCAATAGCAAGCGATACACGAATTTTCCATTCGAGAAGGAGCAAGTTGTCTAATTCTGTGCCATTTCGATATAAGGTTACATATAACTCTTCCTTTCTAGGAAACCGAAGCGCGCGCAGATGAATCTAGTTCTGTGCGTGGGACAGAAAGCTGCGCAAGTTGTGCGCTCTTCGTTCTCGTGAACCCGTGTTAACTGCTTAATATTACAAAAGTCAGCGCATCAAGAGGATATTCGACTTACACACCTTTATTTATTCATCGTCTACGTTTTTTCATTATCGTACTTAGTTTTCATGCACAACATGGAGCACAATTCAAAAATGAACACTCGCATGTAGTCAGTGAGTTCTTCCACTCAATGAAGCCATCAAGTTCCTTTGATTTGTGCATCAGAATTAAAAATTCATCACTTGGATCAAACCGCAGAAAAAGGGTAAGCTTCTAAATGTTTCCAAATTTATTTTGTCAACTTACAGCATTTAACTGCAAGTCTAGGTACATGTATTTGGAAATCCCGAAAACAAAATCAAAGGAAAGATTTGGTCATATGATACAATCGATAAATCAAAAGTTGGTTTATTGACCATGAACACGTAGAGACATTTCTATGACTGTGCTGCTATCTCTGCTATTAATTTTGCAAATACTAGAAAGCTACTAGCGTCATACTTAATTTAATTTACTGGCAACAACGAAATATCTCAATTCCTCTTGGTTCCTCTTAGCAGCACATTTTGGGAGTTCTTTATTTATACATAAATATCATAGCTATCAAGAACTCCCAAAATGTGCTGCTAAGAGGAATTCTTAGCATATTGAATTCAAAGTGAATAAGTCTTGGGCATGTGACATCATTTGTGTGATAGAAAACCCAAGACTTATTCACTTTGAATTCAACATGAGAATGTGCATGCATATCAGTTTTCACGACGACGTTTCTCGTTGAAAAATCGATCAAAAGTTGATTGTGTCGTGAAAAGAATCATAATCAAATGGGAATATGTTGAAACGGTAATACACTGCTTTTAAATTCGTAATTTCTGATTGCTTTGAAAATAGCACAAAAATCTGGGCATGTTGAGACAAAATAGTTGCATGCTAGAAACTATGAGCATGAAAGAACTTAATTAACGCATTAAAACCATTTCAATTTAGCACTTCAATACTAGGCTATACTTGTGCTATAGCATCAATATTTGGATGACAAATAATTGAAAAAAAATTGAAACAATTGAACATGGTATAAGGCATAAAAAATCTATTCCAGGACTACAAAAAGTTTAGATGGAGAATATTTTTATCAATGCGGACAAACTATTGAGCTATTCGATATCTGCTTAAGTTATACAATTTAATCTTGTTTCTGAAAAATGGATCCATCAAGGAAGCTTGTTTAAATAGGTCACTATTTCCATTACATAAATATTGAACTGAAATCAGTAGCTAACGCCCATGATATTCAATTAATTTTTTCAGAATTGCTACATTTTAGAAAATGATATCAATTTGATATTTCGAGTCGTTTAAGAAAAATGATCAAGCACACAAAAGGCATAGATGCTACACGACGGACTGCACACTGTAATAAAGATCAGTTATGCGTTGCAGTCCAACAATAGGTTTAGTTTTGCAAAATCAATTATTTTTCATGCCTTACGATTAATATAAAACAATCAAAGTGCAAACTCATTGCCACTCTTTTATATCAATTTGTGTTTACTTATTACAAATTATGCATCGCACTTTTCATATCATCGTAGGCCTAGTTGTTATGGTCACATGTTAGTTGTGGGCCCGCATGTCACCATGAATACCTGAAGAGATGCTGTCATATAAACGGTAGACAAGATGACATTATGTGTGTGTGCAGATTGTGATTTTAACAAAATGAAATTACATGTACGGTGTTAATATTATAGAAAATTCAAGTATTCCTGACTATCTTCATCTCATGAACGATTGACAGGCGGTCGGCAATAGGCTACATCTCCGTTTTTATTTGCAGATTGCATTTTTCTAAAAACAGTTACCGGTACTTGAATATCAAAATAAAAGAATTCATAAATTGTTAATGATCACAATTCAACCACTCCTGAATATCTTCATTTGCTATCAAAATTCCTAAGAATAATATCGCTTGCCACATTGTCAGAGATGAAATGAGTCAAAAGCAGTTTTCTTAAGTCTTTACTACAACACCTAAAATTACTATAAATGATTTCTCTTCTAAACTTTGAGTAGGCCTACCCATAGAATGTTAATTAAGATTAATTAAGTATGATAATTCTTCTAGCTGCTCTGCACATCAGCACAAAATTTGTCTTCTTTTTACAGGTGCTTATTGCTGAGGCTGCGCAAACTCGTCGTATCTGTGCATCAATGACTCAATACCTGACCTACGCTCGGCTGTTTTTCGTCTTGTCTTGTGATATTAACCCCGAAATACTGGAATTATTATTTACCCATAAATCTCTCATATATTCGCAACGTCCCACCGATCATCAGATTCGGACAAACGTCTTGTGGTCCAACTGAAGACGTTTTTTCAGTGACCTCGTATTATCGCTTCAAACTTCATAGTACTAGTGATTGTTTCTCCGTTGAACTGTAAATTTTTCGTGACATCACCTCTATTCTTAAAAATGTGATGATGACGTCGCGACGGTGTTTCAGATGACGTGAAATACGCATTCGGACTGTGGGCATGTTTTCTGGTTGGAAGGATTTTCAAATGAAGGATGATCAAATCCGGAAAGAGAAATTTTCTTTATGTTGATAACAGTGATTTTCATCAAAATTATTTGTATCTGATCGTTCGATGTGTGCTACTATATGAACGTCATCCTATACGGTGGCAAAACTTTGTGCATTTTCTAAATACGTATGAAAAATTGTATTTTTGAAGGATATCCATTCCTTCTGCTGTTTACTTGGGAGAGCAGGGCTCAGTTTTTGTAATCTCTATGAATGCTATCGAACAAAGGATAATTTTAGCAAGAATAACTATTTTACCAAATGTAGGTCTAACAAATATTTTCTTACACGATTACTATTGTGCGGAAAATCAATCATGCTTGAAATTTGAATTAAGAACAAAAGAATACACTTCAATCTACAGCGTTATACTCCGTATAGCTCAAAGGGAAGAAGCGTACCGTGCCATAACCTATTTGTTTTAATCAGAAGAAAACTCCATAAGCTGAATGAGTGATCAATCGTTTCTTGTTATAATTTCAAATATCTTTCAACTAAATTTCTAAATAAATTGTCATGTTACCCTTCCAGTCGACAATGCTGCATCAAGAAAATATATAAAGAATATTTCAGAGTAACATCTTCCGAATAATCGCTTGCACTGCCATTTTAATCGTTTCAAAACATTTCTAGAAAATACACATCTCTGATAGCTTTTAGAATTATATTTGTTATTCGATCAGAGCCTTTTTTGAAAAATACCTTATTTTACTAATTACAAATCACATGTAAAAGCTCTTCTTTCTAATTTTTTATTCCATAAATTCATTAGAAATGTTTTTTGAATCGGAGATTGAAAACTGTGTTAGAGACTGATTCATTTGTGTTTCATTAATTCACGTTATGCATGAATTTTCCTTGTGTCTTCAATACATTGCTATAAACATGATGTCGATTTTATACACGGTTATTTAATTTGCATTTGAATGCCTCTGGGACATGTGCAATTTTATATCGAAGATAATGTATGGCCTTGCGCCACATCTATGGAGTGAGTGGAATTTGCCAGGGATGTAATGAATGTATTTCAAGTTGTAAAGTGTGCATGTTCGTAAATTTTACAATGTTGTATTCATTCAACATGTAGACTTTATCACTCCACGAAAAAAATGTGCTATGAACCTACAATACAGATTGTACAATGATACTAGCATCCCTGGTTAATTTCATCTATTCGATGGTAAAATTATAGATGTCACATGATTTAATCATTGATATTTCATTGACAAAACATGCATGTCTCATAGATATAACCTGCATGTCTCATGCATATAACATGGATGTCTCATGGATAAAACATGCATGAAAATCATGCATGGCCATGTATGATGCATGCATGATCATGCATGAATCATACATGATCATGTATGAAACATGCATGGTCATGCATGAATCATACATGATCATGCATGAATCATGTATGATCATGCATGGGAATCATGCATGTTTTATCCAAAAACGGGCATCTAGGGAAGTGTCTGCTTTCGGTAGCGGTACAGTTGACCGCCATCTGTTGACAAATGTAGATGCAGAATAAATGGATCAGTAGAACACAGATGATCACAAGAATGTAAAATATCACCATTGCCATTCTTAAGTATCTCCCGATATTTTTCTATGGTAACCTGATAGCGATGTAGCAGAATTTCTATCTGATGTTGAAGATCAAAGGTAACCCAAGAGTTTCCACCATCTTCTCCAACTTGGTATGGTACTGTATCACCAAAATAAAGACTTCTCTTCACTTGTCTCACCATTCTTTTCCACGAAATTTTTTGTTGTAAGAATCCAATTATCTGAAAAAAGTAAACATATCAATAAGAAGCCTGTATAAAACAAATTTGCATAAAGACAAATCATGGATACACATTGTTGACTAGTTTCCGAATCAGTCGATGCATTTCGCAAAATCAGGAGAGATTCTCTCTTAGAAAAATAGTGCTGTCTTGATTAATATATTTATTGGTACACGAATAAAGAAAGTACTCGTTGACGGGCCTTCGGTGTCCAGCACGTCGAGACAGCACTATTTTTCTATCAGAGAATCTCTCCTGATTTTGGGACACCCGGTAGAAGTCGCTAATATCTTTCCGAAGTCTGAGACATCCACCGAGTTCGAAAATTCATGTGTGCGAAAATAAGCCTAAATTAACTCATGCAACCTGAAACAGAAAGAAAACACACACGGACATTGGTTCATGCTAGCAAACGAATGCGAAAAGCACGAACTAATATGAAGTCACAGAGAAGCATAATTACATTTTATTTACATTATTAACGTTGAAAATTTAGCTCAGAACGTTTTCACAACTTTCAATTTCGACAAAATCAGGATTTATCCAGGATATCAAGGCCAAATTTTCGAAATCAGGATTTATCCAGGATATCCAGGTCTTATGTAGACACCCTGTTGACAACTCCATTTATAATTTATTTTGCTCTCCGGAAAGTTATATTTTAGTAAATTTTGCCATCTGAGTGCACCGGATTAATCCAGCAAACCGTGTGGCGATTCCAGTCAGGCTTCATGTGGAGTTTCACACACATCTTGCAAATATTACCAGTGTTTTATAATTCAGGACAGCCGAACATACGTTTTAAATCAAAGCTGTGATGGAATAGCCATAAGCTGATAAATAACTAACACGCAGATTTGCGCCGAAATACCCACCACTACAAAAATGCTCCGTTAGGATTTCAAAATCACTTATTATAGAGACTAAGCCTAATCGGTCCCTAACTAGATTCTTACATTCAAATCTTGCAGCCTGTCGGGTTAACTATAAAAATTTTGATAATCAGATCTTAATCATATAGGCCTATTATGGTACGAATTTTCGCTGCCGTCATATCCATGGGATTGTTGAGAAACGTCCTTATACCGAGCTCATACGCATTCATCCCAGGGAACGTGAGATTAGGAGTTTGTAGAGACGGATCGGAAGGATCCTTCTTTTCGCTTCTTTGGTAGTACAAGAAGCGGTCAACATTTGAACTTGAGATGTTCTTCTCTCCTAAATCTATGGAAGATGCCATCTATTTTAACCGATCCGATTGGTAAATAAATCAATATAGCGCAGAAATTTATTAATTTCAGTGCATGAATACGTAGATGACATGTAGCAGTATAAGCAGGAATCGCGAAGCTTCGTCAATTTCAAACGTATCATAAATCGTACTTAATCATGTTTTTAAATACATAGCACAACATTGCATACTAATTCTCATTAAGTTTATTTAAGCTCATTTAATCATATTTTGCTCTAGAAACAGCTCTCTTCAATCATCAGCTGTTTTGTTCATCACACAGGTGTTGAAGAAAGTGTATTGTTTATATTCAAAAATACAATGACAGCCATATATATAAACAACAGTCTCATAAAACTGTATAACATAAACTGACACTTTATCATATGTACTAAATGGTCGCCATAGATTATAGCTAAAACCAGACTTCCGTTCAGTGTTATTGAACGCTCATAAGAATTTATCCAGTATATATGCGTTCATTGAAGGATGTAAAACTGAATTATGTGGAATTACGCAGATAAAAAAAGGAATAATTAACAATGCTATTCACCTTTCATCACTATTGTATGCCATAGACATTATGACATAGCTAGGTAAAGCAAGTCACATTTTGCGTCCACACAAATCGCATTACTGGGACAGACTATTGTCTTTAAACAAAATAATTTATTACATATTATTATACGGTGTTATATGTGTTACTATGTTATATACAAAATGTTATTCAGGGGCCATTCACTTATTACGTCACGCAGATTTCGACGATTTTCGACACCGACCCACCCCCTCATCACACTTCGTCACGCTTGAACTGACACCCTCCCACCCCCTTGCGTGACGTAATAAGTGAATGGCCCCTCACATGTAGTACCTGGTAAATAGCGATAACGCACACAAAATATATTCAATTTCGCACAATACACCAGGGACACCAGGTGAGGTCAAACATCTCGAACGACTATTGGTTTGCTTAGCCGATAAAATCAGATAAAATAATTTATATCAATGTCGAAGAGCATTTATTTTTCTTTTCAGATAATCATCCGACATCCTACTATGTTCCAAATAGATAAAAATATACATCATCGGTGTTGAGCGTTTTATATACGGAGATATAGGGCCTACGGGTCTAGAAAAGCATATGCGCACAACATCTGAGAAAATGTCGAATTGCACGCGCCGGATATTCCTTGCTTGTGGTGTTCAAATTTGGAGCGTTGTATTACGCCACATTGCCGTCAAACTCATATATTTTGTATAGGAAATGTTAATATATCCTCTTGACTATGGTTAGTGCAATGCCTTTGTGATTCATGTAGGATCCTTCATTAATTTTATTTTGTTTGAAAACTGATTGTTTTAAAAACAGCTGATGTCTTGGAAACGATGACAACAATAACCGGGTTTGGATTACCATGAAGTTTCTGCTAATTTCATGTAAGCCTTGGCGATTATCTGCGTATTGATGCAATATTCGGGACATGTTATTAGCAAAAACACTATTCATCTAAGATATTCTTCATTTGGTAAGTTTCATAACAGTAAACACAGTCATAACAGTCTTTTAGTAATCAGTTTATTTTCTTGACCAAAAGTTCCCGGCCCTCCCAATTGATTAACATAAAGCGGCCCTGACGCGGTCTGAGACAGACGAAAGTTTGGGAATATATTTTCAACAGCATCGGCAATTTTCGATTACTTAAAGTGATCATTTATTTCCATTCTTATTTCTAATTCATTATATAATCACGTGCTTTATATCTATCAATATTCGATAAACTCCTTTTATATCATCTACATCGTACACTAAATGATGAAAGTCATGTAACGACTTAGAATTTCTGAGCTGCAGAGAAAAGAGAATGACCTAGTCCCATTCTCAAACAGCCACAAATTTTGGAAATGATTCCTCTTTTAAAATACATACTTTAATATACAAGTAGATAATGAGCTGCCAAACTCAGAAGCACCAATTATAACTTCCAATGGAATTGGAAGAACATGTGTATCCGGGAAAATGACCACCTTCAACGTCAATCCACACGAAAATGCCTGTTAAATGATCATAATAATTGCAACTTACCAGGAATAACGAGACCACTTTAAATGAGCTGCAGAAAAGCCCGAAACATCCCATGCAATTGAGAGAATCCGTGTAATGGGAAAACAACCATCTACAAAGAAGGGATTAAGTACAGACTGATCAATAGCTTTACATTTACAGAACGACTATTACACAATTAAATCAAAAATTCCAATGAAAAAAATACATGCACTTAAGTTTTTCACTTTTATCTATAGATCTGCCATTTAATATTACGTGCAATTATATACAGATTTAGATAGTTCTATATATAACGAAATTATCAACCGACCTTTTGATATGGCATATTTGAATAAGTTAGCATTGCTCAGTTAATATCATTTGATATTAACCGGGCTGTTCAAGTCAATGACATACGGTAGTCTAGTCATGTCAAGTTTTGATAATGTACTCGCTACGCAAATATATTTTGGTTTGATCAGTCTGAAATTGACAGATATTCTCATCTGGTACAGAAAGAAGGCACAAATATAAAAAGAAGAACTAGGCCTACATGTAAATAATATCAGGATATCTGTTGAAAACTGTAAACTCCTTAATTACATCTCTACACAAATTTGCATCATCTTCTTACTAAATATGGGCCTACATAAATATAAAAGCAATGAGTAGACTTTTGAACAAGATGCCAACAAGACGGCCCCAATCATTACAACAATCTTTCACTCGTTCACAATCAAGTCAATGTCATCATCTATAGAGATAACTGAACTGTTACAATCTTCACAACACGGGGTGTGCCGGTGCGTATAAGCTGAATACTCGCTCCGTACCAGACTGGATGGAGGGCAACTGGACAGCAGCTGCAAGCTCAGCAAATTTCGACAAAGACGTTTTCATCTGCATTTATTGGACGAACCACCAAACTTGACGGCTTACATATATTTGATTTCACTTGAAAAACAGGTGATATGAAAGATATACAAGACAATAAATCAGTTATCGTCCGCTAAGCTCCTTTATCCTTTTACCGACGACAAGCAGATTTAGATGTTACCTGACGTCTGACTGCACCCTGATAAATAATGGTCTTCAAGAAAGAAACCTTCACCGAGCGCAAACATCACTGATAAACAGGGGCAATGAAAAATTAATTTCAAATAATTGCTACCATTAGGTGCAATTAATTAATTTCTCAATTGACGAAATTAAGCTGACAATCCATTTGATTTTTTGGATAAAATTATTGCAATTAATTGGTCGGCCTACATAAACGTACATTACCCACATGCGGGGATGAGAACGGGCAGTTAGGGGTTCCGACAAGAAATCAACTTTTCAAGGGCCCTAACACGGAATCCTCTAGAATTCCGTGGGCCCTAAATAGAAAATTTTAAAAAAATCATTTTAGCCTTTCAAGGGACACTGGCGGAAACGCGTATCCGCTAAAGATTTTCATCCCTGTTATGCGAAGTTGCATGCTCTCTATCAATATCAATTTTTGGAGGCTGTAGTCATGGTATTTAATTTTTAAATTTAAATTCTACAATCATTTGCAAATAAGAATGACCAATAAATTCACTATGACTGAGATACCGGTACTTCTTAGTTGTCTAAACTAATTTAGAGACGCATAAGAAGACCCAAGATCTGTTATAGTGCCCGCTACTTTTGATAAGTGATCCTTAGATAACTTCGTTATAAATTAGTTCTGAACTGCTAACGACTGTAAGTCGTCGTGCGAGGATTTCATAGAAGACTTAATTGGTTGTAATCAAAGTAAAAGCAATTAAATAGACAATTAAAATGTGTGGTGCCAAATAGTCACCACAGAATTCTGTTAAATACTGGTTGAATATATGACAGTGAATTCATAGTCTTGGGAGCAAGGGCTGGTTCAACGCGGTATTGAAATCTTATCAATTTAAAATTTTTGAGTGATGAATATGTTTAAAATGTTTTCAGCAAAATATTACTGAATTCCAGTTATTGTATTACACATTACTGCATCAAGTTATTGATTATTATTGAATTCTAGCGAGGTGATGATAATCCAGTCAACCAGTGGCTGTGACTGTACACTCCTCCCCCAAACTAAGTAGATACCGGTAGTACATGATTGTCATAACAGAGAACCCATATATTGTGACACAAATTACATGATGACTTACATGGCACAATCCACATACGGAGGACTGGTTCAAAATACATTCACTTTGACAATAAGATAGGAAATATAAAATAGATATTTAACAAATAGAAGCAGACATAATTATAATAATGTATTGCATGCAAACACAATTCAAAAAAATGTTATGAATGCAACATAAGTACTTCACAATAGACTCAGTATTATACCCGCGACTGCCGATCAGTATCATTTGCCACAAAATATCCAGGATTACGAAACATTCGGAAGCTCTGACATATCAGTCGTTATGAAAATTAGACGATTTACTTTTATAACCAGCTAAATCACAAATGAGGTCCATTTGGTCAGCCGTCTAATGTAGCTAGCTTGAGCCCGATTTCTTAATCAGGGGATGGGACCATTTGGATTCATGCAGCCCCATCTAAAAAAAAGCAAGTATCCACCTACTACTCGTCTCAAACATGCTGTATAAACCGAGTGCAGTGGCGCTGGTTTTTGAATTATTTTGAGTCACTCATGACCGCAGAATGTGCGCATTAAAATTCGTTTCAGTGGTTGAGAAAATAAGGTTTCATTTCAAGACCTCATGTGTTGGTTCATTTTATAGTATATTATAATATCATGTTTTTCAATTTCATTAATTCATGATTTTAGCATGACACTTAAAAAATTGCAGAAATCTTACTAATTTCCAATTCATAATGTTACCCTCTATCAATAGGCCTACTTGCCTGATACTACCTGAAACCTTGATGCTGTAAACCTAGTACGCTACATCTACCGGATGAACAAGGAGTAAAACATAAGCTGTTTTTGAATTCCTACCCAGACTAAAACAGCCGTGTCACATTCTCCAATATCTATTCCCGAATGAAACCCGGGTCAGAGTGAGAAAAAGAAATGGAACCCTCAATTGAAGCACAGTATAAAAATGATCACGCTGATAATGATGCGACGCTTGAACTCCTACTGAATTTCAGAAAAATATTCATTGTTTTTAAATCAAAAACTTTAGCACCGCGTTAGGTCTAGAAAAAATGTTAAATTTTTTTTCAATCTCAAGCACATTATTTCAAAAAGGAGACCATGAAGGTGTACACTTACAGCTAAAATACAATTTAACTCACACTTCATGGAATAATAACTTGGTTTGTAGCATGAGTGATCGTCTTACCTTCTTTTACGTGACCTCCGCTCTATTCCTTACCAGCACGTAAACTTGAGTTGAGAGAATCGGCAGAAATTGAGTCACACAGGTATTCGATTCACACTTCTATCATATTTCGTTTAATTCGAAGAAGCTTCACGAAATCATAGTTTACCAATGTAAAGAATCAGCATGAAAAGTCGTTGGCACATCCAGTGAAAGCTTTACAATTCACAGCCCTTCTGTTCGACTGAGGAGCGCATATCGAAACGAGCGCAGCAGTATGGCCAGACAGTAAGGTCACGCATAGTTATAAGAAACGCAAAGTAAGTCAACGCGCGCCATGGACGGCGAGGGCACGCGCACTCTATGCGTGAGTCACTCTATAAAGCAATGATCCTACGTGTAAGGCAAGATTGATGTTGTTATGACGTCACTCGATCGTATACAGAAGTCCTCGACTGAAGGCATGCAAGGAAGAAACAAACGCTCATATTAATGTAGAGCTGCAATTATTAATGAAGTATGGGGAATATGGGTGCTGCTATTGTGCTTGTCTGTGAAATCAAACTGCATGTTCATCGACTTCAATGTGATGTGAAGATTAACACAGACACTGCTCCTTTGCAAGTTACACTGTTCAAGTTCAATTCCATTGTTCACGTATTTGTCTTGGAGATTCGGTACCGTTTTGACACCAGCTGCTGGCTGGTGATAAAAAGTTGTGATTTTTCAATCATTTGACGTAAACATTGTTATCATGTAGCTAAACAGATGAGTTCAGAACTCCGCTTACTGCACTGCTTAATGCTAACAATTACATAAGTATGCAGAAACATTTTTGTTACATCGACAAATTAATTTATAAATATTTGTAAAATGTTTCAGATATGAAAATTTAGGTGATTATGACAATATTTGTCAAATAATAGTCAAAAATGTATCAAAAATTATTAAAAAATATCAAATATGCAGTATTTGATTGTTTTATAAAACAATTATCTAATATTTGTAAAATTTATCACCATCAGTCATATATTAGATAAATTATCTCGGTTTTTTTCAACCCGGGAATACTGTATAAGAATTGAAAAGAATAATCTTTATTTTATCAATGCGAATTTATCATCAATGTTTAACCGAGATTTATGCATGAATCATCAATGCAAGTTTTTAAGATATTATAATTGCGTATTTTTGGTTCAATAATGATAATCGATGTATTTTGACAATGCATATAAGCTTTCCAATCATTAAACATGCTTACCAACAATGATTTTCAATTTTGAATAATCTTTATTTTATCTATGCGAATTTATCATCAATGTTTAACCGAGATTTATGCATGAATCATCAATGCAAGTTTTTAAGATATTATAATTGCGTATTTTTGGTTCAATAATGATGATCGATGTATGTTGACAATGCATATAAGCTTTCCAATCATTAAACATGCTTACCAACAATGATTTTCAATTTTTAATTTTCCATGGATTTATTGGAATCATCGATCATGGATTCTGTGTCCATGGCTGGGCTACTAGGGTTTCACAGACAACCTGGAAGAAACATCCTGGTAGAACACTTAAGTAAATGAATGCAGTAGAGCCCATCTTTGGTAGGACCGAGCTGTTAGTTTTCATTATAAATATAGATTACATTTTGTTTAGAATTTAATTGCAATTACCTGATGCGAAATCAGGCGTTATTTTAAACCCCAAAATTGCAATTCATGCTAAAATTTAATTGCAATGATCATTAACAGACTCAAGCTGTTTTTGAAATTGCGAAAGTTGCAATTTTTTAACATAAAATTGCGATTAACTTGTATGGAATCATTTAAATTGCAATTTCCCTGTAAGTAATGGGCAAAAGACAGTTCCAGGACACCATAAAATTCAAAAAAATAGTATCTTTAAAAACGACATAAATTCATGAATTTGAACCCTTTTTCAGGTTTTTAAGACCTAAATACATGAATTTAGTCCATTCAAAAAGTACCATTTTTTCAAAAAATGGTATTTTTAAAAACGACATAAATTCATGAATTTGAACCCTTTTTCAGGTTATGATGACCTAAATTCATAAATTTGAGCGATTTTTAAAAATACCCAATTTTTCAAATTTTTCAAAATCTCAAAATTTGAGAATTATAATTTTTACCTTGAAAATCATGACCGTTCCAGGACACCGAAAAAATCAGAAAAGTTAAGAATCTCAAATTTGTGATTGTGACATTTTACTTTGAAAATCATGACCGTTCCAGGACACCGAAAATCATAAAAGTTGAGAATTTCAAATTTGTGATTGACATTTTTCATTGCTTAAATCATGACCGTTCCAGGACACCGAAAATCATAAAAGTTGAGAATTTCAAATTCATGAATTTTATCCATCTTTCAGGTTTTTAAAATATATCATGTGACTAAAAATATTTCTTTAAAAGTGGAAGAAACAAAAGTGGAAGAAGCCGCAAGAATATATCCTTCAATATCATATGAACGTAGTTCTACTACCCCCTCCCTTCTAACTTCTAGGGGTCCCTTCTGACTTCTAGGGGCCCTTAAGAAATTTTTTTATTATAAAATGAACAACATAAATGAGTTTTTAAAATTATATGGAACGCAAACAACTACAAATTTTGATCTAAAGAAAATTGCAAATCAATAAGGAATAAAGAATTTTCATGTTCTAATGAGACATGAACATGTACAAATAAATCTCCTACATCCACTGCATATAAATTTCGTTTTCGTGTCAGTTGCCCTTGGGCACATAAAGCACCGTCCACGTTTGTTGTCCGAAGCATTCTGGTGTTCTTCTTTGTTATCTGCAGGGAATGAAATACCAATGAGTTGCATAGCCGATTTCACTGAAGCACGAAGATGAGGCTGTGCGCGTCTCTTCAAAATAAGAGGCATGCACAATTCTTTTCCCAACTCCTTTTGTAAATGTAATGACTCTCCGAATTCCACAATCTGTGCGAAATGATGCATGCTGCATCAGCTATACAAAAGTATACGCCATAGGGCCATCTCGTGCATTTCCTTTGACTGCGATAATTTCTCACGAGCTTGTCAAAATTATCCACACCAGACTTGTATCGGTTATAGCATTCGACAATTTCACATTTCCCCGAAGTTTTATAATGTTCGCCTGGATGCATTGACGAAAGTAACAACACCGGCTTGTTTTTCTTGTCCCAGAAGGAAGTAAGGCATACCTCGTCTGCTTGGTCCGTTATGTAATGAACTGTATCCCCCTTTTGACGATTTCTGATTGACTTTGCCACTGGTGGTATCTCTCGTCTATTCGAACGAATCGTACCGACGACTGTTGTGTTCTTCTCTAACAGTTTTTGAGTGAGATTCAGACTTGTAAAATAGTTGTCCATGACAATGTTTCTCCCTTTCTCAAGAAAGGGAGATGCAATTCGCAATGTCAAGGATTCGACAAATGTACCAGGAGCAATGTTGTCAGATAAAGTTCCTTGACCAATGTATACCAAACCATTCAGAGGTAGGGAAGTCTCAGAGTCAGTAATCCAATATACAAGAATACCATATTTACCTGGCTTCGATGGTATGTACCTCCGGAATTTGACTCTGCCGTGAAATTCAATAAGTTGCTCATCTAGAGTCAAATGAGGTCCCGGTGTATAGGCGTCACGCACATTCTCATTGAAAAGATCGATAACAGTTCGAACAGGAGCTAGTACATCGTCTTTATTTCTACGAAGCTTGTCATCAAATCGAAAAACTGCTTTCAAAAATTTAAATCGTTCAAAGCTCATCGTAGCACGGAAAATTGGATGACCGTCGAATTCTGACCACAACTCTTCTGTATTACGATGGCCGGCCTTATAGGCACCGGCAACGAAGTGAAGACCGATAAATGCTTCGATTTCTTCCACTGATATAGGCCTCCAGGGAATATTACGGATTCCACAGTAGCGCTTTGCAAATACTTTGGTGAAGATATATGCCTCTTCTACAATGTTCTTGAAGAATATATCAAACGACTCTTTCCTTGTTTGTGGATGTAGGCCCGTCTTGAAACCAAATTTTGACCGAAAAATATTGCGACTTCTTTCACGTCCAGTGAGTACGTAATTATCGTCAATTTGAATCCATTTAGTGCCATTGCGAGATCGTAGACTAGAGTCCTCAGCAACTGTTTCGTCAGAATCACTATCACTATTCACATCTTCCGTTAAATTCAGCAATTGATCTTCATTCATTTCATTGTCGGATCCGTCGTTCATTAGCATAACTGGAGTTTGGTTATCAGCTTCGTCGTCGGTAATTTCTTCATCAATATAATCGTCCACCGCGCATGTTTGAGCATTGTCGTTATCTCCATCACTTTCGCCATCATCTCTGCCAAATAGAGCTTCTGTAGCCAGAATTTTCGCTCGTCGCGAAGATCGCTCCATCCCAGCGCGTAGCAGTAGCACTATGTGGAGTAAAATCGGTACGGTCATACAAGTGGCTGATAGGGAACTACGTCGACCAATCACAATCCTCTCAGAACTGGGACGTTCATGCAATAGCAGTTGATAGGGAATTATATGTTTACCAACCACATTCCTCTATTGGAACTTGAGGTTGGCTACAACTACCTAATGCCTATTAATAATTATGGGGTCGTGAAAAGACCCCAAACACTTTTAAGCTATGTATTTTTGAAGCATCAACGAACCGTTAATAAAAATCGAGATAATTACTATTTCGACTCCTATGGACTTCCACCTACAAATGAAGCCAAAAAATTACTTGGCAATGGAACTTATAATACATTTCAAATTCAAAAACCGGGAACTACTTACTGTGGTCAATTATGTCTCTATGTTTTATTTAAATTACAAAAAGGAGTACCATTTCTTGATATTGTGTTAGAATTGAATGAAAATAATGATAATTAGAAATCAGTTCGTTGTAATTCATTTTGATAAAATCGGCCTCTGATATTATCATCATCTAAATCTTTGATTTCGTAAGTAATCGGATAAGTTTGGCTTATTTTACAAACTTCAAATATCTCTTTAGTCCAATAACCAACAAAGCCTTTTTCAAATTTATTCTTATACTTAAATATTCTAACTCTATCTCCAATTTTAAATTTCGGCTTAAGTTTCTGCAAATTCGGATTACTCTCATTCGAATAATTATTTTCGAATATTTTCTTTCGTATTAAATCAGGGTCGTCAGAAGCATTCTTTGGAGTTTCTTCAATACCAGAATGAATCTTATTGTTATACTCTTCTACAACTCCTGGTAATATCTTCAACCATTTCTGATTTCTTTGCTTAGTAAATTTTTTAAAAATTTTATTTTTTAATGATCTATTGAAACGCTCTATCACTACAGCTTTTCCTGCATTTTCAGTTGAATAAACAGTTTCAAATAGTGGCTGAACGTTTCTGTTATAAAATTCCGACCCTTTATCAACAAACAATTTCCTTGGCTTTCTATTACTTTCTATTAAAAATAAAAGTGGTCTATCAGTTAAATATGCGTTTGAAGAAATCTTTAAAGATTTCTTCAAACGCATATTTAACTGATAGACCACTTTTATTTTTTAAAGGCTTTACCCAAGCGAATCGTGTATATAAATCTATAACGGTCAATGCGTATTTGTAGTCCCTTTCATTCGGCATATGAATAAGATCAGCACTCCAACTATCATCTTTATTAAATACTTTTACTTTCAATAAATATTTAGGCCTTCTGTATTCCCTATGAATTTCAGAGGCATAGGTTCGAGCGTTGCTCTCAGACAGCTTTGTTGTCGTTTCATTTAAACCCTGGCCGAATAATATTTTAGCTTGTAAAGCTTTCTTAACAAACATTCTTTCAATTTTTTCTCTAAATGTAGGATTTTGAATACTATCTAATTCTTGAATCATCTTCTTATCAGCTGCATGTCGAGAACTTAGATCATGATTTCGATAAGCTAAATCATGTCTATAAGCGGCGGCATCTACTCTATTTATTGGTTCTTCACCTGGTTTCGGATTATTATTCTCATCTAGTCTTATATCTAATCGAGTTCCTGGACCGGTATATGAATGACCAGGAAGATGTTTTTCTTTTGAATATTTACTCCAAATAAATCCAGGAAAGTTTTCTAATGTTTTTTGTATGTCACCACCGTAGGTAGTAGCCAAACTTTGTTTGTCGTTGTTACCTTCATAAATTTTACAATTTGAGTTTTTATTTTTGTTTAATAGATAATTTAATAAATCTAAATTAGCAATTTTCAATTTAATTAAATTTTCGGAATTTGTAGAATTCATTTTAAAAGATAAAATAAATGTTTTACCTAATAGAGCTTTGTTCAGAGGCTTTAGCCGATCGGACCAAAGGTCCTGAGGTTATTACCGAATCATACTAGGACTTAGATATATTCCAGAACCATCTTTAGTTTCCTTAATTTCAATTAAATCATCAACATTGTGGAGAATATTTTTAAGAACTCGTTTTCCTTCATCAACTAATTTTAATTTACTAATAAAATTATCTACTATTCCGTCACCCCTAGCAACTTTCTCTAACTCTCTATTATGACGTTTTTGTTCTTCTAATGCTGCCTTCTCTGATTTAGTTTTATTTACTGCTTGGACAATACCAGCTGTCCCGCCTGCAACACTTCCTGCAGCTGCTATGCCACCTATTATTAGTGGAATTAATGGGAGAATCCCGCCATTCTTTTCTTCTTGTAATTGAATATTCTCTATCATTGGTTTACTTATGTAATACTTTTTTTTATTAATCGTAATAGTTTTAGGGGTATTTTTGTCAACAATATTACGTAATTTTAATTCAACAGTTTTATTATTATTACTTTTCGCTTGCGACATTTTTAATAAAAAAATTTTAAGTTACCAAAAATTTTTAATCTATTCTAGTTATGAATAAATTTTAAATTAGGAATTTTTAATCTATTCTAGTTACAAAAAAAATTTATTACTAATTACTAAAAAAAATTTAAGTTAACAAAAATTTTAATTAACTTATCGGAGCGAAGTTCCTCGAGGCTTCAGCCGATTCTAGCCATCTTTCCATTAAGAATTTCAATAGAATATTTTACATCTTCTAGCAATAAACCATAAGCCATCAATGAAGTTGTGGAATCTTTCTTTTCAATATTAATTGTTACATCACAACCAGTCTTGATAATATCTTCAGATTGTGCACTTAAATCGAAACAGAAAACAGGATATAAATGTCTCCAATCTCCAGGAGTTAATTGTGGTTCAACTCCAAATTCTATACAAAGATTTCGATAAGAATCATATCCTTCCATAAATTGATTATTGGTATCATCGAATCTTAATGGATCAATTGGATATCGGGTTTGATTTAATGAAACTTGTAAACTTCGAATTGTATTAATATGAAAAAGATTGTTCTTCTTATCAAAACTTGGAGAATCATTTCTTTGAAAAGTTAGCAATAAATATCTTGGAGTATTCGCAGTTCTAGTAAAATGCCAGTTAAATCTTTGTTCGGAAAAAGTTACTGAACTAGCAGTACGCTTTAGAAAATTTACTGGAATTGGTTTGTTAGTATTTAATCTTTTTGCAATAGCTGTTTCAATCTATAAACTAGGAGTAATATGCTTAATCCACCATTCAAGTCTATCAATTTTTAAATATGCTTTTTTTCCAGTCTTACCAAAAAAGATTAATTCATTATTTGCTGTACGATGAATTATTAATTTACATTTTAATTGATATGATATTTTGTTATAATCTAAATATCCGAATAATGGAGACAATGACCAATTTACTATTTGCTTACTTTTCTTGTTAAATTCACGTCTTTCTTTATATGCACTATTGTTTGTTTTATTTAAATGTTTTGCAATATTTTCTACATCTTTCGCAATTCCTGCTGCATCTGTTCCAGCGTGAGTTGAATCATCAACAATTATACCATCATTAGTATCAGGAAACCAACCTTCGATTTCATACTTTTTCTTATTTTCACCAATTGTTATAAATCTAAGCATTGTATCAATTACACCTGGAGAATCACTTATTGTTTCTATATTTTGAGTGGCAACATCTAAGCGCATTTGTGTAAATAATCTTGGAAAAAAATTATTCTCTAGTGCAATATTATCGATTTCTGGTAATGGTGTTGTAAAATTGGCATCACTATACAAAGAATATTCACAGTGTAAAAATGAATCAGGTAGATATATATAACTCTGCTGATTATCAACTTCAAAAATTAAATCACCTCCAGTATTTACTCTACTGGAAGATCCGGGATTCATAGCAATTCTTATATAGTCATTCTTTTTTTGATTATTACTGACGAACGGAGGATCGTCTAATCTAAATTTATTTTTGATAAGCGAAGACATTTTTATAAAAAATAATTTGACTTTTTGTTTTTCTCACACACAGAAAAACTTCTGTTAAAATAATTTTACTAAAATAATTTTACTGAAAAAATTTTGCTAAGAAAATTTTGCTAAAAAAATTTTACTAAAAAACATAATTTTAGAATTTTGCTAGACCAGCTCCGCTACAGCTTTGCTGGTTAGACCGAAGGTTGCTACTCACGCCATTTCCTCTTATTTCTTCAATTGAAGAAATTGAAGATTTCCTCTCATGTTTACTATCAGACGGAGCTCCGCTCCTCAAGGTTTCCCCAACAGCTATGTTAGCAATTTTATTTTTTGTTTCCTCTGAAAGTTTTTTTAAATTTTTTAGTTCTTCGGAATCATGCCTAAGTTTACGAATAGCTTCTAGTTGTTTTAATTCGTTTTGAGACTTGACAGCATTTGATATTGCACTAGCTGTACTACCTATAGCAGCTGCTCCTTTTGCAGCAAATGTAATCAAATCTTTATTATTTTTAATTAAGTTAACGATACTTCCAATACCAGAGAAGATGCCAGCTCCTTCCGTGTGAACTGTTTCTCTATTATCATAATGATAAACAGGATTCATACGTGGTTCATGAGCAATTTTTTGATTTGAAGCAAAATGTTTAAGATTGTGTTTATAAATTATAGGCATTTTTTAGGATTAAATTTGACTTTTGGGAAAAAATATTTACGATTGGTTAGTAACCTGAGGACCTTTGGTCCGATCGGCTAAAGCCTCGAGGAGCTTCGCTCCGATAGGTTAGAAACCCAAGACTTCGTCGATCAAGATTTACGTTTGTGAATGGACAACAACTTCGAGATAACTTTATTAATTGATTGTTGCACTTTATCTATTGCGTCAAGCAGCGTGTGATGTACTTTAATTTCTTTTCTATTAACTTGCATTTTCTGCTGATTAATCTTCAATGCCGTTTTAAGAGCATTTAACTTAATTTTAAGAACAACTAATTGTCTTTTAACAGAATCTAACTGTTCTTTATTTTCTTTAGAGTTTTCTTGTAAATTTTTCTTTAATTCATTTTCTAAATTGATTTTAAGAGTTTTCATTTTATCAACTTTTTCATTAAGTGAGTTTACTTCATTTATTATTCTATTCATCTTTTTCATTTGTTGAGTAATTTTAGAACTTAATTCATCAACACTTTTTTGGAATGTAGTTTGTAACTGCTTTAAATTTTTTTTAATTCTTTCAGGTAGTTTTTCTATTTCATCTTCTAATTGTTCTTTTAACATTTTTATCTGATGTTTATTTTTAATGACTGCAGATTTTAAATTTAAAGAAAGTAATATTAAAATTTTTGATTGTTCAGAAATCTTTTTAAAAAGTTTTGCTATATCTGCTTCTAGCTCTCTATCCTTTTTATCAAGTTTTAATAATTTTTCGTTTAATGATTTGTCATTAAATTTAAGCAACTTTAATTCGTTCATCAGTGGAACCAAAACATCGTTTATATATTTTTCTTTTAAGTCATTGATTTGTGTATCAACATATTGTTTATTTGTTAACTCTGTATTTTGTTGCGGAAGAATAGAAAGATGCAATGGACCAGATAAAACGTCTCCAGTTTTCATGATATAATTTTCTATTTCTATTTCTAATTCACGATTATTCGGGATATATGCACCTCCACCAACATTTGGTAACATTATTTTTTAACAATAAAAAAATAAATTTTTTTCTAATAAAAATAAAAATGGATAAAGCAAATTTAAAAAAATTATATTCGCCCGCATCATCCTGTTCTTCTTATTCGACGAGATCAACGGGATTTGAAAATAAATGTTTTGATAATAATAATAATAATAATCCATGTATAGATGTTAATATTTTATTTCAATTACAAGCTGAAATATTTAGAGAACAGACTAAAGGTTTACCTTCTATAGAAACTAACTATTGTTTATTTCCAGGTGATCCATTTATTAAATTTATGGAGATTGTAAGCAAATATAATGATGTAGCTTATGTGGAATTAAATAAAGAAAATATGGTTATAATAGGTCATAATAATGTTTATGGTTTTATTAGAGCAGTATTACCAATTAGTAATACTGATTGGATAGAAACTAAAATTATCAATTATATCAATATTAAAGAATTAGTTAAAAAATTAAAATATTTTTCGAAAGAAAAAATTAGATTATTTGTTGACGATCAAAATCAATATAACATTCACATAGAGAGTAAAAAACATAATGAAGAATTATTATGCCAAGTTTATTATAGAGATACAATTTATAAACAAGAAACATTAGAAATGCCGCAAAGATATGATGATGATACATATATAGGATTGTATTCTAATTTAAATATTAATTTATTAAAATCTTATATAAATGGTTTAGCTCAACAAGAGAAAATTTATATGTGGACTACACCTTATACTATTAACAATGACCATAATCATAATCATAATAATTTTAAAAATAATAATAATTTTAAAGAATCCAATAATGATAAACGAACCGAAGGTTCTAGGGCTTTGCCCGATCTTAGAGAATCTTATAATAATAATGATGATGATAATATAGATGATGATAACATAGACGATGATTCTGAAACATCTGAAAAAGGTGCAAATGGTAAAAAAGATTACAAAAATATTAGTAATTATGAAAATTTAAGTGAAGAAAAATTTATATCTCATACTGATGTACATGATATTAATACTACATATAATCAAAATTTATCTAAATTTCATTTTCTTACAATTGAAAATAATAATGATGGTATAGTTGAAGATACTGTTAGACAACTATGTGTCCGGTCTACAAAATTTAAATTAGGATTTACATCTAATCAATTTAAAATTTTATCATCTTTAATAAAAACTAAAAGTGATTCAGATTATGGTGGTGTTATTAAATTTTCCAAAAGAGAACAAAGACCAATATTTTTCTCTATTATATTATTATCAGATAAAAGATGTAATTTAGAATTAGATATTCCAATAACAGAATGGTATCCAATCCCAAAAAGTGTAATTTATGATGTTGAAGAAACAATTTATGATGATGATGAAGAATCAATTGATGATGATGATGAAGAATCAATAGTTAGTGAAAATAGATTTAAATTATCTTTTGATAAAACGTTATATGATAAAACTTAATATGATAAAGAAAATGAAATAACTTAAGAATGTGAAATATATAATAATATATAATAACTCCCAAGACCTTGTTATTAGAATGTTTATATCTAAAATTAAAACACAATTTTTTCCTTAAAAAATAAAAAAATGGAAAATACCAAGTTTTATTGTAACTTATGTAAAAAAAAGTTGCAAACAAAAAGAAGTTATCAATCTCATTTAAATAGTAAATTGCATTTACAAAATGTAGAACGAGTTGATGAAGGAAATATATTAAAATTAAATAGTTATAAAAACTATCTAGAAACATTGCCTACTGATATAAAAGTTAAAAAAATGTTTGATGATTATTCACATTCGGAATATAAAAAAGTTTTTAATAGTGAAGATGAACATGTACCAGATGGAAGATATTTATTTAGCGATACTGATGAATTTAACGAAATAGATGAATTTGATGAAACTAAAAAAACTGATGAAGCGGTAACAGATATGAAATATTTATTTAATGAATCTGTTGAACATAATGAAACCGATGAAACTTTTTATAATGTATTAACAAACTTTTATAATATATTAAAGAAATCTTTCAAATGTTATATGAATGTAGAAGTACTTTATACAAAAAATGGACCTGATGGAATTCCTGAAGAAATAATACAAGGACATTTTACAAATTCACAAGAAATTCATAATGTAAATGATATACAACCCATATTTGAATCGATGATACTTAAATTAGAAAATTGTATAATTGAAGCCCAGTTACGTGAATCTGGTTGGAGATTTGTTAAAATACTATCTAAGAAAATAGTAATTGATAAATATAAAAATAATACTGGTGGTAGTTATGTTCCTTTACCTTTCAGTTCACCACAAATAATCAACATAAAAAATGAAGATGATTATTGTTTTCTGTGGAGTATTATAGCACATTTACATCCTGCAGAATATCACAAAGAGAGACTAAGTCATTATAATAAAGAAGAATACATAAAGGAATTTGATCTCTCTGATGGCTTACATGAATTTCCATATGATTATAATAGGTTAAAAAAGTTTCATAAAAAGAATAAAAATTTAATAGAAGTAAATGTTTTTGAATTAAATGTGAATTATGTTTCTATTGGTAAAATTACTCCACTTTACTCAGATTCAAAAAAATTTTATTTGAATAATAAAAATTTAAGTCAATCAGAAATAGTATATAATGATAGAGGAAATTACATGCATCATAATATTTTTTACCAAGGAAATATAATATGTACTGAAAAATTTCAAATTGTTAAAACATTATCACCAATAATGATTAATCATAATAATTATAAAGGACGTAATTATAATTATGATTATGATTCCGATTATCTATCTTTATCTTTAGAATATCAACAAAAATTACAAAATTTAAATGAAAGTTTACAAAAATGTAAAACAGATTATCAACAACAAACAAAAATATTAGTACAAGAATATGGCCATAAATATCAAAATAAGATAGAAACGATTCAAGAATTAAATAAAGACAATAAAGACAATAAAGAATTAAATAATGAAGAAAATAAAGAATTAAATGAATGTTTAAAAAAATGTCAACAACAATATAAAGAACAATATAATAATGAATATGAACAACAGCTGAAAATATTCAATCAAAATTATCAACAGTCTGAAAAAGATTTAGAAAGACAAATTGATGAAACACATGAAATATATAAAGATAAATTTGAAAAATTAAAACAAACAAAACAACCAGCACAAGCGAATATTTTATATTATCAGGGTCATTTTATATTGTGTAAAGATGTTTCTATATTTACAAAAACTTCAGATAATACAAATTTTCCTTGTCTTCAATGTATGACAAGTTTTAGAACTAAAGAAGAAATGAATAGACATTTGGAGAATTGTCAACAAAACGAAGCAGTTGAAAAT
Source organism: Prostheceraeus crozeri (assembly GCA_907163375.1). NCBI lineage: Eukaryota > Metazoa > Platyhelminthes > Polycladida > Euryleptidae > Prostheceraeus > Prostheceraeus crozeri. The sequence continues at coordinate 9,711 of CAJQUW010001659.1, read as the reverse complement.
ACTTTTCCTAAAGATGATTATTTAGAATACAATAAATGGTATTTCAAAAATAAAGTACCCTTTACTATTTATTGTGATTTCGAAGCATATAATGTTAATATGAGACAAAATCGAACGGAAAGTTCCAGGGCTTCGCCCGATTCTGAAAATGATAATTCTGAAAATGATAATTATGAAAAAAGTGCATCTGAACAAAGTAAAGAAAAATATTTATTTGAACAAAAACCATTATGTTGGGGAATGTACATTCATTCAAATTATCCTGAATTATTTATATCAGAATATTATCAATACTATGGTGAAGATAGTTCAGAAATGTTTACAAAGAAAGTAGAAGAATTACAAAATTATTTTTCACAATTGCTTGAAACAAATATACCAATGATGCCATTAACGGATGAAGAAAAAATTAATTTTGTTAATGAAACAAATTGTTATTACTGTGGAAAAGAATTTACAAAAAATTATAAAAATGGCAGAGGTAGATATCTTGATAAAGTGAAAGATCATGATCATCTAAATGGATTATATAGAGGTGCAGCACATAATTCTTGTAATCTTAATGCTAATAAATTTAAATATAACTTTGTTCCTCTATATTTCTACAATGGTTCTAAACATGATTTCCATCTAGTAATGAAAGATTTATTTTCATCTGAAAAATTACAACAACAACAAATAAATGTACTATGTAAAACAGAAGAAGAATATTTTTCAATGCAATTAGGTTGTATTAGAATTTTAGATTCATTTAGATTTTTTACTCCTTATTCATTAGATGTTATGGGAAAAACTTTGAAACCTGAACAATGTAAAATATTAAATAAATATAATTTAAAACCTTTAAAAGGCATATTTCCGTATGAGTATATAGCCTGCGGCTCACAGTCGAAGACTGATATAACTGGAGATTTTAATTCTGTGAATAAAATTATGGAAGAAAAACAACTTCCTCCAATAAATAAATTTACATCAACATTAAAACAATCACAATTATCTGAAGAAGACTATGCAGAAGCTGAAAAAAATTGGAGAGAGTTAAATTGTAAAACAATGTATGATTATACAATGAAATATCTTCAGATAGATGTATTAATCCTTGCTGATCTTTTTGAAAACTTTCGTGATATGTGTTTAGAATATTACGGAATAGATCCATGTTATTATTATTCTACACCAGGTTTAACATGGTTAGCAGGCTTAAAAAATACAAATGTTAAACTTAAACATTATAAAGAAAATACATATGATAAATTATTATTTTTTGAATCTGGAATTAGAGGTGGAGTTTCATCAGTTTTAGGTAATAGATATGTTAAATGTTATAATAAGAAAGTAAATCCACAAGAATATGGAATAATGAAACCTTTATCTCCAGAAGAAAAAGAAAAAATATTAGAAATTTTTCGAACGAAACGAGAAGGAGTAGAACGTGAAAATGCAATTGATGAATTCATGAGAGAAAACTATTTGTTATATTATGATTTTAATAGCTTATATTCTTCTTGCATGATACAAGAATTACCAACAGGTGAAATGTCATGGTGTAATATTCTTGATTATCAAAAAACATATGATGGAAATTATAATCATGGTTATATATATGAAGTTGATTTAGTATATCCTGATGAAATAAAAGATAAAACAAAATATTTTCCTTTCTGTCCCGAAAACAAAATTCCCAATATAGAAGATTTTTCAGATTATCAAAAATCTATAATTCCTAAGAAATACAGACCAACAAAAAAATTTATGTTAACACAAAGCAATAAAGGAAAGTATGTTGTTGAAGGAAGAATGCTAGATTGGTATTTAGAACATGGAATGATTCTCACCAAAATACATCGAAAACTATTTTATCAAAAATCTAGGTGGTTAAAAAATTATATAGAGTTCAATATTGAAAAACGTAAAATAGCTAAAAGAAATAAAGATGATTTTGGAAACGTGTTCTTCAAATTAATGGATAATGCATTTTATGGTAAGACTTTAGAAAATGTGCGTAATAGACAAAATATTGAAATAGTTTATGATAAAGATAGGTTTCAAAATTTAACAAGGAAACCTACATATAAAAGAACTACTAGATTTAGTGATGAACTATGTGCTGTACATTTACGTCGAATTAGCGTAAAACATGATAAGTTTAATTTTATAGGATTCACTATATTAGAATTAGCTAAACTATTTATGTATAGATTTATATATGATTATTTAGCACCTGCGTATGGCAAAAACTATAAATTACACTTTACAGATACGGATTCTGTTTTCTTAGAATTAACAATACCGTATAATTCTACACTTGATGAAGAAATAGATAAAATAAAAGATATCATTCATCCTTCTGATTTATGTAAAGTAAAAGATGAATTAGAAGGAAATGAAGATTTCATAACAGAAGCTATATTTTTAAAATCTAAATGTTATTGTTATAACATAACTAATAATATTAAAACACATAAAACATTAAAAGGAATTTCAAAGGCATCAGTGGCTAATCAAATAACATTTCAAGATTATAAAAATGTATTCTTTAATAATGAAATAAAAACAGCATGTAATTATAGACTTAATTCAAAAAACATAAAATGTATTTAAAAGAAGAACATAAATTAGCATTAAATCAATTTGATGATAAAAGAAAAATTTTACCTGATGGAATAACTACTTCACCTTTTTAATTTTCTAATTTCTAAGATAGTCAAATTTGATATATACATAAAATAAAATATACAAATATTATAACACTATATTTGTATATTTTTATCACTCGGCAAACAAATGTTCGATAACTCTATCATGAATTTTTTTATCAATATTAATTGTAATGAAGCCATAATCTTTTGACCAAGCATTATTACACGATTGTTTAAATTCATCTTTATTTCTTACGCATAAATCTCTTAACAAATCACTTAAGTTTCTTGCATTTATTTCAAATAGTATAAATATATTTGCATTCTTTCTAATAACACTTCCATCTAATGAATACATACTTTGTGTTAAATAAAATACACTACAGTTATTATGTCTACCTCTTGTGAAATAATTTCTCTGAACTGACTGATTTCTATCATTAACACAATCATCAAAAATTACACAATTTTTCATTATTTTATCTAGTTTACTTTGCATATTACCACTATCATCTATTAATTGTATCTTTATATGCTTATTTTTATTGGTTTCAACTAACTGATTATTTTTTGCTGCTTCTTCACACCACGAACTTATTTCTTCTTCATCTTCAGATTTTTCATATTCTTTGAATAATGAAGCAATTGCTGTTTTTTTAAGATTATTTTCAAATCCATATTTGAAAAATTGATAGACGGGTTGTTCTGCTGTTGTTGTATAAATTATAAGATTGTTATAATCCTAAAAATTTGGAGTCGTTAAAATTTTAAATAATAGATATGTTTTTCCACAACCTGATCTTCCGCAAATAACTGACAAAACTTTATTAGATAAATTTGGATGATGATTAAATTTGAGTTTTTTTATTAAATGGAGGTAGTTCACTCATTTTTTAATAAAACAATTTACTTTTATTTTATTTTTAAAGAGGAAGAAGAAAATTAAACTTCTCTAGCTTCGCGTGGGAGTTTATACCTCCCGAACGGGAGTTTATACCTCTCGAACGGGAGTTTATACCTCTCGAACGGGAGTTTATACCTCTCAAACGGGAGTTTATACCTCTCGAACGGGAGTTTATACCTCCCGAACGGGAGTTTATACCTCTCGAACCAAAAGATCTATCATAATCTCTTCACCTCCAAAATTTATTTCTTGTCCTTTCTCATCAGTGATTCTAATGTTAATGTTGTTAATAGTTTTTCTTGTAATAGGGAAATATATTAATGTTTGTGGAATTACATTTAATCTATAAGTAATGGGTACAGTAAAAGCTGGAAAACTGAATATTAAATTTGACAATTTACCATTTATATATCCTCCTTCAATAATGTCACAATGTACAACAATTGAATTTATTTCAGTTATTTTTGGAATCTTCTCACCTAAATGATAACCTTGACTATAGGTTTGTTTATTAAATCCTAATAGCTTTGACAATGATCTATCATGATTAAGATCAACTTGATGATTTTCGTCTAAGGTAAGAGAAAATTTATTAACTGCCGGTTCAACTGCAAAATGTAATTGTTTCTTATCTTTAAATGGTATACCTAAATGCCTCTTAATTTCATTTGATATTGATTCAACTTCGTAAGAACCAGGAAGAAAAGTTAGTATTTTCCATGTTTTGCCTTTATCAGTAGAATATCTAAATTGATCATTCATATCTTTGATAACGTTTTGAATAGTGTTAAATGTAGAGAAACTAGTCAATGCAATTTGATAATTTTTATTTTGTTCCAAATGTAGAATGGGTTCTAAATTACAAGTGTGTGATGAAGTAGTTGTTATAATTTTTAACGTCGTACTAAATTTTGATGAACCCAAAATCTCTGTCAAATTTTCTAAATGATTATTAATTTTGTCTAAATCTGCTGAACACATTTTTTAGTTAAAATTTTAAATAAACATTTTTTATAAAAAAATTAAAAACAACAACATATTTCAGCTACGGGCGAAGCCCTAGAACATTCGGTTTGTTATACTTTTATAATCCTCTTCATTTAGAATCTTCTTTTCTAACAGTCTTTTCAATATAGCATGAATTTCATTGAAACTAGAATTATGTCCTTCTTTTATTGCAGATATTAAAATATTTAATCTATTTAGTAATTCTTGTGGATCATCTGGTAAAAATACGGTTGTTTCTGTTTTCTGTTTTTCAGATAAATCTTTTCCTACTTTAACTCCCGTTGATAATAAATTTTCTAATTGTTTATAACGTCTAAGAGATTTTACTGCACCAACTCTATCTAACATAGCTTTATATTTTATAAGATCTTCTACAGCATAATTATTTAAATCTGCTCCTCTTAAAAGATTAACAAAATTTCTATCTAAATTAAAAGGAGATTTATCTGGTGAAAAAATTAAACCTCGAAAAGGTTGTGGAAATATTTCTTTTTGTCCGAGATAAAATCTAGGTATTGTTTTTCCATCTATAAATGAGATAGAATGTTCAAATTGCATAGATTTTGGTAATTTCTTATTAATGTTTGATTCTAGTAATCCATAGTCATCTAATATAGTTTTGTGCTCTGGATCTGTTATATCAATTTGTTTATCATTATTTGTACTTTCTTTTTCAAGAGTTTTAAATGGTTTCATAGTTTTTTCAAAATCAGTTTTTATTTGCTCGGTTTGCTGCATTTTTTCAAACATATCAGATTGAATACCAGCTTTTATCATTCTATGTTGAAGATGATTTTCTTTCATAATATTTCTTTGTTTTATTAACTCTTCTAATTGTTTAATTCTTTTTTGATTATCAGCTCTAATTTTATCCATTTTTAAAATATAATATTTGAATTTTGTGGTAACATTGGAATACAGCAAAAACATTTTACTGAACAAATTATTTTTTTATTGCTTTGTTGTCTGACATCTTTTCGTTTAAAGTTTTCTCGTTTTAAGTTTTGTTTAATAAAGTTTTGCTTAAATTTTCGCTTAAAGTTTTTAGCTCTTCTAAAAAAATTTTGTCATTTTCTTCATTAGAAATTTTACCACCAGTAAAAGTTTTACCATCACTCGAAATTTTGCCATCCTGTTTATTCTTATCATCAACTTTTTCTGACTGTAATTGAAATGATATTTGATTTACTTCATTAGCTATTTGATCAAATTTTTCAATCTCATCTAACGTAATAACATTATCATCAAATACTCTTTGAAAGTAGTAATGTAGTTTATCATAGACTTCTTTAATATGTAAATGCTTAGTTTTTAATGATTTTCGTTTCTTAGTTATTAAAGATTTATCTAACATTGTAACAAGTGAAGTTGCAAAAACACCCGTACCTGTTAAAGCTGTAGCAACTACTGGAATTACTAAAACACCTGAAGATATAACAATAGTGAGAGCGCCTAAACTTATTGTTAAGAATATGCCAATTCCTTGTGTTACATTCTTAACTTTGGTCCATCTCTTTCTTAATTTTTTATAATGTTCTAGTCTAAGTAATAATTGAGATTCCTTATCTTTCATATACCTAACTCTATCTTTGTGTTTTTCTTTGTTCATTTTTTCAATGTCCATTAAAGTAGAACTACGTTCATATGACAACGAAGGATATATTCTTGCGGTTTCTTCCATTTTTGTTTCTTCCATTTTTTAAAGAAATATTTTGAATAAATATTTTGAAAACAATCTTCTGAAATGCTATTTAAATCGAAATACGTAGTTGTTTGTTTGCCGTATATTTCTAAGAACTCAGTCATGTTATTAACCTGAGGTAATATATCACCTATATTACTCAGTATAACTGTCGGATTTTCATCATTCATTTTAAATGAAATAAATTCCAATAACTGTAATAATGTCTACTTCTTGTACAGAAAAATAAAAACAACGGCAGTGTATTTTGCATCAAATATAATAATACAACAATCAATCTTATCACGCAATTGTACAATAGCAGTCTACTACCATGAGACTGGAGAACAAAAGAAAATTTAATTGCATTTCAAAATAATCCAAAATGCAATACTACTAAGTTCCATGAATCATTCTTAAATATCAAATATAATAATACAACAATCAATCTTATCATACAATTGTACAATGTCAGTCTACTACCATGAGACTGGAGAACAAAGGAAAATTGAATTACATTTCAAAATAATCCAAAATGCGTTACTACTTATAAAGAAGTCTTCATAAATATGTATACATCAAATATGTATGTACATTGCACATATCTTAAAAAGTGAAACAACACAGTTAATGTTCATTCATCTTGGGAACCAAACCTCATTTCTTCTATAGTTGTCGGTTGATTCAATTTTTCTATATAAATTTTGATTTCTTTAAAATGTTTTCTAACAAAACTAATGGGCATTGATGAATTTAAAAATAATACGTGTGGTAGAATTAGATCTGATAAGTTCATCAAGAAATAACAATAACTTTCGATATAGGAAATTCTAAATAGTTCCAAGTTTGCCACAAATCTGTTTTTTTATTGTCACTCAATTCCAGAATTCTTTTAAATCCATAACCTTGATAAGCAGCACTTCTCAGCAACGACCCATGGTGCACTTTATCACTTGCAATCAGTTTTGAAATCATAGTAGCACTATCTTCGATGGTAATGAAATGTTCTTTTGTAACATTGAACTGAGGAATTGTAGTAGTGGTCAGATACTGTTCTATTTTTACTGTAATATCCTCCACTTGTTTTTGAGAGTCCAATTTGTTCTTCTTTCTCGATTGAAATTCTAACTTCCACTCTTCAAAGTATTTATTCGCAGTTTCCTTGTGCTCTTCTTTAATTAAGTTTAGTAAAATCGGCATGTAAAACGAAAAAGCTTCCGCGGCAGTACGTTTTGGCATTTTGCAATGAAGAAAGAAAACAGTCACTAGTTATGATTAATGGAATTGTAAATGAAGTCTTACTTCCTACATGCTGCAATTATATTCCACGTCTTACAAATGACTAAGTGGGTGTAGCAGCTGTTTGTTCTTTCATACATTGTTTCCTTTCAAATGTTTCAGTTGGAGGTCACAGCTCTTTACACTGAAATGCCTTTTATTCATAAATGCGAGAAGCAGATGTTCTCTACAATTGAGTGATCATCTGAGTGCAAAGCAGTAACAATAACAGGCATTGTGAGAGATTGTGTTACATTCTTAAAGAAATATTTTTAGTCACATGATATATTTTAAAAACCTGAAAGATGGATAAAATTCATGAATTTGAAATTCTCAACTTTTATGATTTTCGGTGTCCTGGAACGGTCATGATTTTCAAAGTAAAATGTCACAATCACAAATTTGAGATTCTTAACTTTTCTGATTTTTTCGGTGTCCGGGAACGGTCATGATTTTCAAGGTAAAAATTATAATTCTCAAATTTTGAGATTTTGAAAAATTTGAAAAATTGGGTATTTTTAAAAATCGCTCAAATTTATGAATTTAGGTCATCATAACCTGAAAAAGGGTTCAAATTCATGAATTTATGTCGTTTTTAAAAATACCATTTTTTGAAAAAATGGTACTTTTTGAATGGACTAAATTCATGTATTTAGGTCTTAAAAACCTGAAAAAGGGTTCAAATTCATGAATTTATGTCGTTTTTAAAGATACTATTTTTTTGAATTTTATGGTGTCCTGGAACGGTCTTTTGCCCATTACTCCTGTATTATCCTATATTTGTTTCAACGGTATCGCAATTTCGTCAACCAGTGCTGCATCCAGGCTGTAAGCAAACGTTCGACTTCGATGTTGTTTGATAAAACCAAAAAGAGGACTAAAAGATAAACGAATCAAGTAGCATTCGATAAGTTTAAGCAGAACAAGTACCGGTATGTATATTATATCAGAATTTACACGGAAATTTCCGGACATGCGCAACCGTTTCTACTCAGTGAAGCGTCCGTAAATCATAAATTTAAAGTCCGAGAAACGGAAGCCCGACGGATTTCCGTATACTGCCGTTCTTTATCCGTAGTCTCGCGGACAAAAGTGTGAGTTAATGGAAGACCGACGGATGTCCATTTCTTACCCGTTTTGTCCGCGGACAAAGCTTGCTCGGCGGGAAGTCCTGTTGACTTGATTCAAAAAAGATTCGATCGCTATTGATCAGACCTATATTTACAGACTACTAATAAAATTTCATAAGTAGTGCTAAATGTCGAAAAATTTAAATTCGCTGTTTTTGGTGATTTTCGGGGTTTTCAAACCTTCTGATTTCAATAAAGACCTTTATAATAATGTCAGAGGCGAGCTTCGGCTCGAGACTTGCTTCCTGATGTAATAGATTTTGACAACATGCGCGAAGATCTGATTTGTAAATTTCTATTTAAGTGTCAGTCACCTGCTCACCCACTCCATACTTTAGTGCCTGTCCGAATGACTCATTCTGGCAAATTTCGTTTGAATCCGTGTTTGACATCACGCCGACAAAACTCTTTCTTCATGTGGTCATGCATGCTGGCGAACAGTGAAACAAGCTTGTAAATAGTGTTTTCCTTCTATTTTTTCTGAGATTTTTGCTTCAACAAACGGTTTTTCTATTTCATTATACTTATTGTTTAATTTACTTTTGTATAAATGATTGTCATTCTCTTACAATAAACGCATTACTTACTTACTTACTTACTTTTTTTTTTTTTTTTTTTTTTTTTTTTTTTTTTTTTTTTTTTTTTTTTTTTTTTTTTTTTTTTTTTTTTTTTTTTTTTTTTTTTTTTTTTTTTTTTTTTTTTTTTTTTTTTTTTTTTTTTATTTTTTTTTTTTTTTTTTTTTTTTTTTTTTTTTTTTTTTTTTTTTTTTTATTTTTTTTTTTTTTTTTTTTTTTTTTTTTTTTTTTTTTTTTTTTTTTTTTTTTTTTTTTTTTTTATTTTTTTTTTTTTTTTTTTTTTTTTTTTTTTTTTTTTTTTTTATTTTTTTTTTTTTTTTTTTTTTTTTTTTTTTTTTTTTTTTTTTTTTTTTTTTTTTTTTTTTTTTTTTTTTTTTTTTTTTTTTTATTTTTTTTTTTTTTTTTTTTTTTTTTTTTTTTTTTTTTTTTTTTTTTTTTTTTTTTTTTTTTTTTTTTTTTTTTTTTTTTTTTTTTTTTTTTTTTTTTTTTTTTTTTT
>CAJQUW010001658.1:0-65049 GCA_907163375.1 Prostheceraeus crozeri | reverse complement strand
AAATGAATAACTTAGAGAGGAAAACATGGAGAAATTGTGACATTTGAGGTATATGTATTTCTTGAATGTGACTAGTACACATTTAGAAAGCATCCACAGGTTATGTTCTTCATATTAGAGATCTTTTCTTTTCAGAATCACTCTTCTTTGACTAGTGTGGACACATCTGTAATGATCTCACATTATATGCGCCATTTCCTTTCCGGATAAGATGTCTGTATACACGTGTACTTGAATCATTTGTTTTGAGCGACCTTTCATATGAAAGAGCATGACCTGTAGATGCTTTCTATGCAAATCATATTGAATACTTCGCTTTCAGTCTGCTGTCAATGACTTGATAAATTCGTGCTTATAATTAGCATGTCACAATTTCTCCATTGGAAATGAAATACATCAGGGGTTTTCAATCCAAGCTTTTTATAAAAGATTTACCGAGCAGCAATCAAGAGGTGTACGTCATGTAAAAGTTTCAGGTGCGACCTCATTCCTTGTGTACAGCTCCATGCTAGCTCCCGGACTAATTTTCGTCATTGTAATCTCAAATAAGGATTTACGTCATGCAAGCGTCTCTATGAACTAAGGAACACAAAATGAAGAATCCGGATCATTCTCTTGACCAGATGCTTAAGGAATCGAACAATTTTGAGCAAAAAATCTAAAGTTCAAAAAGTGAGATATTCCAAGATCATGTTTTGGGCCAGTTATGGTGAAACTAATGCTACGTAATAGTTCACTGCTACATTGAAGATATGCTATATTTCTGAAAATGGAAGAAATTCTTGTCATTAATATTCTTATGTTACCTTAATGCAGATGAATTGAAATGTTCATGTATTCGTCATGTTGTTCGATGAATTGATTTACATGCTACCACCCTGTGGGAACGCATCTTGCTAATATCAACAGATTATCTGGCGAGGTAGCGATTTTGTGGATAATTTTTTTAAAGGTTCATTTTCGTGTAAAAACTATCTCCGCATGTGAAAATGGTCATCATTTATCCAAAAACATGTGTAAAATTAAAAAACGACAGGTGGCGAAAAGTTGCTATAATTAGTTGGTAGATATTTGTTTACTAATGCGAGCTGATTTTTCGCCAACCGGCGAAATCGTGGATATTGTAGCAAATAATTAGTGGTAAGTAGTAATGTTCGTATATTACCTTCACATGAAAATATATTGTATACTCAGTCTGATCTGATAAAAAGGGATCTTTTTTAATTCACGAAGGCTTAAACTAAAAAAAGTATTTATGTTCCATAAATGTCGCAGTAAATACTATTATATTATTCAAATATTTGTCATTGTTGTAAATTATTGAATGTCAAGAGATGTTATGAAAATTGATATATGCGGATTCTCTATATTCTTATCATTATCAAAGAATGATAGTCTGCACTTATTTCCTAGATAGATTAGACATATGTGGGGGATTGTGAGGAGGTGAGGGAGAGAATAGAGCCTCGGCTGTAGAGGCGGATTACTAAAGATAATAAGAGAGAAAGTCAAAAATAAGAAGTGACATATAGAGCGCGAATTGTCGCCGGCGAACTTCGCCAGCGAATATCCCGCAAATATGACTGAACTTTAGCATGATATTCTGCAGCTGACATTCGCCAGTTTTTCGCAAGATTCGTTCCCACAGGGCAGATGCATTTTTCGAAACGTGTGAGTTTATACCATCTTGATGACATCAACTTGCAGATAGCGTAGACTTGAACTGTTTTTTTTAATTGTGAAAAATTGCTTTTAATATATTTCTGTTGTGACTTCGTAATGTGTTTTGTTTTACTGTCAATGAGCTATAGTGTAGGCCCTACTGCGGTGAACATCGATCAACCGTGCTTCATAGCAATCCTTATCTGTATTTAATCAGAAATGAAAAGAGTGACACAACAAAGTAACATAAGGTTTTCGCCTTTGACAGATTTCATCCCTTTGGAGTTTCAATAACTGAGCTCCTTGTCAACTTGATTAAGGCTATGTGATACTGAATTATCTATACCGTAAGGTGGTTTTGCCCGCTTTTGTGCACTTCCTAAATTGTTGAGTTGCCAGCCCAGTAAACATGTGACGTCAGCGGGATGTCATGACGACGTCATTCCAGGATGGCCCACGTACGTCTTATTTGACAGTAAAAAAGACGTCACAGCGGAAGCATCACAGGACGTCAGTATGACATCCCGCCGGGACATCCCACGTACCTACGTCACAGCGGAACTCTCACAGGACGTCAGTCTGACATCCCGCCGGGACATCCAACGTACGTTTTCAAAGTGCTCCTACGAGACGTCCTAATGAGTCACTTGACATCGTGACAGACATCCCATTACCATACTTAAAACTAGTTTCAATCATTTACCCAATTATGAAGATAGCGAAAACATTGGAATCATCTGTGGACAATTATATTTTCGCAAATTATCTAGGTATTTCTGTTTGCATACACGTTCCACTTGAGAAAAAAGCAGACGCTGATAAATCACGGATCCTTCGATATTCCATTGACCTTTTGTAAGCACGACGTACCTGAAGTAAGAAACAGCAAAATTTTACTTAGATCACAAAAATTACATACACGTAGGCATACATATACAACGCTCAAAAGAGAAATCACTATATTAGAATATCAATATCTAATATGATGAAATTGCTCATCAGAGGTATCGAAATGCATGCCTATTGAATTTGAGTCACCGTAGAGAAGATGCTTCGACATGTAGGCATATAGGGCCTACATTGAATATGAACAATATATAATTCTGTATAGTTCGTAAAATATAAAATTTCTTTTATTGACATGAGGCACAACTGATCCAAAATAAAAGTTTCTTCATGCTTGTTGCCTAAAATCTAGAGGCTATCGAAGCTAAATTATAAATTGAAGACATAATTAGAAACTAAAATTAGACAAAAATTTAGAAAAACATACATTTTAAAATTCACATTGTCATTATATTTTGAATGCATGCAATGCTCTGCATCTGGACAGGGACACAGTTTTTGATATATTTTTGATTTTTGACCATCTTCGGATATTTATCGCCTGTAAAATTACATCATGAATTTAACATGATTTTGCATTAATACTGTACAACCCAATAAAATTTGACATTCATATGATGAGAGAATTCCTTGTTTAGATAGTGTTTCCTCTGTTTTTCAAGCAAATGCCGGACAAGCGACCATCATCTACCGGCTATAGGCTAATTTATTTACACACAATAAAATGCACAATCATGATAAAATTAATCATCATAATTATCAATAAATAAAAAAAGCCACTAGATTTATTTTGATAAATTAAAAACTAATTCTTGCACAATGTCTTTCGCCCAATCTTATTTAAGTATAAACGTGGACTGAATATAAAATACAAAATCTAAAATCATATAAGCTTACTTCTGCAGTAATATATCTATGAACAATCCTTTTGTTCATAGATTCATTGCTGTAGAAGTATGATTTCAGATTTTGTATTTCATATTCAATCCTGCATGTTTGCACTTGAATAAGAATGGACGAAATGCATCGTGCAAGAATTAGTTTTTAATTTTATCAAAATGAATTTAGTGGCTTTATTTATAAACTGAGTAAAGGGGAATCATTTTTTAGACATCATAATTATCATTAAATGATAAACGTTTTGTTTTATTTACAACATAATATGAAACATAACGTTTTATTATAATTAAATCGAATATAGGCCTATTTTATGTAGCCCAGAGTGTGTTGCTAAACTTACAAATATGCAAATTATGATATTGTCATGTTTGCAACCATTTCATAAAAATCCAGGCTAGCAAAAAATACATTGCATCCAATACATTCATGAGCAAAAGCAAATTATTTAATTCATTTTCGCAATAATTGATAACATTCAACAAAATAAGCTTATTTGAATATTTCAACAAAACTTATGTATGTGCATGCATTACGATATTGCAAACTGATATGTGTGACGTACAATCGTCCAATTATTCAAATATACAGTAGAATCATGATCATTATCTAGATTTGCTTAATAAGCGTAGATACCTGTACCTTACATTATTACATTGTTACAGTACATTTAAATTATTCACTTACGTAAAAAATCAATGCCCAATCACAACATTTTGATCGTCAAAATGGTTGCCTATGCATTGTCAGTTATTCCTATGGTACAAACTTCAGTATTTTGCAGAAAACTTTAAGTATTATATTGATGATTACACAACAGTTCAATAACAGGAAGATGAAAATGTTCGAATAGCAGCGTTCCTTTTTAAGCATGGCAAAATGTATGTAAAGCCTCTAATTATGGTAAATTATCTTCGGCGGGAGGAACTAATCTGATTCCAATTCGAGAGCCACGAAATTTGAAACAAATTAATTGATATCAGATGATGCCATGTTTTATAGACAATTAAAATAATTTTTCTTTTATTTTTGCGATTTCATGAATTAGCTTCAACATTTATAATAATTTCGTGAAAATAGGCTTATAACTAATCCAGTGCGTAGTTAATTCACTTAAACTTAATAAGAAGTGAAAAGAGTAAACATCTCACCTGTAAACTCCGGCAATTGATGATATCAATCATCGAAAAACATTTTGTTGTACTGCATTAGACTATTTTCTTGTCAGAGATCACGAGATGACATTCGAAGCCCTGGGTTTCAGCGACTAATGTAGGAGATAAAGTCAAGTCACTAAATATGAGGTGAACCAAATCACAAGATGTTTTGCAGGACGATAAAGGCAAAAGCTTAGTCGTCAACTGCTGGTCTGCAACTTGAAAATAGAAATAAATGATCTGTGAATTGATTGTGGAGGTCGAATATGGGTGGTGGATTTAAGTTCCTCCAAATGTCCAAAGGAAAGGTGCTCGAGGCGTCGTTTAAGAAAGTTTGGTCTAAGTCGTAGACTTATCACTAAAACCGTATCGCAAAACATGAATCACGTTCGATGCGCAGTGCGAGTAACATGAATGAAATGAAGGACTGCTTGCACGTTTCCTCTCGCTGTCATGTGATTATCGATAGTGACGCGTTGATTGAAGGTCATTCGCCCAGGCGGCAGTAGGGAAATAATCTGTGCGCAGTTCTCCTCTATTCAGAAATGAAATACGAGGGCTGCACTTAATGACGTGACAGCCAACGCTGGGATGCTTTTAAATCATCGAAAGACAGACTCATTCCATGCATCGAGTACCGGCACGAATGAATCCGAAAAAGAGATCCGTTGAATTATGATATTGAAGTATTGCAATTGTATTCTATTCCAACTGCAATCGCAAAATTGGGATTCATCAAATGCCCTTCGATAAACATGAATCCTATTAATAAGAAATGCATGGGTGGAAATTAGTGATGAATTTTTACATTATGTTATTTTCGAAGATACATCGATTTTAGATAAAAACAAAGCAGAAAACAGATTGATGGGAGAATAAGAAATAGAAGAAGAAATAGAAGAGCTGATAAGGAAACAGAAGAATAAAAGGAAGATGAATGAGAGAAATGAGGAGACAGAGTAGAGGAGGAAGAATGAGAAATCAAGAGAAAGGAGAGGAGGAAAAAGAGAAGTGAGAAGAGATATGAAAGAAGAAGAGAAATGATGAACTGGAACAAGAGAAGAAAATGAAGAGAAGTGGGGAGAAATAGAAGAGGAGGAAGAAAAGAATTGAGTTGAGAGATGAGTAGAAATAGGGAGAAAGAGAAGAGGAAGAAGAAGAGAAATTAGGCTATGACAGAGAATCATTATCAGAAGAAAAAGTATCAAGAAAAGCGAGGAGATAGATAAAGTGAGTGAGAGATCGAGAGTTCGAGAATGGAAATTAAAAAAGATAGTCCCAAAACTTAGTGCAATTAAGTGGAATTCATTCATCATAGCGTAAACGTCATAATTTCATGACTGGTTGTGGCTCATCGATCATGTTTGTGGTCACACTTTGAATGTCACAGTGACGTCATATACAGGCGGTCATTCTGACGTCTTTGATGGGAGGTCACTGCGACATCCTGTCCTGGTCATAGACGTCTCAGACGCATGATGACATCAATGGGACGTCGCAATGACGTCACAATGTTTACTGGGAGCAAATACCGTAATACATCGTGTCGCAAGCAGTGGTCCTGTACGAAAAATTTGTGCCCTTCTGCTTGAATTTCATAGATGATCAAAATATTTTTAATTCATTATGATTAATTTTTTCGTCTACTCAGGTTTTAATGAGAATTCGTTGATACATGAATGAACAAGAAATGCTTCGACTCTTATGCTTGCTTCACAGAAATGAGAAAATCAAGATCTTCGAACAGGAGCCATTTGGTATGTGGGTGTGGAGATTCTGATGTCGACATCTCTCTGTCTGTTTTCCACAGAGGCGGGCAATCAGATTATATAGTCCTCGGAGCTTCATTTTCGAATCGGAAGTAGATCGAAAAATCGGTTCGGATAATCGAATCGAACGAACTGTTAGATATTTTAAAGCGTTCCGGCTGGACCGTTGTAAAGAATCATGCTGACTTAGTGATTTTTAATTAATCATAGGAGTAGTATATAGTGTGACATCCGGCGCGACGCTTCGCTTTGCTTCGCTTCGCTTGCGCCGGATGTAACACTTTTGCGGATTTTTTCAAAAAATCAAAATTTCAAAAATTTAGGTAGACTTCAAATTTCACGTGGCCGAAGGGCAAAATTTAAGCGTTTTTAAAAATACCCAATTTTCAAATTTTTCAAAATCTCAAAATTTGAGAATTACAATTTTCACCCTTAAAATCATGACCGTTCCAGGACACCGAAAATCATAAAAGTTAAGAATCTCAAAATTTGAGAATTACAATTTTCTCGCTTAAATCATGACCGTTCCAGGACACCAAAAATCATAAAAGTTGAGAATTTCAAATTCATGAATTTTATCCATCTTTCAGGTTTTTAAAATATAACATGTGTCTAATAATATTTCTTTAAAAAACGGAAGAAACAAAAGTGGAAGAAACCGCAAGAATATATCCTTCGTTATCTCAACTAAAAACAGGTGAAATGGTTCTCAATTATTATTAAGATTAGAGCATTATGATAAATTAAGAAGACGCAAAATTAGTCATTCTTCGTTATTGTATGCTCAACATTATTTAAAGTACTAATTGTGTGAACTAGAAGATCATTGTAACTCATAAACTCAAAATTATTCAATGAACCCGTACACTGGCTGATAATTGAAGAGAGAGAAACATCTAGCAGCTTTCCCCTACAATTATCGTGCTATCTCTTGTCATTTCAATTTACCCATCGGTAAACTTTTGACATTTCAACTTACGCGTGCGTAAAAGTTTTGACATTTCAATTTACCCCTACGTAAATTATTTTCAGAATCTGTTTTCAAAATCTATTTTCAAAGTCTGTTTTCAAAGTTTGTTTTCAAATTCAGTTTTAGAAATTGATTTGGAAAATTCATTTAGCGTTTGCCAAACACATACGGGTAGTAAAGTACTTCCCATTGTGAAGACATGAATAGATTAAGCACATAAGAGTGCATTGACAATAAAAGCAAATGACAATAAAATTCTTCTTGTGAACTCAGAACGCATAAACGCCGATATGCGGGTTAGTTGTTATGGCAATTTTAAACAATCATTTTAACGATGAAACATATTTTACAAATGAAGTTCATGAAGAAAATGGAAATATATAAAACAATATAGATTAGAATAATTATAATATAATCATTTCAAAATCGAATAAGTAGTAAGGAAAGTCATCATTATGAAACAGTTTTAAATCAATACCCCCTCCCTTCTGACTTCTAGGGGTCCCTATAAGAAATTTTTTAAATTATAAAATGAGCAACATAAAGGAGTTTTTTAAATTATATGGAACGCAAACCACGACAAATTTCGACCTAAAGAAAATCGCAAATGAATTAGGAATAAAGAATTTTCATGTTCTAATGAGAGGCGAATTACAATTCCTAAAAAATAGGCCAACAGGAACCTTCAGTTCCCGGAACAAAGTTCAAACTGTAAATTTCATAACAAATCTTCATACGTCAGATGAAAAAGGTGTACATTGGTCAGCAGGACAAAGAAATATAAACTGTTCTAATTATTATTTTGACCGCCCGGAGGCTGAGAACTATTGGTTCGACTCATACGGACTTCCACCTACAAACGAAGTCAAAAAATTACTTGGCAATGGAATTTATAATACATTTCAAATTCAAAAACCAGGAACTACATATTGCGGTCAATTATGTCTTTATGTTTTATTTAAATTACAGGAAGGAGTACCATTTCTAGATATTATGTTAGAATTCAATAATAATGATAATTAAAAATCAGTTCGTTGTAATTCATTTTGATAAAATCGGCCTCTGATATTTTCATCATCTAAATCTTTGATTTCGTAAGTAATCGGATAAGTTTGATTTATTTTGCAAACTTCAAATATTTCTTTAGTCCAACAGCCAACAAAGCCTTTTTCAAATTTATTCTTATATTTAAATATTCTAACTCTATCTCCAATTTTAAATTTCGGCTTAAGTTTCTGCAAATTCGGATTACTCTCATTCAAATTATTATTTTCGTTCGAATAATTATTCTCGAATATTTCTTTTCTTATCAAATCAGGGTCGTCAGAAGCATTCTTTGGAGTTTCTTCAATACCAGAATGAACTTTATTATTGTACTCTTCTACAACTCCTGGTAATATCTTCAACCATTTCTGATTTCTTTGCTCAGTAAATTTCTTGAATAATTTATTTTTTAACGTCCGATTGAATCTTTCTATCACTACGGCCTTCCCTGCATTTTCAGTTGAATAAACAGTTTCAAATAGTGGCTGAACGTTTCGGTTATAAAATTCCGACCCTTTATCAACAAACAATTTTTTTGGTTTTCTCTTACTTTCTTTAAAGATTTCTTCAAACGCATATTTAACTGAAAGACCACTTTTATTTTTCAAAGGCTTTACCCAAGCGTATCGTGTATATAAATCTATAACGGTCAATGCGTATTTGTAGTCCCTTTCATTCGGCATATGAATAAGATCAGCACTCCAAATATCATCTTTATTAAATACTTTTACTTTCAATAAATATTTAGGCCTTCTATATTCTTTATGAATTTCGTACGCATAGGTTCGAGCGTTGCTCTCAGACAGCTTTGCTGTCGTTTCATTTAAACCCTGGCCGAATAATATTTTAGCTTGTAAAGCTTTCTTAACAAACATTCTTTCAATTTTTTCTCTAAATGTAGGATTTTGAATACTATCTAATTCTTGAATCATCTTCTTATCAGCTGCATGACGAGAACTTAGATCATGATTTCGATAAGCTAAATCATGCCTGTAAGCTGCGGCATCTACTCTATTTATTGGTTCTTCACCTGGTTTCGGATTATTATTCTCATCTAGTCTTATATCTAATCGAGTTCCTGGACCAGTATATGAATGACCAGGAGGATGTTTTTCTTTCGAATATTTACTCCAAATAAATCGAGGAAAGTTTTCTAATGTTTTTTGTATGTCACCTCCAATATGCTGACAATTTGAGTTTTTATTTTTGTTTAATAGATAATTTAATAAATCTAAATTAGAAATTTTTAATTTAATTAAATTTTCGGAATTTGTAGAATTCATTTTAAAAGATAAAATAAATGTTTTACCTAATAGAACTTTGTTCAGAGGCTTTAGCCGATCGGACCAAAGGTCCTGAGGTTATTACCGAATCATACTGGGACTTAGATATATTCCAGAACCATCTTTAGTTTCTTTAATTTCAATTAAATCATCAACATTGTGGAGAATATTTTTAAGAACTCGTTTTCCTTCATCAACTAATTTTAATTTACTAATAAAATTATCTACTATTCCGTCACCCCTAGCAACTTTCTCTAACTCTCTATTATGACGTTTTTGTTCTTTTAATGCTGCTTTCTCTGATCTATTTTTATTTACTGCTTGGACAATACCAGCTGTCCCACCTGCAACACTTCCTGCTGCAGCTATGCCACCTATTATTAGTGGAATTAATGGGAGAATTCAACCATTCTTTTCTTCTTGTAATTGAATATTCTCTATTATTGGTTTACTTATGTAATACTTTTTTTGTTAATCATAATAGTTTTAGGGGTATTTTTGTCAACAATATTACGTAATTTTGATTCAACAGTTTTATTATTACTTTTTGCTTGCGACATTTTTAATAAAAAAATTTTAAGTTACGAAAAATTTTAATCTATTCTAGTTATGAAAAACTTTCAAGTTACCAAAAAATTTTAAGTTACCAAAAAATTTTAATCTATTCTAGTTATGAAAAAAATTAATTAATCGACGAAGTCTTGGGCTTTAACCGATCCTAGACATCTTTCCATTAAGAATTTCAATAGAATATTTTACATCTTCTAGCAATAAACCATAAGCCATCAATGAAGTTGTGGAATCTTTCTTTTCAATATTAATTGTTACATCACAACCAGTCTTGATAATATCTTCAGATTGAGTAATGGGCAAAAGACCGTTCCAGGACACCATAAAATTCAAAAAAATAGTATCTTTAAAAACGACATAAATTCATGAATTTGAACCCTTTTTCAGGTTTTTAAGACCTAAATACATGAATTCAGTCCATTCAAAAAGTACCATTTTTTCAAAAAATAGCATTTTTAAAAACGACATAAATTCATGAATTTGAACCCTTTTTCAGGTTATGAAGACCTAAATTCATAAATTTGGGCGTTTTTAAAAATACCCAATTTTCAAATTTTTCAAAATCTCAAATTTGAGAATTACAATTTTCACCCTTAAAATCATGACCGTTCCAGGACACCGAAAATCATAAAAGTTAAGAATCTCAAAATTTGTGAATTACAATTTTCTCGCTTAAATCATGACCGTTCCAGGACACCGAAAATCATAAAAGTTGAGAATTTCAAATTCATGAATTTTATCCATCTTTCAGGTTTTTAAAATATATCATGTGTCTAATAATATTTCTTTAAAAATGGAAGAAACAAAAATGGAAGAAACCGCAAGAATATATCCTTCGTTATCTCAATTAAAAACAAGTGAAATGGATCTTAATTATTATTAAGATTAGAGCATTATGATAAATTAAGAAGACGCAATTATTACTTAGACATTCTTCGTTATTGTATTCTCAACATTATTTATAGTACTAATTGTGCGAACTAGAAGACCATTGTAACTCATAAACTCAAAATTATTCAATGAACCCGTACACTGGCTGATAATTCAAGAGAGACAGAGATTGAAGAGAGACAGAGATTAAAGAGCAGCTTTCCCCTACAATTATCGTGCTATCTCTTGTCATTTCAATTTACCCATCGGTAAACTTTTGACATTTCAACTTACGCGTGCGTAAAAGTTTTGACATTTCAATTTACCCCTACGTAAATTATTTTCAGAATCTGTTTTCAAAATCTATTTTCAAAGTCTGTTTTCAAAGTTTGTTTTCAAATTCAGTTTTAGAAATTGATTTGGAAAATTCATTTAGCGTTTGCCAAACACATACGGGTAGTAAAGTACTTCCCATTGTGAAGACATGAATAGATTAAGCACATAAGAGTGCATTGACAATAAAAGCAAATGACAATAAAATTCTTCTTGTGAACTCAGAACGCATAAACGCCGATATGCGGGTTAGTTGTTATGGCAATTTTAAACAATCATTTTAACGATGAAACATATTTTACAAATGAAGTTCATGAAGAAAATGGAAATATATAAAACAATATAGATTAGAATAATTATAATATAATCATTTCAAAATCGAATAAGTAGTAAGGAAAGTCATCATTATGAAACAGTTTTAAATCAATACCCCCTCCCTTCTGACTTCTAGGGGTCCCTATAAGAAATTTTTTTAATTATAAAATGAGCAACATAAAGGAGTTTTTTAAATTATATGGAACGCAAACCACGACAAATTTCGACCTAAAGAAAATCGCAAATGAATTAGGAATAAAGAATTTTCATGTTCTAATGAGAGGCGAATTACAATTCCTAAAAAATAGGCCAACAGGAACCTTCAGTTCCCGGAACAAAGTTCAAACTGTAAATTTCATAACAAATCTTCATACGTCAGATGAAAAAGGTGTACATTGGTCAGCAGGACAAAGAAATATAAACTGTTCTAATTATTATTTTGACCGCCCGGAGGCTGAGAACTATTGGTTCGACTCATACGGACTTCCACCTACAAACGAAGTCAAAAAATTACTTGGCAATGGAATTTATAATACATTTCAAATTCAAAAACCAGGAAACTACATATTGCGGTCAATTATGTCTTTATGTTTTATTTAAATTACAGGAAGGAGTACCATTTCTAGATATTATGTTAGAATTCAATAATAATGATAATTAAAAATCAGTTCGTTGTAATTCATTTTGATAAAATCGGCCTCTGATATTTTCATCATCTAAATCTTTGATTTCGTAAGTAATCGGATAAGTTTGATTTATTACGCAAACTTCAAATATTTCTTTAGTCCAATAGCCAACAAAGCCTTTTTCAAATTTATTCTTATATTTAAATATTCTAACTCTATCTCCAATTTTAAATTTCGGCTGAAGTTTCTTCTGCAAATTCGGATTACTCTCATTCAAATTATTATTTTCGTTCGAATAATTATTCTCGAATATTTCTTTTCTTATCAAATCAGGGTCGTCAGAAGCATTCTTTGGAGTTTCTTCAATACCAGAATGAACTTTATTATTGTACTCTTCTACAACTCCTGGTAATATCTTCAACCATTTCTGATTTCTTTGCTCAGTAAATTTCTTGAATAATTTATTTTTTAACGTCCGATTGAATCTTTCTATCACTACGGCCTTCCCTGCATTTTCAGTTGAATAAACAGTTTCAAATAGTGGCTGAACGTTTCGGTTATAAAATTCCGACCCTTTATCAACAAACAATTTTTTGGCTTTCTCTTACTTTCTTTAAAGATTTCTTCAAACGCATATTTAACTGAAAGACCACTTTTATTTTTTAAAGGCTTTACCCAAGCGTATCGTGTATATAAATCTATAACGGTCAATGCGTATTTGTAGTCCCTTTCATTCGGCATATGAATAAGATCAGCACTCCAAATATCATCTTTATTAAATACTTTTACTTTCAATAAATATTTAGGCCTTCTATATTCTTTATGAATTTCGGACGCATAGGTTCGAGCGTTGCTCTCAGACAGCTTTGCTGTCGTTTCATTTAAACCCTGGCCGAATAATATTTTAGCTTGTAAAGCTTTCTTAACAAACATTCTTTCAATTTTTTCTCTAAATGTAGGATTTTGAATACTATCTAATTCTTGAATCATCTTCTTTTCAGCTGCATGACGAGAACTTAGATCATGATTTCGATAAGCTAAATCATGCCTGTAAGCTGCGGCATCTACTCTATTTATTGGTTCTTCACCTGGTTTCGGATTATTATTCTCATCTAGTCTTATATCTAATCGAGTTCCTGGACCAGTATATGAATGACCAGGAAGATGTTTTTCTTTCGAATATTTACTCCAAATAAATCCAGGAAAGTTTTCTAATGTTTTTTGTATGTCACCTCCAATATGCTGACAATTTGAATTTTTATTTTTGTTTAATAGATAATTTAATAAATCTAAATTAGAAATTTTTAATTTAATTAAATTTTCGGAATTTGTAGAATTCATTTTAAAAGATAAAATAAATGTTTTACCTAATAGAACTTTGTTCAGAGGCTTTAGCCGATCGGACCAAAGGTCCTGAGGTTATTACCGAATCATACTGGGACTTAGATATATTCCAGAACCATCTTTAGTTTCTTTAATTTCAATTAAATCATCAACATTGTGGAGAATATTTTTAAGAACTCGTTTTCCTTCATCAACTAATTTTAATTTACTAATAAAATTATCTACTATTCCGTCACCCCTAGCAACTTTCTCTAACTCTCTATTATGACGTTTTTGTTCTTTTAATGCTGCCTTCTCTGATCTATTTTTATTTACTGCTTGGACAATACCAGCTGTCCCACCTGCAACACTTCCTGCTGCAGCTATGCCACCTATTATTAGTGGAATTAATGGGAGAATTCCACCATTCTTTTCTTCTTGTAATTGAATATTCTCTATCATTGGTTTACTTATGTAATACTTTTTTTGTTAATCGTAATAGTTTTAGGGGTATTTTTGTCAACAATATTACGTAATTTTGATTCAACAGTTTTATTATTACTTTTTGCTTGCGACATTTTTAATAAAAAAATTTTAAGTTACGAAAAAATTTTAATCTATTCTAGTTATGAAAAAAATTAATTAATCGACGAAGTCTTGGGCTTTAACCGATCCTAGACATCTTTTCATTAAGAATTTCAATAGAATATTTTACATCTTCTAGCAATAAACCATAAGCCATCAATGAAGTTGTGGAATCTTTCTTTTCAATATTAATTGTTACATCACAACCAGTCTTGATAATATCTTCAGATTGAGTAATGGGCAAAAGACCGTTCCAGGACACCATAAAATTCAAAAAAATAGTATCTTTAAAAACGACATAAATTCATGAATTTGAACCCTTTTTCAGGTTTTTAAGACCTAAATACATGAATTTAGTCCATTCAAAAAGTACCATTTTTTCAAAAAATAGCATTTTTAAAAACGACATAAATTCATGAATTTGAACCCTTTTTCAGGTTATGAAGACCTAAATTCATAAATTTGGGCGTTTTTAAAAATACCCAATTTTCAAATTTTTCAAAATCTCAAATTTGAGAATTACAATTTTCACCCTTAAAATCATGACCGTTCCAGGACACCGAAAATCATAAAAGTTAAGAATCTCAAAATTTGTGAATTACAATTTTCTCGCTTAAATCATGACCGTTCCAGGACACCGAAAATCATAAAAGTTGAGAATTTCAAATTCATGAATTTTATCCATCTTTCAGGTTTTTAAAATATATCATGTGTCTAATAATATTTCTTTAAAAATGGAAGAAACAAAAATGGAAGAAACCGCAAGAATATATCCTTCGTTATCTCAATTAAAAACAAGTGAAATGGATCTCAATTATTATTAAGATTAGAGCATTATGATAAATTAAGAAGACGCAATTATTACTTAGACATTCTTCGTTATTGTATTCTCAACATTATTTAAAGTACTAACTGTGTGAACTAGAAGATCATTGTAACTCATAAACTCAAAATTATTCAATGAACCCGTACACTGGCTGATAATTCAAGAGAGACAGAGATTGAAGAGAGACAGAGATTAAAGAGCAGCTTTCCCCTACAATTATCGTGCTATCTCTTGTCATTTCAATTTACCCATCGGTAAACTTTTGACATTTCAACTTACGCGTGCGTAAAAGTTTTGACATTTCAATTTACCCCTACGTAAATTATTTTCAGAATCTGTTTTCAAAATCTATTTTCAAAGTTTGTTTTCAAATTCAGTTTTAGAAATTGATTTGCAAAATTCATTTAGCGTTTGCCAAACACATACGGGTAGTAAAGTACTTCCGATTGTGAAGACATGAATAGATTAAGCACATAAGAGTGCATTGACAATAAAAGCAAATGACAATAAAATTCTTCTTGTGAACTCAGAACGCATAAACGCCGATATGCGGGTTAGTTGTTATGGCAATTTTAAACAATCATTTTAACGATGAAACATATTTTACAAATGAAGTTCATGAAGAAAATGGAAATATATAAAACAATATAGATTAGAATAATTATAATATAATCATTTCAAAATCGAATAAGTAGTAAGGAAAGTCATCATTATGAAACAGTTTTAAATCAATACCCCCTCCCTTCTGACTTCTAGGGTCCCTATAAGAAATTTTTTTAATTATAAAATGAGCAACATAAAGGAGTTTTTTAAATTATATGGAACGCAAACCACGACAAATTTCGACCTAAAGAAAATCGCAAATGAATTAGGAATAAAGAATTTTCATGTTCTAATGAGAGGCGAATTACAATTCCTAAAAAATAGGCCAACAGGAACCTTCAGTTCCCGGAACAAAGTTCAAACTGTAAATTTCATAACAAATCTTCATACGTCAGATGAAAAAGGTGTACATTGGTCAGCAGGACAAAGAAATATAAACTGTTCTAATTATTATTTTGACCGCCCGGAGGCTGAGAACTATTGGTTCGACTCATACGGACTTCCACCTACAAACGAAGTCAAAAAATTACTTGGCAATGGAATTTATAATACATTTCAAATTCAAAAACCAGGAACTACATATTGCGGTCAATTATGTCTTTATGTTTTATTTAAATTACAGGAAGGAGTACCATTTCTAGATATTATGTTAGAATTCAATAATAATGATAATTAAAAATCAGTTCGTTGTAATTCATTTTGATAAAATCGGCCTCTGATATTTTCATCATCTAAATCTTTGATTTCGTAAGTAATCGGATAAGTTTGATTTATTACGCAAACTTCAAATATTTCTTTAGTCCAATAGCCAACAAAGCCTTTTTCAAATTTATTCTTATATTTATATATTCTAACTCTATCTCCAATTTTAAATTTCGGCTGAAGTTTCTGCAAATTCGGATTACTCTCATTCAAATTATTATTTTCGTTCGAATAATTATTCTCGAATATTTCTTTTCTTATCAAATCAGGGTCGTCAGAAGCATTCTTTGGAGTTTCTTCAATACCAGAATAAACTTTATTATTGTACTCTTCTACAACTCCTGGTAATATCTTCAACCATTTCTGATTTCTTTGCTCAGTAAATTTCTTGAATAATTTATTTTTTAACGTCCGATTGAATCTTTCTATCACTACGGCCTTCCCTGCATTTTCAGTTGAATAAACAGTTTCAAATAGTGGCTGAACGTTTCGGTTATAAAATTCCGACCCTTTATCAACAAACAATTTTTTTGGTTTTCTCTTACTTTCTTTAAAGATTTCTTCAAACGCATATTTAACTGAAAGACCACTTTTATTTTTCAAAGGCTTTACCCAAGCGTATCGTGTATATAAATCTATAACGGTCAATGCGTATTTGTAGTCCCTTTCATTCGGCATATGAATAAGATCAGCACTCCAAATATCATCTTTATTAAATACTTTTACTTTCAATAAATATTTAGGCCTTCTATATTCTTTATGAATTTCGGACGCATAGGTTCGAGCGTTGCTCTCAGACAGCTTTGCTGTCGTTTCATTTAAACCCTGGCCGAATAATATTTTAGCTTGTAAAGCTTTCTTAACAAACATTCTTTCAATTTTTTCTCTAAATGTAGGATTTTGAATACTATCTAATTCTTGAATCATCTTCTTATCAGCTGCATGACGAGAACTTAGATCATGATTTCGATAAGCTAAATCATGCCTGTAAGCTGCGGCATCTACTCTATTTATTGGTTCTTCACCTGGTTTCGGATTATTATTCTCATCTAGTCTTATATCTAATCGAGTTCCTGGACGAGTATATGAATGACCAGGAAGATGTTTTTCTTTCGAATATTTACTCCAAATAAATCCAGGAAAGTTTTCTAATGTTTTTTGTATGTCACCTCCAATATGCTGACAATTTGAGTTTTTATTTTTGTTTAATAGATAATTTAATAAATCTAAATTAGAAATTTTTAATTTAATTAAATTTTCGGAATTTGTAGAATTCATTTTAAAAGATAAAATAAATGTTTTACCTAATAGAACTTTGTTCAGAGGCTTTAGCCGATCGGACCAAAGGTCCTGAGGTTATTACCGAATCATACTGGGACTTAGATATATTCCAGAACCATCTTTAGTTTCTTTAATTTCAATTAAATCATCAACATTGTGGAGAATATTTTTAAGAACTCGTTTTCCTTCATCAACTAATTTTAATTTACTAATAAAATTATCTACTATTCCGTCACCCCTAGCAACTTTCTCTAACTCCCTATTATGACGTTTTTGTTCTTTTAATGCTACCTTCTCTGATCTATTTTTATTTACTGCTTGGACAATACCAGCTGTCCCACCTGCAACACTTCCTGCTGCAGCTATGCCACCTATTATTAGTGGAATTAATGGGAGAATTCCACCATTCTTTTCTTCTTGTAATTGAATATTCTCTATCATTGGTTTACTTATGTAATACTTTTTTTGTTAATCGTAATAGTTTTAGGGGTATATTTGTCAACAATATTACGTAATTTTAATTCAACAGTTTTATTATTACTTTTTGCTTGCGACATTTTTAATAAAAAAATTTTAAGTTACGAAAAATTTTAATCTATTCTAGTTATGAAAAATTTCAAGTTACCAAAAAATTTTAATCTATTCTAGTTATGAAAAAAATTAATTAATCGACGAAGTCTTGGGCTTTAACCGATCCTAGACATCTTTCCATTAAGAATTTCAATAGAATATTTTACATCTTCTAGCAATAAACCATAAGCCATCAATGAAGTTGTGGAATCTTTCTTTTCAATATTAATTGTTACATCACAACCAGTCTTGATAATATCTTCAGATTGAGTAATGGGCAAAAGACCGTTCCAGGACACCATAAAATTCAAAAAAATAGTATCTTTAAAAACGACATAAATTCATGAATTTGAACCCTTTTTCAGGTTTTTAAGACCTAAATACATGAATTTAGTCCATTCAAAAAGTACCATTTTTTCAAAAAATAGCATTTTTAAAAACGACATAAATTCATGAATTTGAACCCTTTTTCAGGTTATGAAGACCTAAATTCATAAATTTGGGCGTTTTTAAAAATACCCAATTTTCAAATTTTTCAAAATCTCAAATTTGAGAATTACAATTTTCACCCTTAAAATCATGACCGTTCCAGGACACCGAAAATCATAAAAGTTAAGAATCTCAAAATTTGTGAATTACAATTTTCTCGCTTAAATCATGACCGTTCCAGGACACCGAAAATCATAAAAGTTGAGAATTTCAAATTCATGAATTTTATCCATCTTTCAGGTTTTTAAAATATATCATGTGTCTAATAATATTTCTTTAAAAATGGAAGAAACAAAAATGGAAGAAACCGCAAGAATATATCCTTCGTTATCTCAATTAAAAACAAGTGAAATGGATCTCAATTATTATTAAGATTAGAGCATTATGATAAATTAAGAAGACGCAATTATTACTTAGACATTCTTCGTTATTGTATTCTCAACATTATTTAAAGTACTAATTGTGTGAACTAGAAGATCATTGTAACTCATAAACTCAAAATTATTCAATGAACCCGTACACTGGCTGATAAATGAAGAGAGACAGAGATTGAAGAAAGACAGAGATTGAAGAGCAGCTTTCCCCTACAATTATCGTGGAAACTCTTGTCATTTCAATTTACCCATCGGTAAACTTTTGACATTTCAACTTACGCGTGCGTAAAAGTTTTGACATTTCAATTTACCCCTACGTAAATTATTTTCAGAATCTGTTTTCAAAATCTATTTTCAAAGTCTGTTTTCAAAGTTTGTTTTCAAATTCAGTTTTAGAAATTGATTTGCAAAATTCATTTAGCGTTTGCCAAACACATACGGGTAGTGATGAAAATTTTCCGGAAAATTTTGAATCAAAATTTTCCATGGAAAATTTTGGAAAATATTGGAAAATTTTGGAAAAAATCGGAAAATATTGGAAAATTTTGGAAAATTTTGAAAGTTCTAATTTTTTGTGATAGGCCCTATGCTTTGACCGCTTCTACAGCCGAGGCAACTACACCAATAGCATGGGTCTAAAAGTGGTGATCTTGATCATCATTTTGATTAAACCGATTTTGAAAAATGAAAAAATTTGAATTTTTTTGACATAATTTTTACGTTTTTTATCTCAGCCGATCGAGGCATGCATAGACACATCAATGGAAATGTTCCAAAACTCTTGATTTCATCATATCATTTCGATTAAAACAATCGTGGCAATACGAATCCCGTCCGCGGACTTTTTAGCATTCCTTTGCCACCAGTGGCTTGTGGCAATTTGTTGGCATTTTTAATATTATAACACAGACATCTTTTGGGACAACTTGATTTTTTTTCCTTTACGATAAGGGGTATAATTTCATGCATTGTGAAAGATCTGGAGCAAAATGAATGCACTTTATTTGGGAGCTTGTTTATGGCTTAAAAGGTAAGCTTTATCATGCAGCCTTGATTGCAATAATACAAATTCTCCATGTGTTGATGAACATGTGAAGCACAGGCACACAGTCCAACACAGCATTATGCATGAGCGACGATATATTGGAAGATAAGACTGTAAACTCGTGAGATATTTGGAAACTAAAGATATCTGTGATGAGTATAAGAAGATCTATATGATAGCTTCTAACTTCTGGGTTATTGTCCGATATCTTCGTGGAGGACAAACTACACATCTTCCATTTCTAGCTCAGATGGTTCAGATAGTTCCAAATCGAATTCAGATCTGTGAATTTCAGACTTTTCCACATGAATTGCAGATCTCCAGTTGAAGATCTTTTCAAAGTTGAGCTTCTGACAGATATCTGAAATTCAGCTGGAGAAATCTGAAATCCATCCAACGTCTGAAATTCATTTAGAAAGATCTGAAATAGACATGGAAAAGGTGCAGTACGTTGGTACCAAAAGTTGACATACAGGGATGATAGAGAAGTTTTCGGTCTTTGAATATTACATAATCTTTTCAAACGACTACAACAGGTCTCCAAAACAAAGGAAAAAATGTCAATCACCAAAAAACAAATTTCAAAAGTTTCCACTGGAAAATTTTCCGGAAAATTTTGAAAAAATTGGAAAATTTTGCGGAAAATTTTCTGGAAAATTTTCGGGAAAATTTTCCATTTGCATCACTACATACGGGTAGTAAAGTACTTCCCATTGTGAAGACATGAATAGATTAAGCACATAAGAGTGCATTGACAATAAAAGCAAATGACAATAAAATTCTTCTTGTGAACTCAGAACGCATAAACGCCGATATGCGGGTTAGTTGTTATGGCAATTTTAAACAATCATTTAAACAAATGAAGTTCATTAAGAAAATAAAAATATGTAAAACAATATAGATTAAAATAATTATAATATAATCATTTCAAAATCGAATAAGTAGTAAGGAAAGTCATCATTATGAAACAGTTTTAAATCAATACCCTAGTTTCTAATTTTTATCTATGATTTTTATTTATGATTTTTTATCTATGATTTTTATCTTCGATTTTTATCTATAATATTTATTTAATTTTTTTAGTTTAAAAATGTCTTCGAGAGAATTATCATCAGTAGATTGAGACAAAACTAATAATCATTTAGGAAATTTGACAGAGATTTTAGGTTCATCAAAATTTAGTACGACGTTAAAAATTATAACAACATATTTCAGCTACAATTTTATAATCCTCTTCATTTAGAATCTTCTTTTCTAACAGTCTTTTCAATATAGCATGAATTTCATTGAAACTAGAATTATTTCCTCCTTTTATTGCAGATATTAAAATATTTAATCTATTTAGTAATTCTTGTGGATCATCTGATAAAAATACAGTTGTTTCTGTTTTAAAACCTTTTCCTACTTTAACTCCCGTTGATAATAAATTTTCTAATTGTTTATAACGTCTACGAGATTTTACTGCACCAACTCTATCTAACGTAGCTTTATATTTTATAAGATCTTCTACAGCATAATTATTTAAATCTGCTCCTCTTAAAAGATCAACAAAATTTCTATCTAAATTAAAAGGAGATTTATCTGGTGAAAAAATTAAACCTCGAAAAGGTTGTGGAAATATTTCTTTTTGTCCGAGATAAAATCTAGGTATTGTTTTTCCATCTATAAATGAAATAGATTGTTCAAATTGCATAGATTTTGGTAATTTCTTATTAATGTTTGATTCTAGTAATCCATAGTCATCTAATATAGTTTTGTGCTCTGGATCTGTTATATCAATTTGTTTATCATTATTTGTAAGTTCTTTTTCAAGAGTTTTAAATGGTTGCATAGTTTTTTCAAAATCAGTTTTTACTTGCTCGGTTTGCTGCATTTTTTCAAACATATCAGATTGAATACCAGCTTTTATCATTCTATGTTGAAGATGATTTTCTTTCATAATATTTCTTTCTTTTATTAATTCTTCTAATTGTTTTATTCTTTTAAAATTATCAGCTCTAATTTTATCCATTTTTAAAATATAATATTTGAATTTTGTGGTAACATTGGAATACAGCAAAAACATTTTACTGAACAAATTATTTTTTTATTGCTTTGTTGTTTGACATCTTTTCGTTTAAAGTTTTCTCGTTTTAAGTTTTGTTTAATAAAGTTTTGTTTCATAAAGTTTTGCTTAAATTTTCGCTTAAAGTTTTTAGCTCTTCCAAAAAAATTTTGTCATTTTCTTCATTAGAAATTTTACCATCACTAGAAATTTTGCCATCCTGTCTATTCTTATCATCAACTTTTTCGGACTGTGATTGAAAGGTTTGATTTACTTCATTAGCTATTTGATCAAATTTTTCAATCTCATCTAACGTAATAACATTATCATCACATACTGTTTGAAAGTAGTAATGTCGTTTATCATAGACTTCTTTAATATGTAAATGCTTAGTTTTTAATGATTTTCGTTTCTTAGTTATTAAAGATTTATCTAACATTGTAACAAGTGAAGTTGCAAAAAAACCCGTACCTGTTAAAGCTGTAGCAACTACTGGAATTACTAAAACACCTGAAGATATAACAATTGTTAAAGCACCTAAACTTATTGTTAAGAATATGCCAATTCCTTGTGTTACATTTTTAACTTTAGTCCATCTCTTTCTTAATTTTTTATAATGCTCTAATCTTAATAATAATTGAGATTCCTTATCTTTCATATACCTAACTCTATCTTTGTGTTTTTCTTTGTTCATTTTTTCAATGTTAATCTTTTCAATGTCCATTAAAGTAGAACTACGTTCATATGATAACGAAGGATATATTCTTGCGGTTTCTTCCATTTTTATTTCTTCCATTTTTAAAGAAATATTTTGAATAAATATTTTGAATACAATCTTCTGAATTTCGATTTAAATAGAATTTCGTAGTTGTTTGTGTTCCATATAATTTCAAAAACCCATTTATGTTGCTCATTTTATAATAAAAAAATTTCTTAAGGGACCCCTAGAAGTCAGAAGGGAGGGGGTATTGATTTAAAACTGTTTCATAATGATGACTTTCCTTACTACTTATTCGATTTTGAAATGATTATATTATAATTATTCTAATCTATATTGTTTTACATATTTTTATTTTCTTAATGAACTTCATTTGTTTAAATGATTGTTTAAAATTGCCATAACAACTAACCCGCATATCGGCGTTTATGCGTTCTGAGTTCACAAGAAGAATTTTATTGTCATTTGCTTTTATTGTCAATGCACTCTTATGTGCTTAATCTATTCATGTCTTCACAATGGGAAGTACTTTACTACCCGTATGTGTTTGGCAAACGATAAATGAATTTTGCAAATCAATTTCTAAAACTGAATTTGAAAACAAACTTTGAAAACAGACTTTGAAAATAGATTTCAAAAACAGATTCTGAAAATAATTTATGTAGGGGTAAATTGAAATGTCAAAACTTTTACGCACGCGTAAGTTGAAATGTCAAAAGTTTACCGATGGGTAAATTGAAATGACAATAGTTTCCACGATAATTGTAGGGGAAAGCTGCTCTTCAATCTCTCTCTCTCTCTTCAATCTCTGTCTTTCTTCAATCTCTGTCTCTCTTCAATTATCAGCCAGTGTACGGGTTCATTGAATAATTTTGAGTTTATGAGTTACAATGATCTTCTAGTTCACACAATTAGTACTTTAAATAATGTTGAGAATACAATAACGAAGAATGTCTAAGTAATAATTGCGTCTTCTTAATTTATCATAATGCTCTAATCTTAATAATAATTGAGATCCATTTCACTTGTTTTTAATTGAGATAACGAAGGATATATTCTTGCGGTTTCATCCACTTTTGTTTCTTCCATGTTTAAAGAAATATTATTAGACACATGATATATTTTAAAAACCTTAAAGATGGATAAAATTCATGAATTTGAAATTCTCAACTTTTATGATTTTCGGTGTCCTTAAACGGTCATGATTTAAGCGAGAAAATTGTAATTTACAAATTTTGAGATTCTTAACTTTTATGATTTTCGGTGTCCTGGAACGGTCATGATTTTAAGGGTGAAAATTGTAATTCTCAAATTTGAGATTTTGAAAAATTTGAAAATTGGGTATTTTTAAAAACGCCCAAATTTATGAATTTAGGTCTTCATAACCTGAAAAAGGGTTCAAATTCATGAATTTATGTCGTTTTTAAAAATGCTATTTTTTGAAAAAATGGTACTTTTTGAATGGACTAAATTCATGTATTTAGGTCTTAAAAACCTGAAAAAGGGTTCAAATTCATGAATTTATGTCGTTTTTAAAGATACTATTTTTTTGAATTTTATGGTGTCCTGGAACGGTCTTTTGCCCATTACTCAATCTGAAGATATTATCAAGACTGGTTGTGATGTAACAATTAATATTGAAAAGAAAGATTCCACAACTTCATTGATGGCTTATGGTTTATTGCTAGAAGATGTAAAATATTCTATTGAAATTCTTAATGGAAAGATGTCTAGGATCGGTTAAAGCCCAAGACTTCGTCGATTAATTAGTTTTTTTCATAACTAGAATAGATTAAAATTTTTAGTAACTTAAAATTTTTTTATTAAAAATGTCGCAAGCGAAAAGTAATAATAAAACTGTTGAATCAAAATTACGTGATATTGTTGACAAAAATACCCCTACAACTATTACGATTAACAAAAAAAGTATTACATAAGTAAACCAATGATAGAGAATATTCAATTACAAGAAGAAAAGAATGGTGGAATTCTCCCATTAATTCCACTAATAATAGGTGGCATAGCTGCAGCAGGAAGTGTTGCAGGTGGGACAGCTGGTATTGTCCAAGCAGTAAATAAAAATAGATCAGAGAAGGCAGCATTAAAAGAACAAAAACGTCATAATAGAGAGTTAGAGAAAGTTGCTAGGGGTGACGGAATAGTAGATAATTTTATTAGTAAATTAAAATTAGTTGATGAAGGAAAACGAGTTCTTAAAAATATTCTCCACAATGTTGATGATTTAATTGAAATTAAAGAAACTAAAGATGGTTCTGGAATATATCTAAGTCCCAGTATGATTCGGTAATAACCTCAGGACCTTTGGTCCGATCGGCTAAAGCCTCTGAACAAAGTTCTATTAGGTAAAACATTTATTTTATCTTTTAAAATGAATTCTACAAATTCCGAAAATTTAATTAAATTAAAAATTTCTAATTTAGATTTATTAAATTATCTATTAAACAAAAATAAAAATTCAAATTGTCAGCATATTGGAGGTGACATACAAAAAACATTAGAAAACTTTCCTGGATTTATTTGGAGTAAATATTCGAAAGAAAAACATCTTCCTGGTCATTCATATACTGGTCCAGGAACTCGATTAGATATAAGACTAGATGAGAATAATAATCCGAAACCAGGTGAAGAACCAATAAATAGAGTAGATGCCGCAGCTTACAGGCATGATTTAGCTTATCGAAATCATGATCTAAGTTCTCGTCATGCAGCTGAAAAGAAGATGATTCAAGAATTAGATAGTATTCAAAATCCTACATTTAGAGAAAAAATTGAAAGAATGTTTGTTAAGAAAGCTTTACAAGCTAAAATATTATTCGGCCAGGGTTTAAATGAAACGACAGCAAAGCTGTCTGAGAGCAACCCTCGAACCTATGCGTCCGAAATTCATAAAGAATATAGAAGGCCTAAATATTTATTGAAAGTAAAAGTATTTAATAAAGATGATATTTGGAGTGCTGATCTTATTCATATGCCGAATGAAAGGGACTACAAATACGCATTGACCGTTATAGATTTATATACACGATACGCTTGGGTAAAGCCTTTAAAAAATAAAAGTGGTCTTTCAGTTAAATATGCGTTTGAAGAAATCTTTAAAGAAAGTAAGAGAAAGCCAAAAAATTGTTTGTTGATAAAGGGTCGGAATTTTATAACCGAAACGTTCAGCCACTATTTGAAACTGTTTATTCAACTGAAAATGCAGGGAAGGCCGTAGTGATAGAAAGATTCAATCGGACGTTAAAAAATAAATTATTCAAGAAATTTACTGAGCAAAGAAATCATAATGGTTGAAGATATTACCAGGAGTTGTAGAAGAGTACAATAATAAAGTTCATTCTGGTATTGAAGAAACTCCAAAGAATGCTTCTGACGACCCTGATTTGATAAGAAAAGAAATATTCGAGAATAATTATTCGAACGAAAATAATAATTTGAATGAGAGTAATCCGAATTTGCAGAAACTTCAGCCGAAATTTAAAATTGGAGATAGAGTTAGAATATTTAAATATAAGAATAAATTTGAAAAAGGCTTTGTTGGCTATTGGACTAAAGAAATATTTGAAGTTTGCGTAATAAATCAAACTTATCCGATTACTTACGAAATCAAAGATTTAGATGATGAAAATATCAGAGGCCGATTTTATCAAAATGAATTACAACGAACTGATTTTTAATTATCATTATTATTGAATTCTAACATAATATCTAGAAATGGTACTCCTTCCTGTAATTTAAATAAAACATAAAGACATAATTGACCGCAATATGTAGTTCCTGGTTTTTGAATTTGAAATGTATTATAAATTCCATTGCCAAGTAATTTTTTGACTTCGTTTGTAGGTGGAAGTCCGTATGAGTCGAACCAATAGTTCTCAGCCTCCGGGCGGTCAAAATAATAATTAGAACAGTTTATATTTCTTTGTCCTGCTGACCAATGTACACCTTTTTCATCTGACGTATGAAGATTTGTTATGAAATTTACAGTTTTGAACTTTGTTCCGGGAACTGAAGGTTCCTGTTGGCCTATTTTTTAGGAATTGTAATTCGCCTCTCATTAGAACATGAAAATTCTTTATTCCTAATTCATTTGCGATTTTCTTTAGGTCGAAATTTGTCGTGGTTTGCGTTCCATATAATTTAAAAAACTCCTTTATGTTGCTCATTTTATAATTTAAAAAATTTCTTATAGGGACCCCTAGAAGTCAGAAGGGAGGGGGTATTGATTTAAAACTGTTTCATAATGATGACTTTCCTTACTACTTATTCGATTTTGAAATGATTATATTATAATTATTCTAATCTATATTGTTTTATATATTTCCATTTTCTTCATGAACTTCATTTGTAAAATATGTTTCATCGTTAAAATGATTGTTTAAAATTGCCATAACAACTAACCCGCATATCGGCGTT
Source organism: Prostheceraeus crozeri (assembly GCA_907163375.1). Classification (NCBI taxonomy): domain Eukaryota; kingdom Metazoa; phylum Platyhelminthes; order Polycladida; family Euryleptidae; genus Prostheceraeus; species Prostheceraeus crozeri. The sequence goes on along the minus strand of CAJQUW010001658.1, from coordinate 37,713 downwards.
TATGCGTTCTGAGTTCACAAGAAGAATTTTATTTTCTTGAAAATTTTCAAGAAAATTTATTTGCATTGGATATGATAAGTCCTTTTGCTCAATGAAAAAATATAGTGGTTATCACTGTTTTGATAAACAGAAGTTAAAAGAAGCCATACATTTCCTTTTATCACAGACCTACATCACATTCGGTAATTTAGTTTTCAGGCAGATTAAAGGCATTCCAATGGGAGAAAATTCTAGTCCACTCCTAGCTGACCTATTCCTCTTACACTGCGAATATGTTTTTATGCAAAATTTGATAAATACTAAGAAATATCATTTAGCACGCTTGTTATCACCTACATCAAGATACATAGACGATATATGTGTTGTAAATTATAAACACTTTAATTCGTTGATTCAAAGAATTTATCCACCTGAATTGTTGGCGGAGAGAAATGGTGATAACAATAAAGAGGTAGTTTACCTTGATGTGAAAATACAAATCTCACAGAACAGGTTGAGAACTTCAGTATATCACAAGGTAGATGACTTCTCTTTCTCTGTGGTGCAACTGACTTTTCCAGAGAGTATGATCCCATTACAGATGGCCCTTCATGTTTTCGCGTCGCAGGTAGTCAGATATTGTAGAATATGCTCGAAGTTACAAGACGCTGTACACAAAACTAACAAGACACTAAATATCATGAAATCTAGAGGTTATTCTCAGCATGACTTGATGAGTTACACAGAAAAGGCTCTCACAAGGCATAATGAATCGCTTCACAAATATGGTCTTTTCTCGGCTCGACAATTCACTTCACTCTGTGAATTTCAATGAGGCACGCGACCAACAAACGACTCACATTTTCCTTAATGCCTTGCTGCATAGGTGAATAAACGACTAACAATGACTTGTAACCATCATATGGGGGTGGGCAGTGAAGAGTGAATACAGAGCGCTTAGCGTGGCTTACGGGAGATGAGAGAGCTCCCATTGTTAAGTCTTGATGTATGAGGCGAAGTTTGTGTAAAGGCGGATTACATATTTATCACACAGCGATTACATCTTTATGGGATTCGAGGATGAACAGGATCTGTTTACTTGTGGGAATCGAAAAGGCAAAGATTGATGAACAGGATTTGTTTACATTTGAGGATCGCAAAAAGCATACTGTATTTATTGATGTGATGAATTTAATGACAGGATCTGTTTACATGTGGGAAACGCAACAATTGAATGATATCTGATTTATCTTTGTGACATATCTTTCAAGACATATCATTACCTATTCAGAATTTTGTCAGCCACTATGTGTGGGACCCCGCTCGTCTGGGTTTGAGTGTTCAGGTTAGGGGTCGAAACACAACTAGACGAGTACCTGCTGATGACTGACGGACTGCAGTATTATGTTTTATATCCCTTAATCGGTAACTGAAGTAGTGGTCGATGTATTGTAATTCAAATGAAGAAATGTGGAATTACATGAAGTACTATAGACGGATGAAGAAACTGGCGATAACAAATTCAAGTGAAGAAATAGTATTTTCCATGTGTAGTCTTAGGTATAGTGTGTATAGTTTCATTGCTTTCGGTGTAGTAGAGTGTCATTGTAATTCTATTGTTTACCTCCATTATCCACTTTCCACTTATCCACTTTGTGTAGTGTCAGATATAGTTCACTTGTAATCAGTGTAGTAGCATCGTTGTATTTCCATATTTTACCTCCACTTTTCCAATTTTTATTCATCGGTTTCCTGTTGTTTTATAATATCCATTTTTTAATTTCCTTAACCTATGGTGACCATTGTCTTATTCTATTTCCACTATCAGCATCTGTAGTCGGTACAGTATATTAGAAGTCTGTTTTGAACGTGTATACGGCAGTGTTTGGAATCTATGGTATTAGTATATCAACAGCAAGAATGAGTAGTATTACAAGTCTTAAGATTTCCATTTTTACCAGATATTGGGCCAAAGCTGATCAATTTTAATTCGTTGCCACGAGAAAGCTACATTGAGTTCTTTTAAGAACTGATTAATCCAATGGTTACAGTAGCATTGCCTTTGTACACTTGCGGATTGGAGAACGCCATCAGTCCTCCTTAGGACTACTTTAACTAATAATTTAAATTAGTAAGCATTATATTCTATTATAAATGGCTACTGGGATGACTTTCATCATCGTATGAGAATTGTCATTTGCTTTTATTGTCAATGCACTCTTATGTGCTTAATCCATTCATGTCTTCACAGTGGGAAGTACTTTACTACCCGTATGTGTTTCGCAAACGCTAAATGAATTTTGCAAATCGATTTCTAAAACTGAATTTGAAAAAAGACTTTGCAAATGGATTTTGAAAATAGATTTTGAAAACAGATTCTGAAAATAATTTACGTAGGGGTAAATTGAAATGTCAAAACTTTTACGCACGCGTAAGTTGAAATGTCAAAAGTTTACCGATGGGTACATTGAAATGACAAGAGATAGCACGATAATTTTAGGGAAAGCTGCTAGATGTTTCTCTCTCTTCAATTATCAGCCAGTGTACGGTTCATTGAATAATTTTGAGTTTATGAGTTTACAATGATCTTCTAGTTCACACAATTAGTACTTTAAATAATGTTGAGCATACAATAACGAAGAATGACTAAGTAATAATTGCGTCTTCTTAATTTATCATAATGCTCTAATCTTAATAATAATTGAGAACCATTTCACCTGTTTTTAATTGAGATAACGAATGATATATTCTTGCGGTTTCATCCACTTTTGTTTCTTCCATTTTTTAAAGAAATATTATTAGTCACATGTTATATTTTAAAAACCTTAAAGATGGATAAAATTCATGAATTTGAAATTCTCAACTTTTATGATTTTCGGTGTCCTGGAACGGTCATGATTTAAGCGAGAAAATTGTAATTCTCAAATTTTGAGATTCTTAACTTTTATGATTTTCGGTGTCCTGGAACGGTCATGATTTTAAGGGTGAAAATTGTAATTCTCAAATTTTGAGATTTTGAAAAATTTGAAAATTGGGTATTTTTAAAAACGCTTAAATTTTCGCCCTTCGGCCTTCGGCCACGTGAAATTTGAAGTCTACCTAAATTTTTGAAATTTTGATTTTTTGAAAAAATCCGCAAAAGTGTGATACATCCGGCGCAAGCGAAGCGAAGCAAAGCGAAGCGGAAGCGTGCGCGCCGATGTCACACTATATACTCCTACTCAGTAGGTACTACTACTACAGCGTAAATACTCACGTAGGTTTGGCTTAAAACTATGACGAATTCGTGATGGCGCTGTATGTTGTCGGGCCGATATGATGAGTACCTTTTCAAATTTTTTTACGTGGAATTTACTCGAAAACACTAAAAATAATTCAAGAAAAGGATCTATCTCCAAGGCATCTCGACTGATTACAATATATCTCTGATTGCTGCTTTGTCAATGCCGCAAACCCGAAAATATCCACATTTCAGTGGTCCTAACCGGTAAAGTCGCTGAAGTTAGTACCAACGTTTTTCAAACATTTTGCTCATAGACGAAAACCAGCTCACCTTATGTAAAACAAAGCGAAAAATAATTTGCCATCTGACCACACCAAAAACGTCGCTTGACAACCATAACTATGACAAAAATACACATACATTTTTATGTCAAAAAATGCAAAAAAGTTGGTGCTAACTTCACCGACTTCTTTTCATGCATTTTCGTCACTAAACTGATTTCGAATTTCAAATGTTTGATATTCTGATATTTAATCAAACTATGTGGTGATCATACTTGTAGCCTACAAATCATTATGAATTATATGATGATTTTTCCGAACATGGATAGACCCTATACATGAATAGTCAATCCATAATATATATATATATAAAATAAGAAATGTGCTCTCCTGCCCCTCCGAGTATTGTACTCTCCGGCCCCACTGGTACATGAAGGGTCCAGGGCCTACAGAAATCGACGGACCAGGCTTTTGGAGGTGCTCTGACTGTCATATATCTTCATATCTCATATCAGTACATATCACAGCACAATCATATTTCCGCAAAAGCTAACATCTAAATGCGAAAATTGAGGGCCTACAGCACATCGGTCGGACCAGGCATTTGGAGGTTCTCTGAAGCCATAGCACTTATTTCACATCAGTACATATCAATGCACAATCATATTCCGCAAAAGTTTCTAACACTAAATACGAAAATTGAGGGCCTACAGCAATCGACGGACCAGCATTTGGAGGTGCTCTGACTGTCATATATCTTCATTCATATCTAGTACATATCACAGCACGATCATATTCCGCAAAAGCTAACATCTAAATATGAATATTGAAGGGACCAGCAGGGCCTACAGCAATCGTTCGCGGACCAGGCATTTGGAGGTGCTGACAGCCATAGAACTTCTTTCACAACAGTACATATCAATGCAAAATCATATTCCGCAAAAGCTCATAAAGTGAGGCAGGAGAGTCAGAGTGGGGCAGGGGTGCACATGGGCAGAGCGTACAGTTTTGTGTGCGAGCAGGGCGACATATCATATTCCGTCGTGGGCAGGAGAAACAAGTGGATGGCAGGAAGGAGTACAATTCGGGTACAATTCGTGTGCAGGAGCGCAATTTCTTATCTTTCTATCCATCTATCTAACATCTATCTATATCTATCTCTATACTAGCTATATATATATAAATCTACTAATATAAATATATATATTATATATATATATATATATATATATATCATATATATAATATATACTCCAATAATAATCCATTTTTGCTCCACTGCAATTGATTCGCTGTAAGCCTACACCACGCACGTGTAGTATCAACTATAGATATAAAAATTACCCCGGAAAAATATAAAATTACATTTTTACCGGAGGAAAAAATTACCGGGAAAATTGGAAAAATAAGAAAATTCCTGTCAACCGAAAAAAAAAAAAAAAAAAAAAAAATATTCCCAATCTAAGTAAATTTGCAATATAGTGTTGATTAGGTAAATGATTACGGTATCAATCTCATTTTGAATGAAACAAGTATTATGGGATAATATCGGATATACTCAGTAACATATGTGCAAATTTGTATTTGATAGATTGGTAAATTGAAGCTTAATTTAAATTAAACAAATACGGGAAACACAACTAGGAGTTATTAAACAAACACGGATATATCGTGAAAACTTACTCTACAAGAAAATAGAGAAGAATATATTAGGCCTAATGATGAGGGAATAGGATATCAAAGGCATTTCTATGATTTTGACTTTGATTTGACCATGAATAAGCCTAAATAATTCTACCGATACTTGAAAACCAATCACCATAATTACAAAAAAATCCCCTCTATTTCTGATTAAAACAAAAAAAATCAGTTAGTCTAACATTTGGAGGCTAACAAAGTTGGATAAAGCAAAATTTATGTACTCTTACAAATCTTCATATAAAGAAAAACAATACCATATGAAGTCTTTCACTGTGCTTGAGGTTATGTTCTTTTTTGCTTACCTTTTTCAATAAAGGATTCACGCTCTAAACTCGCAGAATACATAGACAGTTCTCCTCCCTGGTAGAGCCAGAGGCCACCCTCCGGCCTCCTTTACAAACATTACGTTTTATTATAATTAAATCGAATACAGGCCTATTATACTTGTAGCCCAGAATGTGTCCCTACCTTACAAATATGCAAATTATATTTTTGTCATGTTGCAGACCGTATAACGAGTTAAAAATCCAGGCTAGCAAAAAATACATTGCTTCCAATACATTCATGAGAAAGCAAATTAATTTATTTATTCTTTTTCGCAATAATTTGATAACTTTCAACATATAAATAGTTATTTCGAATATTATTCAACAAAAACTTATGTATGTGCACGCATTACGAGATTGCAAAGCTGATTTGTGTGGACGTACAATTCGTCCAATTATTCAAATTATACGTAGAATCGTATATCGTTATCTAGATTTGCTTATTAAGCTTAGATACCTGTACATTAGACATTATTACATTGTTACAGTACATTGCAAATTTATTCACTTACGTAAAAAAATCAATGCACAATACACTTTTTGATTCGTCGCACAATGGTTGCCTATGCATTGTCATTTATAATCCGTTTATGGTACAAAACTTCAGTATTTGCAGAAACTTTAAAGTATTATATTGATGTTCAACAAACAGTTCTATAACAGGAGATGAAAAGGTCTTCGATTGAAGCGTTCCGTTTTTAAGGCCATGGCAAAGGTATGTAAAGCCTCTCTATTTATGGCTAAATTATCTTCGCGGAGGAAACTAATCTGATTCAATTCGAGAGTCCACGAAATTTGAAAACAAATTAATTGTTATCAGATGTGCCTGTTTTATAGACAAGATTAAATTATTTTTTCTTTTATTTTTGGGATTTCTCATGAATTTATGCTCAACATTTTGTAATAATTTCGTGGAAAATAGAATTTATAACTAATCCAGTGCGTATTTAATTCACTTAAACTTAATAAGAAGTGAATATGAGTAGACATCTCACCTGAAAACTCCGGCAATGATGATATCAATCATCGAATAACATTTTTAGTTGTACATGCATTAGAACTATTTTCTTGTCAGAGATCACGAGATGCAAATTTCGAAGCCTTGTTTTCAGCGGACTAATGTATGGAGATAATGTCAAGTCACTAACAATATTGAGTGTGAACCAAATCGCTAAGAAGTTTTGTAAGTGTAAAGGCAAAAAGCTTAGTCGTCAACTGTGGTCTGAAACTTGAAAATAGAAGAAATAAATGATCTGTGAATTGATTGTGGAGGGGGCTCGAATATTGGGTGTCTGGTATTTAATAGTTCCTCCAAATGGTCGAAAGGAAGGTGCTCGAGGCGTCGTTAAGAAAGTTGTCTAAAGTCGTAGACTTGTCACTAAACCGTATTCGCAAAACATGGTATCACGTTCGATGAGCAGTTGGCGAGCTAACATGACTGAAAATGAAGGACTGCTTGGTACGTTTCCTCTCGCTGTATGTGATTATTCGAATAGTGGAGTGGTTGATGAAGGTCATGCTCGCCCGGGGCCGGGTAGTAGGGAAATATTCTGTGCGCAGTTTCCTCTATTCAGAATGAAATACGAGGGCTGCATTAATTGACGCGTGACCGCAGACGCTGGGATGCTCTTTTAAATAATCGAAAGATCAACTCATTCAGCATCGAGTAACGGGCACGAGATGAATCCGAAAAGAGATCCGTTGAATTATGATATTGAAGTATTGCAATTGGTGATTCTTATTCCAACTGCAAAGCATGTAGTGGGGATTCATCAAATGCCATGCGATAAACAGGGTCTAGCCTAGTAATAAGGAAATGCTCATGGGTAGGTGTGAAATTAGTGGATGAAAATTTTTTTTACCTATTATGTTGTTACGAAAGATATACGATTTTAGTTATAAAAACTAAAAGGAACTCAGATGATGGGAGAATATAAATAGAAGAAGAAAAAGAAGAGCTGATAAGGGGAGACAGTAAAGAATAAAAGAAGATAAATGGATGTGAAATGAGTGAGACAGAGTAGAGGAGGAACGAGATGAGTATCGAGAGAAAGGAGAGGAGAAAGAAGAGAAGTGAGAAAGAGATATTGAAGAAGAGAGGAAAATCGGGGGAGATGAATTGGAAACAAGAAGAGAAATGACGAGACGTGGAGCCCCGAGAAATAGAAGATGAGGAAGGGGATGAATTAAGTTGAGAGTTAATAGAAATTGTGGAAAGCGAAGAGGAAGAAAAAGAGAAATTATGAATGAGATCTAATCCTTATGACAGAGAATCATTATCAGAAGAAAAAGTATCAGAAAAGCGAGGGAGATAGTTAAGTGTAGTGGAGAGATCGAGAGTTCGAGAATGGAAATTAAAAAATAGACATGTCCCAGTGAACTTAGCGCAATTAAGTGGAATGTATTTTCATAGCCGGTATGAAGTTATTAATTCATGGACTATGGTGGTTGTGGCTCATTGATCATGTTTGTGGTGTACACTTTGATGTACACGTGACGATCATTTACAGGCGGTCATGTTGAAGTCTTGATGGGAGGGTCAATGCGACATCCGTTCTCGTCTTCGACGTCTCAGACGCATGATGACGGTCAATGGGACGTCGCAATGACGTCTTTAATGTTTACTGGGGACGGCGTCGTGCAGACTGCACGGTTTACGATGTCGATTTCCTCCTCTTCCGGAAACTTGATAGCTACTCATCGAGAATCTGAAAGTGAAACAAATATCAAAGAACACGATATAATATGAACATTTAACAAATGTTCTGGGATTTATGCGAATAATAATTACATACTTTTTTGTGATGGGATTTCATTAAATCATATTATATATTATTTATCATATTTAATTCTATGTATATTTATCTATCTATTATATTATTAGATCATATCATTTAGTGAATAAACAATCTCGTAGACCTAAAAAATAGTTTGTTGAAAATATCTTCTATTTTATTCACTGTTATTTTTCCTAAGTCTGTAATGTACTTAATTCTACATGCGGATGCAATATTGAGCTGAGTTTACTACGTTCATTCATGAAAGACAGCTATTCAAAGTAAGCCAATTTAAATTAAATTACAGTAAATGAATGATTTGCCTCTTTCCAAATTATTATAAATCAAATCTTTAAAGGCAAATCAATTACGATAATAATTCAATTTTATATCGCCAGTAGGATATTCATAATGCCAGTTTGTCCAGATTGTACTAGATAAAGCTAAGGTACTGTGTGTTAAATCTAGGCTATCATACTTATATATATTTACATGTAGTACAGTCTCTTACCTTTTTTAGAAATTTAATAATTCAACTTAGTCAAAGTGCGTCAAGGTAAACAAAGTTAAAAAAACAAGCTAATGACTAGTTAATTTTCAATAGGTACACAAGTATGATTTAAAAGAAAATTTTTATATCCTAAAATGTCTAAAAACTTTTAAAAAATACTTACTCAGAAGGACAAACAACGCTTCTCCTCTCCTCATGCTGTAAATGAAATGTGGCGAATAAGTCGTTCTGTTCAAAATTATGTTTATCACTTATATATTGAAAAAGATCCTATTTAAGACAGTCTGCCCATTTAGATGGATAAGAGGACAGGTCTGTTTCCAATCAAATAACCAGATCTAGACTAAAAACACAGCGGGATTACGCTATCTAGTGTTGATTTGGTCACCTTCAATAAATTGAACGCAGCCGTAATATAACCGTACTACTCCTCGGCGACTGCGTTGATTTTGTATCATGAACTCTACACCAGACCCAATTAACCAACTTCAATTGTTTCTTCCACCATTTCCTTCCACATGTCCATTGTCATCCTCTTCACTGCAGCTTTCCGACATACTTGGACAAATTCAACAACTTGCTCTTCATCATCCTTCCTTATTTGTTGTATCGTCAGCATCCACAATTTGCTGGTTCAGTGCCGCTCTTCAATAGATAATGTCAGGGCCTGGTGGTGGTTCTGATCAGCTTTACGTTTATTAGCAAAATGCCTCACCTTGATATTGTAACTCACTTTTGTAAGTTTTGCAGAGCATCATTTGTGAGGCGATTTCTTTTTTCGTCTTTTGCATGTCATATTCTTTGTTGCATCTCTCTACACAAGCACAGATGCTGGAAGACTGAGAAGTTGTTTAGCGACTGGCGCTAACACTCTGTGGCCCACAAAAAGTATTTCACCATTGTAGTGGACGCCGTTTCATCTTCAATCATAGACCATTAAAGTTCATTACTTTAAACTGCCCATCTCGAGATTTGAAAGCCAATAAAATCCTTCATGACTAAATCGTTAGCTACACCGAGCATCTCAGCAATTTTAACGATTTCCATGATAGCCTGCGCATCGTTCAGCTTCGTCCAAGTAATCCCCGCAGAATCTTGGGTCCAGAAGATTGGGCTGCCATCTGAGTTGATCGCACTGAGAATTCTTTCTTTCTCGAATAGCCTGCTCTGAGTATGATCTGCCTCGTCTTTGGTCAATGGGCAGTTTGCCTCCCGCAAGCTATTTCTACCTCACAGTGTTCGATGTTGCCGCCAAAGTCGGGGGAGAACAGAAACTCGTACTAAGTTTCCTTCAACTTCCTTTATCGCATTCGTATTGGCTCAAGAAGTTTTGCAGAAAATTCGACGAGAGGCCAGAGATAATCGGTATCGAAGCCATGTCCTTTAGATGCTGGTGGCTTCGTTACTTCACGGCAACATCGTGGATCAGAAATGGCAATGCGCAATTGATTTTGCAACCTAAGATTGCGCTTCATCATCTCGTATTGAGAATTTTTAGGTTAAATGAATAGACGAAATGATCCTAATTCTCTGATTCATCTGTTTTTCATAGACGAAGTCAATCGCTTCAATAGTTCGAAAGTTAGAGCTGTTAGAGCTATATGTTTCAAATACACGAAACAGCTCATCATTGTAAAAAAATAAATATAGTAAGCAATTATTATTAACATGTATTTAGGCCCATTTCATTCACTACAGTCGACCCTGATAATGCAGCACGCTCTCATTCAATATTTAGGTTTAGCCTTTGCTCTGAGAGTTTATATTTTCAGATGACATTCTCGAGAAGTACAACATTGAGGATTCATAGTAGGTACGGAGTGACGGCTCACGCTTTTATGCGGTTATAAATCTTATAATTAATAAGAATGATTCATGATAATGAAAGTTGAAATATTTAATTTACCATTACAACATTTTACAAAATTTAGGGCTACTATTAAAGAAATTAAAGCAAAAACGTTTAGTCAAACTTCGCAGATAAACTCATTATTATGCTCTCTATTATGGTAGCAAATATTTCTCTTCCTTTCAAGCTATGGCTGTCATGTGCAGTCGTATGATACAAATCGCAATGTTGTTATTCTATCTCTTTCAAATTACTAATGAAGTGATTCATCAAAATACAGAAATTGAACGGAAAAATTACAAGTGGAAAAATATTATATTTTTCCGAAAAAATTACCGGAAAAATTTCCAGAAAATTTTCCATTTCATATACTTAGTATCAACGACGTCATAGATGCATAGCGATGCGAAGGCAATGGTCAATGAGGTGCATAAAATGAAACGAAGGCGTATGTCATGATGGAACGAATAAAGGCGTGGTAACATTTAAGCATCAATGATGGACAACAACCAGCTCGACGAAGATTTCGGATAATCAATATGCACTGAGCAGTTTTCTTAACATGTTGAATGTGCAAATTCCACTTCATGTCATTAGAAAAAATTACACCGAGGTAAGTAAGCGATTGAACATTTCTTATCACTGATGTGTCACCAACACATACTGGTTTGGTATAACAAAGAGACGATTTGGTAATCACATCCATAATAAAACATTTTGAAATGTTTATTTCAAGAGAAGCAGAACCAGCGCAACTAACAATATTATCACATTGAAACTGCAAATTGTCATCTCTCGAATTTCTCAAAAAATGGAGTACAAGAAATGTCATCTGCATACTTAATGAGCCTTGAGTTCAAGCATGCTGGAGTTAGATTGTCAGTAGACAAGGCAAACAAAATGGGCCCAATGACGCTTCCCTGTGGAACGAGAAGAGAGTCACTATGAAGAGACATCCAGTCAGAGTATTCGCCATGAGAGAAATGCGCTGTCGACGTTCACTGAAAAAACAACATAGCCAGTTTACGACAAACGTTGGCGATCGCAAAATCCTTACATGCACAATAAAAGGTCAAAAATGTCAGACCCGAAGTTCCATGGCGGCATGTAAATTCTACATTTCTTGGACATTGACACTTTTTGTTCATCAGATTTGGATGAGGATGACGAGTCTTCGGATGAAGATGATTCAATGGGATGAGTCAGAAGAAGAATCAGATAACATCGTTGTGATCGAATAACATAGTTGGACAGATCTTCTCAATCAGCTTTCTCAATCAGTTTGTGTTGCATAATGAGAACAATCCCTCTTCAATTTGACATAATTAATGCGGCAGAATCCTATGTAAGGAGTTTCATGCCTTTATCTGAGCTAAGGCATGTCTTTGAAATAGATAAGGAAAATGCGGGATTGAGTCTCTCTGGTCTGGTCAAGCAACAAACCGGTTGCTTTTCGCCTCTACGTTGCAAATATGTTTTTTAAATTGAAAAGTATCAACTATGTCACGAGGAGATGTTAAACACGACTATCGATAAACGAGATACAAGTGACACTTCTCTGTGATACAAGCGACGAAATGTGATGAACAAGCTATTCACAATATTTAAAAACAATTGAAATTTACTATGTATTGAATGTTTGAAAATTCACCTTGCTGCTCAACAGTAATCAACTTTACTTACAGATGGCACGCAGCATGGGCCATACATTATGTACAATCATGTTATCAAAAATCAGTTACTTCGAATGATTCTTAAGTATTTCACTCAACTAACAAAGCCGATATTTTCATTACGGATGGGTTAAGTAGCACAAAGCGATACGCTTTGTCGCCGGGGCCATGATGAAAAATTTATCCGGGCCGGGCACCAACTGCCTGACTTTTTTGGAGTCAATGCGGGGCCCCGGGACGGAGAGAGAGCGGCATAAGTCCATCCCGATTGTAAGTAAAACTCTGCACTTCTGGTATAGCGCATTGAGGCACGCCGTCACGCTGACGGACCCGCCCACTCTGGGAGAACGGTGGCCACGGTTCGTTTGACATCAAGAGTGGTCGCGTGGTCGGCCGCCGTGGTGCTTTGGGTTCTGACGTCCCCCCGGGCTCCCCCCGGTCCCCCCCCCCCACTGGAACGGTCAGAGTGTCCCGTGGTCGGGGGGGGGGCCGCCGTGGTTGCTTATGGTTTCTGATTGGTCCCACCCACCTCCCCCACCCCATCTGGCCAGAACCGTCGTATAGCGCGCGGTGATGTGGGGTGTCTAGGTTGGCGTGGTGTGCCGGCCTGGCTGGCGTGGTGTGGTGCCGGCCAGGTGGGAGGGTGGGATCTGTCCGTAGCTCACCCTTGAAAAAATCCTCAAGGTGTCACGTACAGAGTGGGCTTGTCACGTCGGCATGGGTAAAAATTTTGAAAAATTTTCGCAAACGCGTGTGAGTGAATTTCGACCTGGACCCGTCACCAAAAAACATTTTTCATCAAAATTTCATGACTCCCTCCCCCATCGGGAGAGTGGCTTCGATCCTTGGCTTCAGTCGGACGGATTTTGTCGTGCGATAGCTCGTTTGAAAGCTAAGAGGAGACAAAATCAGTGAAAGAATCGGCTTGTTCCTATCTGTCTTCGTTTAGATGTTGAGGAGCCATTTCATGATTTTGGTGAAATTGTCGAAAAACGAAAGAGTTTAGATTTTGGTTCGTTTTGGGCTGTAGCGTCAAGAATCGAGTGGCATCGGTTGAGAATACGGAGGCCAGATTCGGATTCAGCGTGAAATTCTGCATCGGTATGGTGAGTTTCAAGTCAATCGGAGAGAAAAAGTTCCGCTGACGTCCCCCCCCCCGGCAGCCCGATACTTCCACACTTTGGTTCTAGAGATCGTAGATAGTCGTGCAATAGCTCGTTTGTAAAGTAAGATGTTCGAGACAAATTCACTGAAAGAATCGGCTTGTTCATATCTGTCTTCGTTTAGATGTGAGACGCCATTTAAGATCTTTGGAGATTGTACGAAAAACGTATAGACGTGTAGAAATTTCATAAGAAGAGAAATAGGCTCCCTGGCGGTTCAGCGGGCGAATGAGAACTCACGTGCGATCAGGACCTCGTTCTTAGGTCATCTTTCGGCTTGCCGGGCGGCGCGCAGCGTTCGTGCTGGTATGTCGCGAGCGGGGGACTCTTAGGTCTCCCTGAAAAAATCGCTAAGTGTCAGCAGTGGCTATGTATGGGTACAATTTTGAAAGTTTTCCAAACTGTCGGGAGGATTTCGGACGGGCTGATCGGGCGTCACCAAAACCATTTGTCAACAATTTGGTCTTCTGACCAGTCCCCACCCCTCTGCGGACAGCAATCGGTCTCCATCTTGGCTTCTATGGAACGGATTTTGTCGTGCCATAGCTCGTTTGAAAGCTAAGAGTGAGACAAATTCACTGAAAGAATCGGCTTGTTCCTATCTGTCTTCGTTTAGATGTGAGACGCCATTTATGATTGTCGGACATTGGCGAAAAACGACAGAGTTAGAATTTTGGACGTTTTGGCTTGTAGCGCCAAAACGAAGCATCGGATGAGAAAACGGAGGCCAGATTCGGATTCAGCGTGAAATTCTGCATCTGTATGGTGAATTTGAACGCAATCGGAGAGAAAAAATTTTCGCTGACGTCCCCCCCCGGCACCGATCTTCCAACTTTGGCTCTAGAGATCGTAGAAAGTCGTGCAATAGCTCGTTTGAAAGCTAAGAGTGGGAAAAATTCACTGAAAGAATCGGCTTGTTCCTGTCTGTCTTCGTTTAGATGTGAGACGCCATTTAAGATTTTGGGACATTGGGGAAAAACGACAGAGTTAGAATTTAAACAGCTCCAGCGGGCGAATGAAGGCTCGGATTGGTAAACGGAGGCCAGATTTGGAATCAGCTTGATGTTATTGTCCAATGAGGATCATCATCCAATGAGAATCAAGCATTTCTATATAAAATAGCGAGCCTTCCACAGTGAGAATCATTCCATCGTTGAATCGCACGAGTGACGGACGCACGTTTTCTCTCTCTCTATTCCCTGTTCTATTATCCAACTAAAATGGTAAGTCGCTACTTTCCTCCCTCTCCTCCCTTGAACGTAAACTTAATACAATCTTTTCCATTTTCAGGCATCTACTCCATCTGCTGCGCTAGTAGGACAAAATGGCGGTCAAACGTTACAAGGTTCGCTACGATCAGATCATCTACAACTGAGGCCAGTGGAAGAAACAACCAAGGTACATAATCCTACACCGCTACAGCGTAAATTTAAACAAGTCTTGCGTTATGACGATCATGGCGCGTAGTACTCCAAACGGGAATGCTCCCTTCCACGGATGTCAAGATAAATGCACAATCAGTATGGGGACTACATACTGATCCCCGTGAGTCCGTACTTTCGCCACCAACTTGATATTATTGAGGAGTACGTGACATTAAATATGGACATTCCTACTCCTCTTGCTCAAGAGTGGAAGGCGAGAGATGACAAGGATACTCCCTATAGAAAGATTTGGGATGGTAATCACATTTGCCTACCGGTATCACATTGGTGCACTTACTATAAGAAGGAGGGAGATTCATTCAACACCCATCACATGCGACGAGCTCGGAGAAGGTACTTGGGATATCCTTTTCAAAGTGAATGGGCTATATATTATGGTCGGCATAAGGATAAATAAAATAGCCTCTCTCTCCATGCATATGGAATCCATCCTATATATTCCAAAACCACCCAACGTGGACGACATAATTGATCAAATCCTTAACAGCAGTGGTACGAAGCGCAAGTCGGAGAAGAATGCTGCATCAAAAACGCAAATCAAAGAAGGAGAATTACTAGTCCTTTCTAACTCTACCTATGACAATTCGCTTATGTGCTTTGAGTGTCGTAGACGTGGTCTTATTAGATACATTTTACTTCTTCGTTGCCATCATATCATTTGTGTATTTTGTCGTGAAAAGCATCGATGTAATTCTTCATTTTGTAATATGTTATAGAAACGTTTCCTTAGATGTGTAAATTTCCGTTTTAGGCTTCTATCATCATTTTTATGGATTGTGAGGGTGAACCTGTACAGGAGCTCAGTGCTATTGCTATGAACAATTGGACATATCAGATTGTCAGTGTCTATCATCAACATGCCAACTGCAATCCCAATGTTGATCAATGGGCGAGAAAACACATTCATGGACTTAATCTGAAATATTTGCAAGACTATGGCTTTTCTTGTGAGAGTGCTCTTCTTATTGACTTTAAACGATGGTTAGCTGCTTTCAATGTTATACGCATCTTTTGTAATAATCCTGGTAAGGAGAGGAAAGTATTTCCTAATTTAAATCATTGATGATATTTTGCTCCCACCTTGGGATAGTAGAGTGAATCAACATTATCATGAAGTCACGAAACGTTTTAAGGATTTGTGTGTTCCTATTTTGTCTGTTCGTTGTAGTAGCTACGTTCATAACCAATGCTTCTTTCCTCCTTACCTCAGCACTGCCAAAGTCCTGTATGGTTATCATTGCTCGCTGTATGATAGTTACCAGCTGTATCTATTTTATCTCTTTCAAACCATTGATTTATAATGCATGCTTGTTACCGTTATTCAATAAATGTTACTATGAGAAGAGTTGTTTTCATGCAATGGATGGGTTAGTTAAAGGGCGATCATGTCTTTCTCAAACGACTGCGGAACATTACATTTTCATAGGCAAAGTTTTAAAAGGAGCTGTTCAAGATTATGTGATAAATTTTCATAAAGATGAGACCGACATCGAAGCAGTGGTCGATGATGCTAGCACTCTATTTCTAGAGTTAATGAATACATTCTCTGATAGCATTGTCATGGCGCGATTAGTTGCGAAAATTAAGTTTAGTCATTTTGGAAAGGAAGAGGTGGAAAGTCGCTCTTTCCATTTTGCTTCTTATTCAATGGAAGTGGTAGATCACCCCCAAGAATTTTTTAAAAGACATATGATAAAAATTGCTGAACGTCTTAACGCATTTAACCATCATGGTAGCAGTCTAGTGATTGAAGCGATTTCAGATATTCACATTCAACTTTCCATAAAGAAAAATTGAAAATGCAGTGGTACTTGATTGTAGCACAACTGGTTTTCGAGCTATGTCTGCTCACTCTCGAAGTATATTCCTTCTGTACATGCGTCTATTATTTAGAAAAGGCTAGCAAATTCATATCTTCAAAAAGACTTGCTATAGACATCAGTAACGGTGAAACTATGTGTTGTGATGTATGTAAGCGAAAGGATGGAAATGAAAAGCGCATCTTCAAGAGATGTAAGCATGCTTTTTGTCAACGCTGTTTCATACGTAATTGCATTCAACTTTGCAAATGTAACCACTGTGACATTGCTCATTTCGAGTGTCACTTATGTCGCAATAGTTAGTACCTATGCAAATGTGGTAAAGATAGGTTTTAGCAAAGACTAACACGGAAAATGGCGAAACGTAAAAGTTAAAAGTTTTCTTCAGCCATTCAAGCTCTCCGACGAATGAAAGCAAATCAGCGATACAATGCTATACGACATGCTAACGATAAATTCATTTGTGAAATTATTTCTCATGTGAGGAAGTTGAGGACGAAGAAATTAGCGCCAAAACAACGAAAGTACTTAAGCGATATGCTACGAAATTGCGTTTCATCTCCAATCCTAAAGTCACCCTTCAAAGAAAGAGGAAAACTCTAACACAAAAGGGCGGTTTCCTTTCAGCAATACTTCCAATGATAGCTCCTGCCGTGGGCAACCTATTGGGTAATATCTTTGGCTCTAAGCGTTAATTATGCAAATGTTGAATCTCAAAGTAATTAAATGGATTTCAGACTTCAATGTGATAAAGTTCTGACTGTATCAGGTCCATCTCATGCAGGTAAAACTGTTTTCTCGCTGAATTTATTGGATAAAAGAAGGGAGTTGTTTAAGGAACCTATCAATCGAGTGATTTGGTGTTATGGTATTTATCAACCGTCGCTGTTTCAGGAATTGCAAAGTCGCAACTTTATTCGACATGAAGGAATTATTCCAGTGGATAAACTTCAGTCTAATGATGTTGTTGTATTGGATGATTTATTAAAAGAAAGTAAGAATTCAAAAGATGTTACAGATATGTTCACTCGTGCAGCACATCATAAAAGGTGTTTTATCATCTATATCACACAAAATTTGTTTCCTGATGGAAAAGAAGCTCGTACACGAAACCTGAATACACACTATTATGCTATTTTCAAGAATCCGCGAGATAAAAGTCAATTTGAAATTTTAGCGCGACAAGTTGCACCAGAGGATCAAAAGCCTTAATTGAAAATTTTTCAAGCAGCTACTGAAAAACCATACGGTTACTTATTCATTGACTTTTACGCAAGAGTGTCCGGAAGAATTTAGATTTCGAAGTGATATTTTGAAAACTCCCATGATTATCTACAAACTATGAGTTCTTATTCTCGCATGATTGTTATTCCTCAGGATGAATATGTACAATTGACTGCCATGCAGCAAGTAAAGCAACCTCTTGCAAATCAAATGTATAGGAAAGAAATAGATTATCAGCAAAATGTTCACATCAAAGATCCACATCGTGCTGTATTATTACAATCGGAAACTGTTGAGCAATTGAAAAACTTGAAGAATAAGATGCGTGACTCTGTATCGACTGCTACAACCTTTAGCATCTCGCGCACATGCCATATCTCTTTTCAACAGTATTGAACCCCCATCTCAATGTAAATGATAGAGGAGAAATCATTACAGATGAAAATAAAGTGATTGATGCTTCACGTTATGAAGACTTGATTCAGTATGCGACACGTAGAAAGCGCCGTCAGGGCTATGTTCCACCTGGTTGGTCATACTTTCTTAAACTATTGAAAAAGCATAATGTGCCAAAATTTGCTTTAAATAATGAGACATTGAAAGAACTTGATTCAACAGTGGCTACTGCTCCAATGCTTCAGACGATGAAAATGCCAACAAATTGGTTTAAGACGTCACCTGCTACATCCCCTCCCACACTCACTAAGCAAACAAGAGGAAGAACTCGACGTAGATCTACATCACCACTAAAACTAGTAAAAGGAAAACAAAAAACAGCTCCTCCTAGGAAATACATGTTCTCAGACTATTAATATGAAGCAGATGTGTTGCTTGCCATGTAATGAGCCGCCAGAGGTGAATGTCGTTGTCACTTGCACTTGCTGCGCCAGCTCTCATAATGAAACCCCTAAGCAATGTGAACACGATCGCAAAACCGCTAAAGCTAAATGCTGCAGTTGTTGTAAATGTAGAAAGGCAAGAAAACAAAAAGATGAGAAGGAGGAAAAAGAGTCAGTCGTCATCGACTGAACGTTTGAAGTCAATCTATTATGATGTAAAACATCCGGCAGGATTTGCATCTATCAAGAAATTATCAAAAGCGAGTGGTCTTCCACAATCACAAGTGAAACGATGGTTAAAGTTCAGGCTACCTATACACTCCACAAACAAGCGAAAAAGAAGTACCGCATCCGCCATTATATTGTTCATGACATCGATGAACAGTGGCAAGCAGATTTGTGTGATGTTGCCTCCATTTCAAAACATAACTCGGGCAATAATTTTATTTTAACCGTCATTGATATTTTCTCGCGTTATGCGTGGGCTCAACCTTTAAAAACTAAAGAAGGGAAAGGAGTAGCAAAAGCATTCCAAACAATTTTTCGAGAAGGTCGCATTCCAAAAAGAATTCAGAGTGATCAAGGAAAAGAGTTTGAAAATCAGCATGTGACAAGATTATTTGAGAGGCATGACATTGAGTTGTTTAGTGTAAAGAGTGCTTATAAAGCTGCACTCGTTGAACGTTTTAATCGCACATTAAAAAATCGCTTGTGGCGACATTTTACTGCCAACTTGACACAAAATTGGACAAAGGTTTCTACAAGATACACTCCATGCCTACAATCACTCTATCCATCGTTCTATTGGACTCAGACCAGTAGATGTAAATGCTGACAATGTAGATAAAGTGCGCGAATCATTCCAACGTAAACGCACTCATGTGAAAAGTGATGTGAAAAATTGGTGATAAAGTTCGTATCTCAAAAGTGAAAAGTGTTTTTGCTAAAGGGTACCTTCCGAATTGGACAGAGGAGGTATTTACAGTATCAAGGATTAATCAAAAAGACTCTCCGACCACCTACAAGTTGAAAGATTACGATAATGAAGAAATTGAGGGTAGCTTTTACCGCGATGAGATTGAGGTAGTCACTGAAAGTGAAACATATTTGGTAGAGAAAATCATTCGATGTAAAAAAACGGCAAGGTGAAGAATGGTGTCTTGTTAAATGGACTGGTTATCCTTCAAGTATGAACTCTTGGATGCGTCGTGCCGACATCTTTCATCTAAGTGATCGACAGTGATTCATGCAAAGTTGTAACTAACAATGTTTAGGGTTTGAGCTATGAATCCAACTGCCTCATTTTATTCACGACCCTCCTATGTAAGTGGTGGAGGACAAATTTACATCGGCGCTCGCCGCCAACGTGGAGGTAGCATACTTGGTGCACTGAAATCTGTTGTAGCACCTCTCATATCCAATGTCGGTAGATCTTTAAAAACGAAATGTTTTAAGTAATGCCGTTGGCTTTTGCTGGTGATGTTGCTAGTGATCTTTCCAGAGGTAGAAGTTTTAAGAGCAGTTTGTTGAATCGTGGGAAGGAACGCGGTTTAAAAACATTGAAGCAGACCTTTGCTGGTGTTACTCAAGGAAAGAAATCACCTAAACGAATGAAAAAAAAGGAAGGAGGAAACATCGCGGAGCTGGTAGAGGTGCGATCTTCAGTCAAAAGGCATTCACGCAAACGTCGCAGAGGCTCTAATCATTCATCAGGCGCTAAACGACGACGCTGCTATAACTTCTAATCATGGAGTGTAAAACTTCCGGTTTTTGTTTGTTCGATCAACAAGCCATACAGACAGATATTCTTAGTTCAAGTATTGTAGATTATCATCCTCGAACAGCTGAGAATGCTGGCCCCATTGAATTTGTTATTCCTGGTGGTAGTGATGACTACATAGATTTGAGTTATGCGATGCTTGATTTGAGGTTTAGAATTCAGCAAGCAGATGGAACTGCTATTGACGATGCACATAAAGTTGGACTGAACAATTACCATTGACTACATTACTTCGCGATGTTTCTCTAACGATTGGAGAGCAGCAGGTGGAAGGTGGTCAAAGCGATTATCCATATAAATCATATTTCAATCATGTATCACATTTTCATCCAGCAGCACAAAAAAGTCATATGGAAGCCATGGGATGGTACAGAGATGAAGCAGGAAAATTTGATGTTGAAACAAACAGTGGCTTTGTAAAGCGATCTGCTATGATTAAAGATAGTAGAGTATGTCAGCTATATGGTCCGCTGAATTTAGACTTCTTTAGACAGTCAAAGTTTTTACTCTGTAATACCAGCATGCGACTCAAGCTGACATTGAATAAGCCTGAATTTGCGCTGAATGCATTTTGCTAAAGTTGACAATTTTAGAATTCATGTGGAAGATATTGCACTTTACATTAGTCGAGTAGTACCGAATCCAAGTGTTATTAGAGGGCATGCTGAAGGTCTTAACCGCCAAAATGCCATTTACCCCATTCAGCATACAAAAGCTTCTCACCTTTACAATTCCGAAAGATCAAAAGAGTTTCATGAAAGATGGCCTCTTTCCATCGGAAGCACCGAAGCTCCTCATGTTGGAAATGGTTGAAAATGATGCATTTAATGGTAATATAAAGAAGAATCCTTTCAATTTTAAACACAATCAGTTAAGTGAAATTGCTTTACGTGTAAATGGTGTGAGTCAATCCTGGTCCACCCTACAAACCAGATTTTGCTGCGGATCAATTTATGCGCAGTTAGTTATGTTGATTTTATGGATGTCTTTGGCTTTTACAATACGGATGACACCAACGGACTGACTATGAAAGAGTTTAAGAGTGGATATACTATTTATGCATTTGATTTGACTGCTGACAGCGATATTAGTGCACCCTATCGTCAAGCGAACGTGCCTCATAATATTCGTTTTGGATTTGACGTTCAAAAGAACACTACCTGAGACGATCAATGTATTAATTTATGCAGTCTTCGATTCAAATATTGAAATTACAAAGTATCGTGACGTGATTCTTCAGTATAATCGTTAATGAGTTGGTTGACTGCTGACGATATTAAGACTAAAGTGCAGCGTAATGCAGACGAAGCGACGTTGAAAGCTTTCGATAATGTCTATTCACTCGATACCCTTACCACCTGCAGTAAATCACTATCCCATCTTTATTGTGCTAAACACTCATTCGCAGAATTTAGGCGGTGAGCATTGGAAAGCGATCTTTATTGGAGAAGACCGACGTGGTGAACTATTTGACTCTCTTGCTCAACCTCCAAATATACCAACACAGCAGTGGTTGAGAAAACATACGCGTCAATATCAGCGAAATGAACGTATACTACAACATCCACTTTCATCAACGTGTGGTGCTTTTGTACTGTACTTCATCTTAAAACGTTTACATGTATCTCGATTTGCATCTATTATTCAAAACTTTTCATGTAATCCATCCTCTAATGAAAAAATGATTTGTAAGTTCTATCATGATTTTGAAATAAAAACATCATGTTGGAAAAATTGTTTTTTATTTTACAAATCCGCTGGGTACGTACATACTCAATGAGATAGTCTAGGATCACATTTGCTTGTACATGAGATTTTAGTCCAGTAATGATCACTTTACTATTATGAAAAGAATGCCACATGCACAGGTAACCAAACAACTAATGAGAAGCTGCAGGAAAAAGTTTCGGGTTCATAACAAAAATTGTAACTGCTGGTACGAATCTTCAAAAATGATAGACTGTCACTCAATTGAGTAGAGATCACCATATTGTCCACAGTCAGATTCGACATCACACACCTCTCCCTCTTCCATATCCGACGTAGTAACCTTTGTAGCTCTAAGCGCATTGACTGCGCCGATGAATGAGAAAGGGCGCCGAGAATCTGTACAGTCCCATTTGGGAAGAGTTGAAGATTCCGTGAATTGTTCATCTTCACCACTAACATTTGAGGACGGCCCGGGTAATTACTTGCTGTTTGGAAGCTGTTGGTGTAATGTTGTGAGATCGATTTTGGTGTAGAGTCTGAAGCGACGGTGAATGTTGACGTTGGTGTAGCCGATGGCGCTTCATGATGAAAGAATGAGTAAATTGAGCGATGTACCTTCCTTTTATACTTTTCCCAACTACCTTGATGAAATGTGAAGTTAGTATGAAGTTGGGAATGATAGAGTTGAATTCGCCGATTGTTGACGCGCAGCCAGATGCGATTTCCAATACGTGAATGTCTTTTCATATAGAAGTATTTCAAGTCCTTCATATATGATGTAGAGATTGAAAATGACGATAAGATAAAGCAAACTCTCTTCTCACATTTCCAGTTGAATCTTAAATAGACGCTTCGATCATGATCCGTTTCAATACGTTGAAATAGACGTTTCGCTATGATCCGTTTCAATACGTGTAGGGAATCTAATTTCCAACTCATGATGTTGTGGTAGTTATGTGCTGATTAAGATTTGCTTAGTAGGGCGGATGAATCACGAAATAAATGTCATGATGGAGCGATGTATTATCTTCTATACTTCCTCCCAAATGTATTTGCGAAAGGAGAAACAGTTTGTTTTTTTTTTTTCGGAAATGAGGAATGGTAGCTTTGAATTTATTTCTGTAAATGTCCACATTTCATTATGAGGACGGCCCGGGTAATACTTGCTGTTTGGGAGCTGTTGGATGTAATGTGGTGAGACATCTCAATTGGAGATAATGCTACTGCCGTCCTGAAGCCTGTTGACGCTTGATGGTTGTCCTCGCCCCGGCATGGGCTTCACCTGCCCCCCCCCCCCCCCCACCCAATGATTGATGAGTAAAATGGAGCGGATTGTACCTTCCTTTTATACTTTTCCCAACTACCTTGATGAAATGTGAAGTTAGTATGAAGTTGGGAATGATAGAGTTGAATTCGCCGAGTGTTGACGCGCAGCCAGATGCGATTTCCAATACGTGAATGTCTTTTCATATAGAAGTATTTCAAGTCCTTCATGATATGATGTAGAGATTGAAAATGACGATAAGATAAAGCAAACTCTCTTCTCACATTTCCAGTTGAATCTTTGAAATAGACGTTTCGATCATGATCCGTTTCAATACGTTGTAGGGAATCTCATTTCCAACTCATGATGTGTGGTAGTCATGTCTGATTAAGATTTGCATAGTAGGGCGATGAACTCACGACGAATAAATGTCATGATGGAGCGATGTATATATCTTCTATACTTCTCCCAATTGTATTTGCGAAATGAGAAACAGTTTGCGGAATGAGAATGGTAGATTTGAATTTCATTTCTGTAATGTTGAAGCCAAACTTGATCACCCAAGGAGATGAATCTTAATGTTTTCAAAATATCCAAATCCCTTCATGATATCATTGAGGTTGACAAATTGTCGCCATGTTAATGTAATTCCTCTTGATGTATGACCATGAGAATTTTTGAAATGTACGTTTCCATCACGATCAACTCTGATATATTGTAGAGAGTCCAAAATCCAAGTCTTCGTGATGTTGCAGATCGCAGATTGCAAAGTTGCAGATCAGCAATATCAAAATGTCGTTTTCTCCCTCTGATAATTTTGCTTAGCATGCGGTAACACCAAGAGCATTCTACTAGTAATCCTAGCCGCACTCTTTTTCTACCTACCCTACCTTGATCATCGACACAAACCCAACCTGCTAAATGGAAATTGGGAAGTGGGTGTCACTCAACTTGTTTATAGCAACTGTGTCTATTAACTTTTGATCATGAGTATGATCGGACTCCTTAATAATGAGGCGTACAGCTGCTTTATCACATGTGAAAAGGGGTGCCGAGTATACATTCTCCACAGTGGCCAAAGAAAGATCTCTTATCATGTAAAAAGTTTAATATATGATTTCTTAGAATTTTATAAGAGCGAGTAACACATATTGTCCAATTTTACTTCCGCACAATGATGATTAGATATAATTATGTTACATCATGTAAGTTGAGAAAGATTGGATTGTTGGTTTTAAAGTCCAAGTATTAAGAAATGATTTTTGAGGTTACCTCGCTAGCGCCTTAACAAGCCTATGATAATTGTGTAACGTTAATTACCACATAAGTGGTCATAAACAGTTCATATATCCGAGAGGAAGCTTGATAATGTAGATCTTTAATTCCAAGAAATTGAGAAGACGTTGGTGAAGAAGATTGTGATAAGCCAAGAAAGACAAACATGACTCCTGAAACATTATTGAAGAAATTTAATTATCTCCTTCGAGTTGATGGTAAACAAGTGGCAACATTGACTTATATTAAATCATCTAATCATATTGCAATAAGCAAATTAAATGATGATGATGATCTAGTATTAGTTTGTTCAAAAGATTTTCATCAGTTCTTACGACAATCGTTCTGCAGCTGTTCATAGGCAAACAATTATCATGGGTGGATAGTTTGCAACTATTATGAGTAGTTCCATAGGGTGAAAGGTTTCGAAAATCACCTCCATTTGATAGCAGAATCTACACCCCCCCCCAGACCTCTTCCACCCCTCCCTTTGTTTTCTAATTCGCCTTCATCGCCGACGCCCCTCCCCCCCCCCCTGCCTCCACGCCCCCCCTAGATATAAACACCCTCCCCTCTCCCCACGCTCCTGAGGTTCGGACCGTATCTTGGAAATTACACCTCCTGTGGTGTAAGGATCCTTTAGGAGCGATTATCTTACATGTGTGCACAAGAGTGTTGATGCCTCGCATATAATTTACTTCGGTTTAAAATTGGTTTGTAGATGCATATTTCAAATGAAGTTGATTAATGGTAGCCAATCATAACTGTCTTCAATTTTTTTTATGAAAAAAGAAGGTACTTTGTCCTCTCACTATAAGTGGAAAAGGTATTGAACTAATGTAATGGATAAAACTCTAATGGAACATTTTGGGTTTTGATCAGAAAAATATCTTTAAAAGTGGTAACTGTAACCAAAGCGTAGCGCAGACCATGTCGCTATCATGCGATTCGGTATTAACTATATTCATATATATTCCAATATAAGGTGAAGAATCGTACGTGTGGGAGATGTTGAAGCTCCCATTGCTAGCAATGATACCATACCACCAAAAAGCTTGCAGTGATTTTGTATCTGAGCATACTTTTCAAGAAAGTGCATTATTAACAAAAGCTGAAAATCAAACTACATCCCACAAATTGATATTGCCATTTATGACGATGCTGGTGCGTTGGTTTCCTTTTCATAAAGATTGCTCTGTGACAAGTATCACACTCCATTTTCCGAATGAAGGAGTTAATGCACACACGTATGCTATGATATATTTTTCCAATGTGAATAATATGGAAAGTGAAAATAGGACTCGTTTTCTATCCTACTTGCCCAGTAATGCTTCTATGAATAAATTTCCCAAAAATAAACCCATCAGATATCGAGTAGAATTAAATTCGGCCACTCTCGCAATTTAGAAGGTGAATGGGAGTTGCGTTTCTATATTTCTAGATAGCAAATATTCAGAATGTTGGAATGATTTGGAAGTGAAATGATATTGAACATCCCTCGCACCCATGATGGAAATAAACGATGAATCAATGCAATTTCAGTTCCCAAACAATTAACCATCAATCGAAAGTGGAACTATGATGGATTCAGATAAAATCAGATTCTATATGAACCAATTGGAATGAGAAAATTATTAAGGCATTCAACAGGTGTAATACTATCCACTAAAACTAACTTACCAACTTAAATAAACCATCATCATACTTCACTAAAAACCTATTCCACTATACCTATACTACTCCTAAACTGTTATACCTTACGCTTGACTCTAACTCACCTCTAAATAACTTATACACCTACAAACATTTCTAAATAAATACCAAAATACCACCTAAGTACTAACTTTAACTGTAGAAACACAAACACTAATCCTATACCTTACAATATAGCACTCTCACTTTACATGACACACACTCTATACATATTAAACAAGAAACTATTCGAGACTCCTAAACTCCACACTCTTTAACTAAAATCTAACTAACATAAAACACAGACGTAAGCCCCCATTCTATCTTATCACTCATCACCTTATATAACTTACAAACCTACCTACCGTCCAAAAAACCACACTACTAACCACAACCCCCCTACACTTATCACAGCATCAACATTACAAAAACCTCCAACTCCAAAACAAACCTCTCCACCCCGTATGACGCCACCATAGCCGAACACAGACAGCCACCCCACACCATCCACAACCTCATATGAAGAAATAAAAATCACGAAAGCATATGAATTTAACTATCTATCATTGGAGTGGGAGACCAGTTCCTCCGCTTTCATTCTTTTACTAAAGGTGTACACGCTGAGGTTGGAATAATGAATACTATCCACATCATTGGTATTTTGGTCATGGACTACTACATCTAACATCAATTGCTACTGCAAATGTTACAAAAAAGTTAATATCAAATCGAATCAAACAAATTTTCATTATAGATTTAAAAAAATTGACTGAAGATGTTGTTAGAATGCGAAGAACGCATCATTTTGAAAAAGCGTGGTGTTCAACCATTAATTTTTTTTTTTTTCACCCAAAAAATTATTGAGTTAGTTTAGAAAGTTCTCTCGCGCTCTTACACTATGGCGCGCTATGAGTACCAGTGGTACAGAAGGTATGGAAGAGAAAACTTATGGCGAACAAAAATAAGTGGATATTTCAGGAAATTAATAAATATAATGGACAAACTTACAGTTTATTTTCTCTCCAACCTTTGCGTCATTTTGTTAAGACATTATACACCAATTATTGGAAGGTTGTGTGGTGTGTGTAATGCTTCTCATGAATATCACACTATAAGCTGATTCAGTTTATGATGAAATGGTGGGGAGTGGAACATCTATGGCGATTCGCATCAAGAAAACATTTAACCAGTCCTTATGAAGAATCTAAAGTTGTCTATCAATATAAATGCCGCGTCAAAAACATACAGTTGAAAGCTTATCAATCATGTAAGTAAATCCTTATATACAACAGAAGTTGAAGCAATGTGATGGAAAAGTAAATATGATGTAAAGGACACACCACATTTCGTTTTCAATTGAAAATCAACGGCGTTGTTTGTGAAAACTGGGTGATGACATTCAATGTCAATTGAGTAAAAATTTGAAAAAAAACTCTTTGGTTTTTCAATGCTACAAACAGTGTTTGCTGCTGCGCATACGATTGGTATAGAAACACCAATGACACTTGATAAACATGAACAGTCTACTCTTTACATTCAAAGTGATTTGATTCTACCTATTTTCTGTTGGTGAAAAGAAAGAAATAAAGAATATTTTTTATTTTACGTGATTTCATTCATGATAAAGACGTTTTTTCTTCATTATGGAATAGTCGGGAGAAGAAGAGAATGTTTGAATCTATTTTCTATCATGCACCGTCGTCAAACAAACTATACCCTCTATTGCATATCAAAATTACCAATGGTTTACAAGAGTGCATCCATGGTGAAAGATACTAAAAGTCCCTCCTCGTAACTTTTTAGTGTTTCGGAAAACACAGAGTGAAGTCATAATGTTGATATGTTTATTGAAAAAAAAATGATGTATATGAAAAAAAGGTCTTTTCACAGATATAGGGGGAATGAGCTAACTGTAGGCATATATTCACAAGGAAGAAAGAACGATCTCATGCGATACATAAAACATACATTTATATCTACAAAAAGCAACATCAAAATACTGAAGTTTGTTTTAAAGTTGATTTAGTTGGTCATAAATACAAATCTCCTGAATGTTGTGGTTTTTTTTTGCGTTTGTGAGTTTTTATTCTTTTGGGTGGTGGTATGTTTGTGTCAGGATGTCCATGTGGAAGTAGAAGATGTGTCGTATGTCCTATCCAACACCTCTTATCCTCCCAAATGCTGGAAAGTGCTCGTTTCTTGAACGTGTACGTTTTCACAGTATGAACCTTGAGATTTTAAGATTGGTCATATTGACAAACGTTTTATAGTTTTATTTTTGTTTTTATTTATAGTTTTATTGTTATTGAGCCGTTCTTATAGGGGTCCGATGTTTCATTTGGGTTGTGAACAATGGAGGGGGTTTGATATACCTTTAGCACGCCTTAATACTATCTTGCACATTCTTTCTTTAATTTCATGGAATACATTTTTAGGGACGGAGGAGAATCATTTCATCATATTTCTTTCCTGCTGTTTCATCCTTTTCATTGTAAAACACAACAAGTTTGCTTTATTCTGTATGTGGAAATAGAACCCCCCCCCCCCCCCCCCCCCCCCCCGCCCCCCACCCCCTATTTTTTTTTTTATTGTTTTTTTTTTTGACACCCCCTCCACGGGCCCCACCCCCCCCCCCCCCCCAACCCACCCCCACCCCCCAAAGGATGAGTGGGATTGTAGTTTAGGATGTGTCGAAATATTTTTCTAATGACTTGCCTACTTCATTAAAATTTAAATCTTTTTTGAGTGGTAATTCCTAAAAAGGGAAACTATCTGTATCACCACCCAGCAAGCGAAACCTCTTTTACGAGGAAGGGCACATGGTTTTAATATTTTGTAGAAGAGTTGATACATTTCAAGCTTGGAATAATCTAAAACGGCTTGCCCAATATAGATGGGGTTTTTTTGCACAACTCAACTTCTGATTTTATCATTTTAACACCTACAAGATCCTCATCGATGATGTCTCTATCAATGGTGGAGAAAAGAGGTGATGAGGTCAATTTGTGATATTTTTTGTTCATCAACGACTAGTTTGTAGTTCATACGTTTTCTAACATCCTCCATATATTCATATGGTCTTTCCGAAAAGACTGTTATTCTTGAGGGGATATTTATAAAATCCTTTTCAAAATTATTTTGGGCGGGGCGAAGTGCACGTTTTTTGACTGTTACTATCTATGTTGGGGTTTTTTTTGAGGAAGGCTTTCTGTCTAAATTTGATAATGCGGGTGGAGTTTGTGAACTGACTTTAGAAGCATGCCCATTTCTAAAATAGAATTATTAGTATGCATCAGTGTACGAATAAATTTTTCTTATCATATTGGGTGAGTAAAAGTTTGCGGCAATGGTTGATGGTACCTTGCTGTCCACACTCTTTAAGTTATTATGAAATTTGTGACAATGAATGGTGTGGTTGGGGGGGGGGGGAAAAACATATCTTCAGTCACTTCACCAGATTCAGGTGCGTGTGGGAAATCGGCAGTTTTATTTTTAATACTATTTGGATAAATCAAATCCACTTCAGAATAATATCCCCAATCACCTTCATCTGGAATCTTCATATGTTTGAAGGGTTGGTGGAGTAATACTCAAGCTCATCTTGATTTAACAACTAAACTCGGAATGAGGTAGTGGTTTAGACAGTGAACTGCCATATAAAATATTTTGGTCATAGTACTTTAGGTGGATATGATCATCACCTACTGTTTCAGATTTTATATGATGTTTAATTACAAATGTGAGACCACCGCGTATTCCGCGCTCAAATATATTATACATCTCCGGGTCTTGTAAGAGATGAATGGTCTCACCAGTCATTTTAAAGCTGATTTAAAGGACATGGCTGGTTGTAGACTGCAAAGTGGACAGGATCTAATTTGTCTTCTTCTAATGCCACTCGTCGAAATTCCTGAAAGACATCAGCCAGCAAAATGACATCTAATTCTAAGTAAGCGATCATATAATCGCCAAACGTTTTACAATCAAATTTTAACCATGCCTCTTGAGCATGTTCATAATCTTCTACTGGACAATCTTCACATCTTCACATCTTCACATCTTCTACTGGACATCGTTTTGGAATTTGTCAATGGAAGGAAGGGTTGTTTCATTTAGTTTAGACATTGAGCTAAAATACGCATAAGGAAAGACTCCTTTGCGAGTGATTATTTCATCCGTTAAGTTTGGATAGTGTTTCTTCAAAGTTTGACTATGTAGAAGAAACTTGAGATTACGAACGAGAGAAGCTAGTGACGCTGACATGAATTGGAATGAATCTAAAAATTTTATTTCGAAGAAGACTGTCTTATTTTCTTTAGTTTTATCTACTGGTACTTTTGCTGTGATTGCCATGAATTTTTCTCTCGTTTGTGCTATTACATCAAACTGCCACGATTTCATCTGGCTCAACCCTCCTTTTATGAGCATATGACTGTCATAGCCCTTAAAGTTATGAAAAATGACGGGTAGTACACGACGTCTCAACCTAAGTGAAAAGTTACATTTGGAGCAGAGTGCGTTTCTAATTTACCAGTGATGTGATCATGATCACGCACTTTCTTAATTTTATCGTCATCAAACGTTTTATGACATTTAGGACAGGATGTGCAACTTTCAAATTTTTGTTTGTCTTCATCTGACATATGTAGTTGACTTACGCTTTGCAATTGGGAATCATATGATTGTTGAAATTTAGCAGCTTTATCGAGAAATTCTAGAGAGGAAATTTTGAAAAAAAAAATGCAATCTCACCTTGCCAAGTATGCATTTTGTTTTGTCTATTCCTAAAGTGGTCATGCCATACTTCATAGCAGGATATGGCTGCTGGCTTGTGGATGATATCATCAATGTAGCATTCTATGTCTGCGTAAATGACACGCAGGGGACTTAATTCGTCACCATTATCCTATGTTTGGTGTGGAAAATATTTTATCTTTGGGCATGCGGTTCCATTTGTAATGTCCCTCGCGTGCACCATTCATAGTGAGTTTCAAATTTATCTTTACTCACAAAAGGAGGGATGCAGCGGTCGCATACAAAATGTTCACCTCTTTTAGAGTGCCCCAACGCCCCAGTTCATAAGTGAGTGTACAAGCGAGAGAATTAGGGAATACAACAGTAGTTACATTCCTCGCTATCATCTTGTTTTACTAATAAGAGGTTGACTACACGTTCATAACAAGTTGAACGTGAATTATAGCGGGCACCCTTCAACCCCTTCTCCCACACGTGAACGACAATTTTAATCATATTATGTTTTTCGAACGTTTCTACATCTTTGATTTTCATGTTGTTACTATCACAACCTTCAAAGTCTAGTTCATCCTCCCACTGTCTATAGCTATAGGTATGATTTCGATTCGCGTTGATATCATAATAGTGAAGGATGGATAGGACTGCATATTTGAAACACTGTGATTTACAATCGACATTGATGACAGCTTTCTTATTATACAACGTTTTTGGTAGTTTAAATGTACCTCGAGCTGCATGACTTTCTAATAGTGAAATTTTGAATATGGCTGAGTCCACACCATCAAAATGAGAGCGCTGTCGCGTTGATTGAATTTATCTACATTTGATTTTTAAACATTGAATGTGAAAATTTAGCCAAGACTCGCAGTCTACAACTTCGGTTGCGGAAGAGGAAGGAACATGAAACTGTATACTCTCCGTCACTTGACCCGTTTGAAAATCTATCTTAATAAATTTTAGTTTAAGGAAGAACAGCGCCTTCATTCTAAAAAAGTCTAAATTGTTGAAGAGCGCTTCGATAATGTTAGAATTTTTGAAGGAAGCCACTCAGGAAAATCAACTATTTGAGTAATGGACACCATGAAGAAGTCGCGTACTAAATTATTATGGTGAAACATTTAATGAGGGAAAATTGGGGTTTAGAGGAACCGTTGGTGTAGTTATCATTTGCGATGCGAGTGTTGAAGTCTTGAGCTAAGAGATCGCTGGGGGAAATGTGACTAACAAAAGGTAAGAGGAGCACAAATCTCAAGGGGGGGGAGAAAGGAGGATGACAACGTCAGAAGAATCAACTTCACCTCCGGAGATTGACGCCGCTTTGCGTTGACACACACGTTGTGTTGCAGGGTCCGATTGTGGTCGAAGGAGACTGTGCTTCCTTGTAAACATATGTCCGCAGTCGGCACATTCCCACTCGTTGTCTTGTCGCGAGAGTCCTGAGCTGGAACTCACATCACCTGAAAGAGCGGTTTGTGAATCATTCATTCATCCTCTGTTTCAAGTGGCTCAGTGTAGTGTTACAAACCTACCTTGACTCAACAACTCTAAACTTTCCTCGAGAATGTGAGGGTGTTGGTTGTTGAAGTAATGATGCCTGAAATTGAGGAAGATGCTATTTGCAGCCACACGTTTTCGTGTAGTGAGGGAGTGATGAGTGAAGAAAATTTTCAAACAACTTACCATTTCAACGAAAATTATGTTTAAGGCATTTGATACTCTTACAAGATAGAGACTTCACTCAAATAATACGTCTCAAATTTGGTTAATTCACTTGTACGCCTCAAATTAATAACAGAATTTCGCTCGCTAGACAACAGTTCACTTATGCGTCTCAAAAGACAGAGTGAAATGACACGAATGTCTCTTTGCAATATGAACGTACTTTCATATTCATCATTCATTGGCTCTGATGTTCATTCTGATTGGTTTTTGCTTGTTGATACTTAAGGAATTAGAAAACATTTCCAAAGTTATTATTCACAGTCAACATGACAAGCCCTCCGACAACACCGAAACAACAGAAAACACAAAATTCTCTTCTCCATCCTCAAACACCAAACAGCTCCAAACGAAGGTTGAGGGGAGAAGTGTTATTACCAGCGGGAACAACGAAGAGAGTGTATGTGAGAAGGTGTGTCCCGACTTAACAGGCGGTGAGGTGGAAGTATCTTCCAGTACGATACTGACGATTGTGATGGAGATCACCAGCACCAAGTTTCCTCCACCAATTATGGGAGAGAGGGTGGTACACCCCTCTAACTCCCAGGACCAATCGAATATGGAAAGGGAGTGGGAGTATATTGACAAAGTGAGCTTCGCAAGTGGAGAGAAAAGAAGAAAAGAAAAGAAGAAACGATTTTTATTAAAGGCCAACTGAACTGTTTTTTTGTTATCTATGTGAGAGCCAGACTCTGGGACGATATTGACGATGAAGACCTTTTGAAATTACATGCCATAATAAATGTTTTTATTTCGTATATCTTTGTTTGGCTCTTTCATACTGACTTACTTGAATGGGGCTTCAGTTGATGATTTAAACCATGTAACACATTTTCATTTGGAAATAGTAGTAGCACGCTTTAATCTATACTTGGGTTATTTAGGTAAATTCTTAAAACATTTTCAAATGGCGACGTGATGATTAGAATGAAAAATAGTGGTCAAAATAAAATTAAGATAGCTTACACTTCTGATACAGGGATAGCAATCGACTGCGATCCATGTGTAAAGAGCTTGTTAGACTACGGATGGGGTTAAGTGGATGATTTAACCATGAATACATTTTCATTTGGAAATAGTATAGCGCGCTTAGTCTAACTTGTTAAATCTTAAAACATTTCATATGGACGATGATGTGGTAGATGAAATAGTGTCAAATAAAATTAAGATAGCTTACACTTCTGATACAGGGATAGCAATCGACTGCGATCCATGTGTAAAGAGCCTGTTAGACTACGGATGGGATTAAGTGGATGATTTAACCATGTATACTTTTTCATTTGGAAATAGTAGCACGCTTAGTCTAACTTGTAAATCTTAAAACATTTCATATGGACGATGATGATAGATGAAATAGTGTCAAATAAAATTAAGATAGCTTACACTTCTTATTACAGGGATAGCAATCGACTGCGCTACCATGTGTAAAGAGCTTGTTAGACTACGGAAGAGAGAAGTGTGTTATGTTGCGTGTGGCGCGTGAGTGTCCTCCCATTTCATTCCATTCCTCCATTCGTCTCATTGATAGAGACAGGTAGAACTCATGGTTCTCATAACGTATGCAATGGAAAGTTTTAGGCCACCTTCGACAGTTGGCTAAATGTCGCCCTGGCGCGAATGCATACTACGTTGAGACAGAGGCAATCACTTGCAAACATGACGCAGAGAGGTTTAACAAGATTGACCATTGCCGAATGTCCCTTGCTGTTTTGGTTAATGCATAGCTACGGGTTTCACCGCCGCCCTTTACAGGAACGCCCGTCGAAAGGAAGTATTACACCGAACTTCATTTGCAACGTTCAAGTTGACTGATAGCAGATTCAACTTAATGATAGTATTCGCCAGTCCGAAGACTGCCCAGGGCAAACCGCGAGGAGGTTCTATAATGTCTTGCCCCATGGTGGCCCTTAAGAGAGCCGATGGTTCTTTCTCGGGGGTGTGAATTTGACAATTAGATGGAATAGTACAATGGTAAGACGGATAGTTTGTCATAGACCCCTATACCCGCCGAGGTCGTACTGGTGCATCTGGCACCTTTCGATGCGGAGGTTTTAGGAGTCCACACCCCATCCGTCCAAACGATCCTCTTGAAACTTCCCCTTCGTCTCATCCTCTTCATCCCACTCGTCGAGGATTCCGAACTCGGGAATGGCGTTGTCTTCATTGATGAAGACGGGAATGTTTGTCGGCATGATGTCGCTTCCCATCGTGACTTCAAATGAATGTGAAGCGCTACAAAACTTCTGGATATATAGGGTTTTCAACAATGAATTGCTCACAGCGATCAGAATGCTTCAGAGAATAGCATCGACAGCATAATGTTCAAGCTGACTGAAGCCTATTCACTTAAAGATAGTATATCGCCAGTCCGAAGACTCGCCCAGGGCAAACCGCGTGGAGGTTCTATCATGTCTTGCCAACCAATGTGAGCCCTTAAGAGGGCCGATGGTTCATCTCGGAGAACGGTCCATCTTACACGCCTACCAATTCTGCTGAGAGAGTCTTTGACTCTCTCTTTGGTATGCACAGTCGACTTCCACACGCCTAATTGGCACGTGACTAAAAAAGTAGAATGTAGCGCCCATTCCGTTGGGATTGACCAGCAGTTGGCTGTCATCGGATTGCCAAACCCGAGCAAGATTATTGTGGTAACTCTGTCTTGCACCTCTAGCCTGAACAAACTCCTCAAATAAATTTCGGCGGCTTAACTGCGTCCGCCGAGGAGGCTTACTTGACTGTACGGCGTCTGCAATGATTGAAATAATGAAATGAATCAGAGGTTTATATTCCCCTCTAACGCGACGCAGAATACGTTTCAATTGACTGATAGCAGATTCAACTTAATGATAGTATTCGCCAGTCCGAAGACTGCCCATGGCAAACGCCGTGGAAGGTACTATCAAGTGTACCTTCTTGCCCCGTAGGTGCCCGTAAGAGAGCCGATGGTTCGTTCTCGGGAGTGACGTGATGGGGTGGTGAAGGCGGCCAAAAGATCCTGCAATTAAAAATGATATGGTTTAAGAAATAGTGATAAATACTATCCTATTTACTTTCACTTACCAAGTTACCATCCATTGGCAGTCTCAGCGCGTTTCCGAATAGATAAATTTGTACAGAAGGCCTGCGCATTCTCAGCTGGCGTGGAACCATTTTTTTTCGGCGATGGCCGTTAAAATAACAAATGATAGGATTCCGTCAAATTTTGATTCACTAGTACTTCCGCCTGCCAAAAGAGTATAACCCGAATAGGGATGTGAAACTCAAACAAACGATCCTCATTCACACGTTCCCACTCATCCCTCATGCGCTCCAACTTCTCATACGCCTGCCTCTCATCACCCCGCCGAGCCACAGTCCTCACCAACTCAACATTCCTCGCTCTCAACACACTCATCTCCTTCATCATCTCCTCAAACTTCGCTTCTGCATCTCTCATTCTTCTCTCCGCAGCACTCGCCCTCTTCTCACACTCATCATTCTTCTCTTCCAACCTCGCGTCTTATTCCATCAAAATCAGTCCACACTACGCTGATTCGAATATTCTCATACCGCTACCTCCTTCGACTTCAGTTACCTTCTTTTTCAACTCAATCCAACTCCTTCACAACTTCATCCTTCACCATCTTCAAACTCTCATACTTATTCACCAACAAATCAGCCCAACTGGCTGCGAACATGCCTCTTCTCTTCATACTTCAACCACCTCGCCGACTGCACACGAATCCCACCACTCTTCCCTATGGAAGATGAGCCTTCGGGGGTCGGTGATGACAATAGTTTTGACACCTCCACGACGAAGAGCACACTTCTCACACGCTCCCTATCTAAATCCACATCATCCCCTCATCATCACTCCTCAAGCACTCTCTTTCGCCCAATCACTAGCCTCCAAACGAACGCAACTGCTCTCGCCAACTCATCATCTCACAACATTCTCAACAACAATCTCAACCTTACCCTCATTCCGCACGATCGCCAACATTCGCTCCCTCTCTTAAACAATCCAACTGCGTGAAATCGCAACTCATTCACCAAACCTCCACTACCGACAGCATGCAGTCTAATAGAAACGCGCCTTCATCCTCAACACCCTTTCACACTCTACACTTCCCACACGCAACCCTATTCAGGATAATCAAGTGGACGACCCGCCTTCTTGACATGATACCTTGGCGTCCCACTGCGATTGGATTCGCCCCACATGTGGCACATTTTAATAAGGAAATTCCGGTTCCTGTCATTACCATGCCTGATTTTATTGCAAACAGTAAGATAATGAAATTTGTATAAGTTTGGAATCATGTAGTACAGTCATAAGTAGTATAGGGTATAGGATTCGGCGCATCGCTTCGCTCAGCACCGAATCCCACACCTAGGTAGATACAAAAAATGAAAAAATACAAAAAATAGGGACCCCCTGTAATTTATAAAAAAACAGACAAAATAGATACAAAAAATGAAAAAATACAAAAAAATAGGGTCCTCCCGAAATTTATAAAAAAACAGCTAAAATAGATGCGAAATAGGAAAGTACCTTAAAGTATGACCCATGAACAAAAATATTCATTTAAAAATGGAAGATGAAAAAACAAAAGAACCATCAGCCCCCTTATATCCTTCATTATCATATGAAATAGATATAGCAAAACACAAAGATAGAGTCAGGTACATGAAAGATAAGGAAGCCCAACTATTACTTAAACTAGA
>CAJQUW010001657.1:0-44417 GCA_907163375.1 Prostheceraeus crozeri | reverse complement strand
TTTCATGATCAGCGTTTCCAAAAGTGAGCGCGCGGCTGCGCTGTTTCTTGCCGATTTCTGCGCGGAAAATGAGAAGCTGAGCGGAATTTGATGTCACAATTTTTTTCAGTTTTAAGTATGTTTTGAATCTTAGTGTGGTGCTTTTTCAACAGAAATATTTCAAATAAGTCATTGTTCACATAATGTACAGCTTTTGTAGTACATTTGAGTAGAGCACATTTTTGTTAGATAAATGAAAGAAATGTACAAGTTTTCGTGGACTTATCAGTCCGTTCATCAGGTTGCTGTCCGGTCGGAAAAAAAAAAAGAAAAAAAAGAAAAAAAAAAAAAAAAAAAAAAAAAGAAAAAAAAAAGAAGAAAAAGAAAGAAAAAAAAAAAAAAAAAATGGAAGAAAAAAAGAAAAAAAAAATAAAAGGAAAAAAAAAAAAAAATAAAAGAATAACAAAAAAAAGAAGAAGAAGAAAAAAAAAAAGAAAAAAAAAAAAAAATAAAAAAAAAAAAAAAAAAAAAAAAAAAGAAAAAGTGATTGAAAAAAAAAAAAAAAAAAAAAAAAAGAAGAAAAAAAAATAAAAAGGAAAAGGGAGAAAAAAAAAAAAAAAAAAAACTGAAGTCAAACCAAAAGAGAACGAATACGTGCGTATATTAGGTAAATACATTTCCATCGGTTCATCGCACTTTACGGAAATTCCTAGATTCGCCCGTTTTCCTTTATATGAATTTTGTTGCTGTTCGCCTGAAAACGTTGATGAAAGACTTCGAGATCTTCTTTTAAAACGTCAGCTCCTGTGATACATTTGATCTGCGATCGTTGATATCGATCATTTCGGAGTCTGTTGTTCACTTATTCGACAAGAATATGGTTGACAAGGTGATGAATGAAGATGAATTCTATAACGTTCCATATGTTGAACTTTTATCGGTTGATAACTGTGCGATTGGCGGGGAAAGTTAGAGAGCTCTCGTACACGGACCATCTTACGGCAACACAACGTGTATATTTTTTCAACGATTCGTCTGTTCTAATGGCTAGCTCTTCGATTACTTGCTTATTGGTAACGTCTTCTGAGGGCTTGCAAATTCTTGGGATCCGAAGAGAGGGAAATTGTTTGCGTCTCATTCCCGTCAATCCCAATGAATTTCGATTGCCGCAAATTGACCACAGAGGAAGTCGACCTGCCCAAATTTTGGAAACAGTATAAGCTTCGAAGTGACTGCCTACCATAGTTTGAGTGCACTGGCCAAAAGTTGCATTATTCTACCTCATGGGCAACGCTTTCACTGAATGATTGTTTTAGCTGCGATTGAGGCATTTTGACCACAGACCGCAACAGATTGCAGGATCCCAACTTTATTAACGGTATTCTGACAGTGAAATTATTTATGCGAAAATCGAGGGATACAAAAGTGCAACGTATCCCAATTGGACGCTAGTTGCTCGGATCGTTGCTATGATGGCATCGAATTTCTACATGCAGTATCTGAAGCAAAAGAAAGGAGCGCATTGAACCAGAAAAAAAAAGAAAGGGAAAGATCTGAATGAAGCCAGGGAGAAGAGAGAGTTGGAAAGAGAAGGAGTCAGGCAAGGAAAAGGAAATCCGCTAGAGAAACTCGCCGAGAGTAAAGCGGAAAAACAGCCGTGGAATACATGGAGGCAGCCAAGAGGCTTATGCTAGAAGCCACAGTCGATAACAGATGCAGCTCCGTAGTATCGAATAAAAGATAGGGGTGTCCAAAGAAAGTTGAAGAGATCTTTGTCTTCGACGAACATGATGGATACGAGGCTGTACAAAGAATATGATAAGACACTTGGTTCTGTGACTATTTTCTCGTTATCCTCAATTCAAGTATTACAAATTACAATAGATGGTATACAATTTTTCTTAAAAAAGATTTTTATTTTATTTTTCTGTCAAATATGTACATCTACATTCAGATAAGCTTATATGTCCTTCACACTCGGTTAACCGTGAAATGTAGTAAAACATGGGACCATTACGGCCACTTTGTATTTTTTTGCAATAATTATCATGAAGACCGTCTTGTTTGTAGTCACATTCCCATGCCACGTGACATCGTGTGATATTGGTACGGAATAGTTTTCTTGTTCATTTTGTTTGTGAAGTCTTTGATTTTTACTGAAAATACAGTACCTACTACACTACGCTTTGTTTATAGTTACCTACTAGTACTACTAGTTACAATATGTTGACCCTATTGATAGAAACAGTTACAGTGACCCAATCAGGTTCCATCGAAAGTCTACTTAAGATTGAAAGTAAAAGTTGCACATCACTATGTAGGATTCATTTTTGAATATGCAAGAAAATGAAATCCAGAAAATCACATATGGTCTTAAAACTGCAATGTAAACAGGGTTAGGGTCCATCTGCGCGGATTTACTTGGCCTGCGCGGATTCTCAGAGATTTTACTTTGGAAACGCTGCATGATGCTATTGGTTGTTTTGTCAATGCCACGGATATTATGTGAATACTCATAACATGTATAGGTAGTGGGATAGCTCAGCTGGTTGAGGGCCTCACTTCAGTGTGGAAGTGCAGAAGGTCCACGGTTCGAGTCTGTCCACCTCGGGAGGTACGACCGCTGTCTAGGAGTTACTAAACCTAGACTGATGAGAATTGCGAGTGTGTGAAGGCTGCCCCCCACCCCTGGCTTCTAGTATGACTTCGTGCCTTGGGTGGGGTAGGGATGAGTAAAACAATTCCGATGTTTGCGTTTCATAGAATTGACGGTTATTTGGGACTTGATCCATAGATATCCATTGGTGGATGTTTTAGTAGTGGATCAGAATCAGTAGAATTTCAATAGCTTCAAATGTTAAGACATTAATCTGCTGAAGATGACATTGTAATCTGTCCTATCTAAGTCAATAAGCAAAAGGTTGTTTCCTTTCTAATGGCATTATATTTCGGGCACACTATGATGAAATGGAATAAATTTTTTCCTGTCTGACAGTATTTACAAATACGCTCCTCACGTTCTGCTTCCATAACGTCCGATTTCAACCTTTCAATCATTGTTGTCGCCTCCCAACCTCAAGAATTCGGAAAGCGTGTTGCTGCTAAACTTGAAATTCAAATAAGGTTTCTCATCGCAATCAAATCTACATCATTCTAAGTAGCTTAAAAACTAAACAGCTAATTAATTAATTTTATGACATAATAGTTAGAAATATGTGAAACTAATGAGATAGTCCTCTTATTCTCTTCTAAAAAATTGAGACTGGCAGTCATATAATTAATCTTATTATAGGAGACTTGAATTGCTTTTGTTTTCAATCTTATCACGTCGTAAAATGACAACTTTAGATGCGGTTGAGTTGTCATACATACACCTGTGTGTATCAATTTCTTCTTTTCTCTCTCATCAGGATGAGTACTGAAGAGAAGCACCTTTTTGAACTCTTTGCTTTTGTCTGATAGTGTTGAAGGGTAAGATATTGATTGGCATTGATAAGGCAAGTCAATTAGTCACGGCATTCAGTCACGTAAAATCTGTCCGTGAAGACAGAAAGGTGTGTGATCATTTGTAAGCATAGAAGAAATGGATAATAGTACACGAGGAATGTGATAAGTTTGATATCTTGCCTAGTTGCACACATGATGGCCCATGAAAAATTTATTGGGAGTTGCAGATTCAGATGTCGATATCTAAGTCATCTATTTGCCAAGTTGGTGTGGCCTGTTGATGACAGCACCGATGAATGTTACAGGATTGTCATGAAGTAGCGAATTTAAGTGAGTTGGTGGAAATGGTTTTAAATGTGGAATAGCTACTATTCCATGGTTTATATATATTGTGTTTATTTGTAGTCTAGATGACATTGACAGGTATTATACAAATTTTCAACACTGGAATGCGAATTGAAATTTGGGTCACAGAGTCATAATTGAAAGTGGTCGGTGTACTGGTTGTCAGAACATGTCAAGAATTCACAGATAAAATTTCTAATTATTGGATAATTTCTCCGTCAAGCGGTTAATAACATGATTACTGTTTATAACATGATTAGAAGATGTAAGTCGAATTCCACAGGACCTGATGGCATCCCACCACACTTTTTCCGTCTGTTTGCCGAGGTCTTAGCCAAGCCCCTTGCTATAATCTATAATCGTTCGCTCGAGATCTTGCTATTTCCTCAGCAATGTGAAAATGTGCTACATCACGCCCCATTACCCAAATGTTGACGGCACTTTCCGCCCAATCTCCATACTTCATTTGCCAGCAAGGTTCTCGAAAGGCTGATACGTGGGACAGATTGTTTACCGTCCATTTCTGTGCCTCTAAATCGTAGTCAATTCGGTTTCATTCCGAACTCATTTGGCGGCTGTACCAATGCAGCACTTTCTATTCGGCTCCACTTTCTCATTCGGATCCCTTTCTCACTCAACCTGCGGCCTCAAAGCGTAAAAAGGTTTGAAAACGGAGTCGCAAATAAGGCTATTTGTCGTCTGTAGAGCTCATGCTTCTTTGGGTTTCTACCTTGTCGGAAAAGGTTTATTGTCGGCGGATGTTATTTTTTGGTTTATTGTATTTTTGTTTTTTTGTTTCTTTTTTGTGACCCGTTACGCCGGACTAACTAGCAGGCTCTGGAATATTATTTTTTATTTTATGGTCATTGAATTTTATTTATGTTTGATTATTTTTATTCTTTTTCTCACGTTTGTTTATTTTAAATGTGTGGTAGGCTTCGGCCGTCCCAATTAAACACCACCCCCTGGTTTGCGAGACATGAACAGGTCTATCAGAGTTTTCATTGATGGTTGAATCAGGATTCTTGGGCATGGACACTTATGTTGGCTCATTTGTGATCGAACTTCCTTCCACGCTCTCTTTTGCACTTCACCATTTGTTGCAGTGTTAAGGTCGTAGACAGATCCACGTATTCACGGGCATACGGGGTCAGGTAGTTCGAGGGTCCCGAACCCACTCGGTAATGCTTTGGGAGGCAGGCCCGGTCAACTGCTTCGAAAAAAAAGCCGGTATCCAGTTCCACTGCCACGGACATGCGTGGGTAGCTTGTAC
Organism: Prostheceraeus crozeri; assembly: GCA_907163375.1. NCBI lineage: Eukaryota > Metazoa > Platyhelminthes > Polycladida > Euryleptidae > Prostheceraeus > Prostheceraeus crozeri. The sequence continues at coordinate 39,373 of CAJQUW010001657.1, read as the reverse complement.
TGGAGCAGGGTTTATCCCGATGTAGCTGTATCCGGTTCCTCTGTGGCCTACATGGACTTGTACCCATTGTTACGGAAAAGGGTATCTTAATCTCATTTGGGTTTCTTCAAGCTTTTCGCGAAAATTGAACTGTGGCCTATAAGTGTCTTTATTGCGTTATTATTTATTGCAGTTTGTTGCTATTATTTACGTTTTTCTGATGCCTTCCAAAGTTTCTTGTTATCACTTTGTTGTACAAGTATAATTTTCGTTTATGTTGATTGATATATTCTATGAGAAATTATGAAAATTGAGAAAGACACACAAGTGAAACGTAGTCAAGCCGTCAATCTCAAAACCCCTATGCAGGATCAGCTTTCAGCAAGTAAGAGGACCTGAGGTCCAAATTACGACGACCAATCAACATCTTCTGCTAAGGTAAGTCACAGATCTTCTGGCCCTGTCGGAGGAACGGGTTAGATCCCAGTGTGTCATCAAGCGACCGTTTACTCTGATGGATACATATTTCACGCAGGGACTATGGAATAAAGCACCTGTCTCGGTCTTGGAGTTCTATGCCAAAGACCAAGCCTTCCCTTGAGAAGGCTTTGTAGCTCAGGAGGATCCAAGGCTGAGTATCCTTTTTGCCTTCATTGACGCCGCGTGCAGAAGACTACTCATTCTTCTATTTTTCCTATACCGCTCTCTCATCAACTAATGCGGGATATTTTCAATGTCTTTCTGACAAGATCGATTCTCTTCCACAACAGTATCCCAGGCGCCTGAAAGTTGCGGTTTTTGGTGACCTTCAACGTGCAACAATGGTGACTGGCTTGTGCATCCGCACCACCGATCTCTCCGGGTCAGGCCATCCCAGGATTTCGCTGTCTCTCACAACCTTAGTCAAATTGTCACTTGTCTACCAGACGCTGCCTGACCCGAGCTGGGGATACTGGATACTCTCCATGACCTGTTTTCTCACCTCAAATCCACTTATTTTTCACACAAGGTTACTTCTACCATCGGCACGTTGATCACTGTGTTATCACAGTTTCTGGCAAACAAGTTTTGGCTCCACACGTACTGGCACCCTTCCATAGAACAGTTTATCAATTCTCCCAAAGCAGTTTGTTGGTTGGCTTCCGCACTTTTCTTAGTCAAGTTCAAGCTGAAAGAATTTGATTTGAGCGAGAACGTTCCACAAGTGGCGCAAGAAACTTACAGAGTGGCTTCAGATAGGGATGTTGGCCTACATTCCTCACCGTACTTTCCAATGAAGCCTCACCTCACAACCTTGGTGTGTTACACCAGAATGTGCAGTGCAAGTTGCCAGCGTGACCTTTTTCATAAGTATAAGCGTGACAGTAGCGCTGGCAATCTTGACTTGTACATAAAACTGCACGTAGACTTGCAAGGAAACCATACTTCAGGCCAAAAGCCCGTTACGCTTTGTACTGTACGGAAATCCATTAGCTACCAAAAGCTTGGCTCTAAGACTTCTGGAGCATTTACAACAGTGTCACAATAGGAGACGAATCCTCCATCCCAGCTCTCCGTCATGCCGACGTCTAGTACTTCTATGGCGACAAACCTCAGCAGGACAAAGCCGAGCTTCTTTGCAAAGAGTTTGCGAAGAATTCGTCAATTAGGACGATGGAGGTAGAATTTCCACCTCCAATTCCTATGCGCACTGATGAGACAGTTAGTCCTCCTTCAGTTCACAGTCCGAAACGTCAAAAAGATCATCGCCCGGTCTCTATAGTCTCTAAGTCTAGTAGGACCAGGACGGCATCCGGTTTCGGTCTTCAAGGTCTCTCACTCTTGAGCTTTCTCCACTTTTATCTAAACTGTTCAGTAGATGTGATATCCCACCGGTGAGTTTCCCTCTTCGTTGAGAAAGTAGCTTCCGTATTGCGTTCCAAGTTCCAAAGAAAGGTTCTGGATCATCTCTTCCATCTAGTTACCGTCCTAATCAGCTGCTTCCAATTGCTGGCTCAAGATTTTTTTGAAGCATTGATTAACCAACACACTGTTAATTCCTTGAAAATCAGAACTGCTATCAGAAGAACCAGTTTATGGCTTCAGGCTCTCTCGTAATTTCAACTGCAGATCTTCTTTCTATTTGGTCAACTGAACATAGTGAGTCGTGTCGTTGACAGACATGGTCGAGACGAGATCAGTTTGCCTTGTGGTTGAGGGGATATTTCCAAGGCATTCGAATAAAGTCTAGGCATCAGGGACTCCTTCATGAAGGCTAATGTCCTATGGAGTTGCTGATTTCCAACTCCACAAACTTCTTGCTTCTTTCCTTAGTGTCAGGCAGATATCTGTCGTCTTTCTTAGATGGCCAAAAGTCTTCCACCAAGTTTGTTCAATGGCAGGAGTTCCTCAAGGGTCAAGTTTTGGGACCATCTTTTTCTGCAGTACATCAACGACCTCCCAGGACTGCCTAGTGAGTAAATTGGTGATGTATGCAGATGGACCAACACTCTTCAACTCCAATGAGCGAATCGCTAAGAAAACACTCTAGCAAGTCTAGCAGTTATGCGACGTTCTTAATGAAGACTACGCAGGGTCTCAGAATGGGGCGCCAATTGGCTTGTTTCCTTCAATCCTTCAAAAATCAGATTATTCTGCACTCACGACTTTAAAGGAGTTGTTGATCATGCATTTAAGATGTCAGATTATAGGTCAGAGACAAGATTCCATCTCCTTCCTTGGATTAGGCGGTTACGAAGAACTTGTCATGGAAAGTAATCCATTCCATTAAGCAAGCAGGCAGCTCAAGCATGGTAGTCTCTATCGTGCAGCAGCTTCTTCCCCACAGACTGTCTGTATCTTTACAAGTCACTATTCGTCCTTGATGGAGTATGTTGTCCATCTGTGGGCAGGCGCCCCCAAACGCATTCTTAACCTCTTTGGACGGGTTGAGAAAACGTGTCAAGAATCTATGGTGTTGAATAACATGCTGTGCAAGTTGCAGTCGCTCTCCGTCAGACGGGATGTTGCTTCACTCAGTCTCTTCTACAGGTACTATTTCGGTAGAAGCAGCTCTGCAGTAATGAGTGGTACCCAAACCTAGATCTTCTCCAGAAGCACACGCAGAGCTAAGCACTCACATGCTATAATGTGGAGCTGTAGAACGCGCACGTACTCGTGAGTCGCTCGAAAAGCTTTTTTCTGTTCGCACGAACCGTTGGAAATCAGTTTCCCCATACCACTTTCCCTGACCAATACTATCTTGATACTTTCAAGAGGGTGCGAATTAGTTTCTGATGGGGGCCGCTTTCAGCTTAATCAGATACTATACGATCTGTTTTTTTCTTTTTTTTATTTAAAGTAATACAATTTATTAGTTTTTTCATTGAGAAACCCTAGCTTGTTCATGGACTCATAGTGTGCTAGGGGTGAAAAATTCAGTAAAAAAAAACTTACTTCATCATCTTTCCAAAATCCCGGCAATCAGCGAAACTACTTGCTGTGGATTTCGAAAAAAACGCTTTTCGATCCATAAGTCATCGTTATTCTCTTAAACCCTTGAAGAAACAACTTCACTGTAATTCCCACTCTTGTTAGGGTTGTCCAAAGCTTCTGTCGATCGCTTTCAGAGGAGTACGTGTGAAAATTCCATGCGGACTGGAAGTGCCCCCCCCCCCCCCCCCCCCCCCCCCCCCCCCCCCCCCCCCCATATCCAGTGGTGTCCTCAGGGCTCTGATACTGGGCCCCCTTTTATTTGTCTCCTGATTAATGATTTGCCTCCTTTTTCCGACACTCCACCGTGGTAGCCTACGCTGACGAATTACCCCTTATCCATTTTGTTGGAAAGAGACTCAACTTCTGATTCCAAGCTTTCGTTTACTTTTTCATGACTGGTCTTTGAGTAAGAAACTGAACATCAATATTGATAAGACCAAGCTTCTATCAGTTCGGCGGTTATGACTCCATTCTGTTGCTCCTGTTACAATCGATGGGTTTGTTTTTTGATGAAGTTCAGTTCTGTTCAGATCCTGGGGGTTTACTTCCACGGATGATTTGAAATGGGATGTTCAATTCAACTTCTTAGACAACAAATGTGTTAGGAGTCTTTCCTGTGTAAAAAGGTTGAAAGTGAATTGTAAAACTGTTAATGTTATCTGGCGAGCCTACATCGGCCTCGTTACTGGTCATTTGAATTTTGCTGGGCTTTGATATGTGATTTGCCTTATGAAATACTTCGCTAAGATCGAACGAATTGATCGCCTTGCCGCCAGATGGGCCATATCAAAAATGTTCTTCCTCTGAGTTAGACTGGACGAATCGTGCATCATACTGATAACGAAAGTTTCCAAGAATATTGAAGTACACCCTCTCAGCGAATTCTTTGAAATTCGCTCTGAAACCTGTAACACCAGACATTCTAGAGCTTTACTTCCTTTACTTCGTAAATCAAGATTGTACAGTCAGTCATTTGTAAGATTTTCACCATTTTCTTGAATTGTTGCGAGTTTTTTTTTGTCAAATACCGCTATGTAGTATTTGAAATATAGCATTATTATTATTATTATTAAGAAACATAGCGCTTTTCTTGAATAAACACATTGAAAGCTTCTTTACCTACGATCATTTCTCAGATAAATGAAATGTCTCTGGAACTCTTCAATTAATTATTGAGTGACTTATGTAAAATAGTTTGATGATATTCTGGCAGCTGATATTCGAATGCATGCAGAGATTTTGAAAACTGTTCAAATATATTGAACAGAGGAGCCCTTTAACGTAAAATGAATAGCCGAAGGTTTATTGGCCTCTGATTTCAAGCTGGAGCAATGCATATTCTGTAAATCGACATTACAAGTTGCATATGTGTCTGATTATACTCTTGAGAGATTGTAGGAGCGATATTTCAAAATGATGAACGTACAGAACGTTTTAAAGGATTTCCTTCGTTGTCACCCTGTCGCCGAAGCATTTTGTAAATTCATTAATGCTTTTGTGTACATGATCTTTGGACTAGGGGGGGCAACGATCCAGATCACAAATCGACTTGATAAATATAAGTGCCAATCAGAAAACTTGAAACCAACTCGTTCAATTTGGATTTTGCCCCATCTAAGTTTCCCTGACGTGTGCCATAATTTCCATGCAATTTCCATTCTAGGACTTTCTATGGCATTGCCAATTTGTGTGTTGTGTCCAGTCTAAATGCTATTCCTAACTGACCAGGCCGTGATCTGACTCTACGGAAACTACTCTGAACGAAAGGCACTGACCTTGTGGCAGAATGTTCGCTCTGCGTCCGAAGGACGTGAGTTCAAATCTAAGTCGGGTCTAATAGGTTGCTGTAGTCTTGCTTGATGGAACCCGATTACGTGGAAAAGAGTCGTTTAGTGTGGTTCCGAGTATAAACAAAGATAATTCAGCATCATGGACCATTCAACTTTCTGCATCAATGCCTACTAGGACATCTTATGTGAAAGTATGACAACAGACTGTTAACAAATCCAGCTGCCTTATTAAAAAATCTTCAGAGAATCCAGCTGCTTAAGATTTTTGATAATAATTGTGTGAAACGTTTCTTAAAGATATTTATTAAAAAATCTGCATAGGAAATTCCTTTCCGTGAACCAAAAATCTGCTTTGTCCTTGTATTAGAATAAAGAGTAAAAAACTGGGAAGAATTCAACGATGTTCAACTCAAAAAGAACGTGTTTAAATGAAGTTGCTAAAAATTTTATCTTTAACTGACTACCCTGAACAATTTTCTCAATAAAATCATTTTCACCATAGAATTATCAACAGATTCCAACTACTGATCATATTGTGAATTTCTGCGCAACCACTCCGGTTGCAATAGTAGTGTCCACATATGTTCTGTTTTCATCCATTTCTGTCCCCTGTAAAAACGAACTTTCTTTTATTTCCAAATCCCGTTAATATCTGACTTTTGACAACGAGGTGATGATAAACAGCATCATCATCATTAGCGTCTTGCTTTCTTCCTATTCCTATATAGGATAGATCTAGTTCGACATTTGTGATGATTTGTGTTTTAATTTGTGGTTAGCGGGTAAGGCAAGTTAGTTGTTAAAGATTTATCGCGTGTCTACAAAATGCCGACTTTAATACATATATATTCAGCATTATGATAATTGAATTTTTATAGGCCCGGGTTGATGTGGGATTTATTATAATATTTTTCAGGTCTTCCGGTATTTGGAAAAATGATCGCATAAAAAATTGAATATCATCTAATTTTTCTGCATTTTTTAAAAGTTAAGATGTTGAAAAATAGATCGCTATCTTTACCGAACTTTGGCATTGTGATATACAGCTCGCTCTACGCCCAGGAGACATTGATTCAAACCTTGATGCGGTGAAATCTAAGACTTTTAGAAAATAGGTACACGCTGCTTTTGAATGAAAATGAAGCTTTTACGTCACTACTCCCCATACTTGGGGCTTGGACGGTGCTGACATAGTCAGACTTATGGAGCGTTGTAGTACTTTAAGTCCGGATGTCCTTCCTTCCGACTTCCAATGACACCTTCGGGGCTCGACCTCTGGACCAAAAGATCGCTAGGCCAAGCACTTGACCACTGTGCCACGGAGACCACCAACTCTGCATTCTTGCTAAAGACTCAACACAGAAACTCAGCCACATGGTTACGAGCATGTTCGCTAAATTTTATTTCATTAATTTTATCGAAGCAGAGGGAATCAGAAATTGCCCGCCATGGTGCAGATGAATTGACCGAAAGATATGACCCCCAGATTTCTAGGCTCTCTCTTCATTCAGCCCATGATCGTGTGAAAATGAAATTCAGTGAGCACTCAAACTAACTGTACTCAAACTCACGTGATATTACGTGGTGCATCTTGTACTGTTATTTCTTGCATCGGCAGTGATTCTGGATCATTAAACGACACGGCAGAGAAGGTGCCAAGCCTCTTTTACACGTCACTCACAGGCAGACATGTATGTGCGCCTCAGATGACAGAAATACAGATCAGTTTGTTAAGGCAAGAAGGAAGTGCCGATTTTTATCAGAGGAAGATGTTTGTGGACTTCAGCTGACTGTGATGTGATGTCGGTTGCCAATACCACAGCGCAGTGGCGTTGTTCAGGACAGATTCATGTCTCGCTGGATACAACAGGAATGTGCATTCCATCCTACTCTCCACTGGCCGATGGAGTCTTGAGGAGTCAGTCATCTCAGATCAGCGACTGAAGACATAAGGAAAGTAGACAGGAGATAAACGAGCTCAGGGAGCCTAATGTTTTAGAAAAATTTGGAATTTCGAGTCATTAGAGAAATATTTTCACAGCAATTATAATTCATTGATTCAATTCTCGGTTTTGAAGATTTTTGATGAGACCTTACTGAGAAGGAATCATGGACTTAAAAGTCATTTGGCGAAGGATAAAGACCATTCTCTACAGAAGATCGTATGTTCGAGACCTAACCATGTGAGACTCGACGTGTGAGAAGGTATCGCCGCTCTGACTTGAAGGCTTACTAGCCATAACCATGTGAGACTCGACTGTGGAGAAGGTATCGCGCTCTGACTTGAAGGCTTACTAGCCATACCATCGTGAGACTCGACGTGTGAGAAGGTACCGTTTCGCTCTGACTTGAAGGCTTTCTAGCATACCTTGTGAGACTCGACGGTGTGAGATGGTATCGCCGCCTCTGTCTTGAAGGCTTACTAGCCATAACATGTGAGTCTCGACGTGTGAGAAGGTATCACCGCTTGACTTGAAGGCTTACTAGCCAAACCATGTGGACTCGACGTGTGAGAAGGTATCGCCGCTATGACTTGAAGGCTTACTAGCCATAACCATGTGAGATCGGACGTGTGGGGAGTATCGTCGCCTGACTTGAAGGCTTTCTAGCCTAACCATGTGAGACTCGACGTGTGGGGAGGTCATACCGCCGCTCTGACTTGAAGGCTTACTAGCCATAACTGTGAGACTCTACGCTTTTGTGAGAAGGTATCGCCAGCTCTGACTTGAAGGCTTACTTTTAGCCATACCTGTGAGACTCAGACGTTGTGAGTAGGTATCGCGCTCTGACTTTGAAGGTCTTACTTAGCCATACGCCATGTGAGACTCGACGTGTGTGAAGGTATCGTCGGCTCCTGACTGAAGGCTTTCTAGCCATAGCCATGTGAGACTCGACGTTTGTGAGAAGTATCGCCGCCTCTGACTTGAAGGTCTACTAGCCATAACCATGTGTGAAGGTATCGCCCGCTCTGACTTGAGGTTACTAGCATAGCCATGTGAGACTCGACGTGTGAGAAGGTATCGTCGCTCTGACTTGTAAGGCTTACTTAGCCATAACCATGTGAGACTCGCGTGTGCGGAGGTTATCGTCGCTCTGACTGAAGGCTATATAGCCTATAGCCATGTGAGACCTCGACGTGTGGGGGAGGTATCGCCGCTCTGACTTGAAGGCTTACTCGCCATAACCCTGTGAGATCGACGTTGTGTGAAGTATCGCCGCTCTGACTTGAAGGCTTACTAGCCAAGCCATGTGGAAGACTCGACGTGTGGGGAGGTATCGCCCGCTCTGACTTGAAGGCATTACTTGCCATAACCATGTGAGAATCGGGAGCGTGTGGGGAGGTATCGTCGCTCTGACTGAAGGCTTACTAGCCATATTTACCATGTGAGACTCGGATGCGTGTGAGAAAGGTATCGCCGCTCTGACTTGAAGGCTTACTAAGCATACCATGTGAGACTCGAGTGTTGGGGAGGTATCGCCGCTCTGACTGAGGCTAATAGCCATAACCATGTGAGACTCGACGTGTGAGAAGGTTTCGCCGCTCTGACTTGAAGGCTTACTAGCCATAACCATGTGAGACTCGACGTGTGAGAGGAAGGTACGCCGCTCTGACTTGAAGGCTTACTAGCCATATACATGTGAGACTCGACGTGTGAGAGGTATCGGCCGCTCTGACTTGAAGGCCTTACTAGCCACACCATGGAGGAGACTCGACGGTGTGAGAAGGTATCGCCGCTCTGATTGAAGGGACTTACTAGCATAACCATGTGAGACTCGACGTGTTGGGGAGGTATCGCCGCTCTGACTTGAATGTTTACTAGCCATAACCATGTGAGACTCGGAGGTGGGGAGGTACTCGCAGCTCTGACTTGAGGCTTTATAGCATAACATGTGACGACTCGACGTTGTTGAGAAGGTACGCCGCTCTGACTTGAAGGCTTACTAGCCAATAACCATGTGAGACTCGACGTGTGAGAAGGTTATCGCCGCTCTGGACTTGAAGGCTTACTAGCCAGAACCATGTGAGACTCGACGCGTGGGAGGTAATCGCGCTCTGACTTGAAGGCTACTAGCCATTTAACCATGTGAGTCTCGACGTGTGTGTAGTTATCGCCGCTCTTACTTGAAGGCTTACTAGCCATAACCATGTGAGATCGACGTGTGCGGAAGGTATCGTCGCTCTGACTTGAAGGCTTACTAGCCATAACATGTGAGACTGAACGTTTGAGAAGGTATCGCCGCTCTGACTTGACGGCTACTGCCATAACCATGTGAGATCGAAGTCGTGAGAAGGTATCGCCGCTCTGACTTGAAGGTTACTAGCCATAGCTGTGATGTGAGACTCGACGTGTGAGAAGGTATCGGTCGCTCTGACTTGAAGGCTTACGAGCCATAGCACATTGTGTGACTCGACGTGTGAGAAGGTATCGCCGCTCTGACTTGAAGGCTTACTAGCCATAGCCCATGTGAGACTCGACGTGTGAGAAGGTATCGCCGCTCTGACTGAAGGCTTATAGCTAACCATGTGAGACTCGGACGTGTGGGAGGTGTATCCGCTTGACTTGAAGGTCTTTCTAGCCATAACCATGTGAGATCGCGCGTGGGGAGGTACGCCGCTCTCACTTGAAGGCTTACTAGCCACATCCAATGTGAGACTCGACGTGTGAGAGGTATCGCCGCTCTGACTTGAAGGTTACTAGCCTTAACCATGTGGACTAGACCGGGGTGAAGGTATCGTCGCTCTGGACTTGAAGGCTTACTAGCCATAACCATGTGAGACTCGACGCCGTAGGGGAGTACCAGCCGTCTGACATGATGTCTTACTAGCCATATCCATGTGAGACTCGACGTGTGAGTAGGTATCGTCGCTATGACTTGAAGCTTACTAGCTTAACCAGTGAGTCTCGACTTGTGAGGAAGGTATCGCCGCTCTGACTATGATGGTTACTAGCCATAACCATGTGAGACTGAGCGTGGGGAGGTTTCGCCGCTTCTGACTTGAAGCTTACTAGCATAAACATGTGAGACTCGACGTGTGGGAGGTATCGTCGCTATGACTGGAAGCTTACTAGCCTTTACCATCGTGTGACTCGACGTGTGCGGAGTATCGGCGCTCATGACTTGAAGCTTACTAGCCTTAACCTTGTGTGACTCGAGTGTGAGAAGGTATCGCGCTGGACTTGAAGGGCTGACTATGCATAACATGGGGACTCGACGTGGTGAGATGGTATCCGCCGCTTGACTTGGGATGGCGGCTAGCCATGCGTTTGGAATGGCATTCTGGATTGGACCATGGAGATTTATTGCAATGGTGGAATCGTTTGACATGTGCTGTATTGGACGATGGCTGTGAGGTGAGAATATATTTGTATGATGTGATAGGCGATAATGTTTGGTATGAATGCTGTGCTGTGATTGAAGATAGTGATTGGTTGGGGATAAGCATGTGGATGGTTGAATGTATGGTTGGATATTGGGAGAATGAGCAGTGAATTGGTAATTCGAATGTTAATTCCTTATGGGGTTACTTTGTGGGTTGGTAAAATGTCTTCTGGGGATGTTGTATGGGTAGTTGGTTCTGGATCTTGTTTGTGACTAAGATGGATACGTGCATGAGTGCAAGCTGGTGTGGGGGATATGATGGTGAATAGATATGTGATGGTATCGGTATTGAGTAGAGCGTAATGAGGAAATATTCTGATGAGATTGTTGATGTTATTGATGAATGTCATGGAAGATAATCGTATAAAGGGTGTATGGTATGTATGGTTAAATTGTATGGATGTAAATGAGATGTAATCGTGATATGTTAGATTGCGATATGTACTAGGTGAGTGCGGGTGAGATATATCGTGAGATCTGGTGTGATGTGAAATATGTGTGGTAGGTGATTCTGTAGTGTATGTGGGGGTTGTTGTGTGCTGCTCTGTGAAGGTGATGTGTTTGTACTGATGGACTGGTCAGCTTGTGTTCAGACTTGCTGGACATAATAGTTTTGTCGGGTTGGATTAATGGTGGAATGGGCTGGGTGGCCTTGTGGATATAGGTTTTATTGATGTTTGATGTGAATGTATCTCTTTATGATGATGATTGAGGTATTAATGGACTGGGCAGTATTGATTATGGCGGGGGGCTCTGTGAGGGGGATTGAGATTGTGTTATATATGGGCTGTGGGTGCCTGATGATGGTGCATGTGGCTAATTAATTAATGAATATGGACTACATGGGATATGGGACTTGATGCGGGTGTTATGAGGTATGTTGCTCACAATGTTTCATGCAGTCATTCTTTGCAACAGGATTTGGTCTTCTATAGATTTCTGCTGGGGCTTTGTACTGTGTGAATGGTATACGCTGATGTGATGGTATGTATTTAGTTGGAATAATTGGTGATTTGAGGTGATGGTTTGTGGATATGATCTTCTGTCGATCTTGAGACAGATATTATGTGTGTAGAGAATGTGAGTTATTGGCTGTGGGAATTGAGCAGTGTTATGTGGATATGCTGTTATTGTACAATGGACTGCTTGGGCTTGATATATGTGGAATATTGTAATGTAGGTAGTAAATTTTTGTGTTGGTAGGGATGATGTTATTGTAAGAATTATTCAGGTGGTGGTGGGGGTTGTAATGTATATGATCATGTGTGTGAATGAGTGGTAGTTTATGATTGGTATGGTAAATTATAATGATGGGTTTATCTGGTATATGAGGTTGATGTGTGTTATTATGTGTGTGTGATTTGTGGAATATGGTGGCGTCTATGTTATGGTATATGGAGTTTGTAGTGACTTGGAATGATATTGTTGAGATGATGTGAGGATGGGTTGGTGTGTGATGGTGTTGAATGGGTTTGTGATGTTGGCCTTGATGGTTGTTGTGTTTGGGTGGTATGTTCTGGGGGGGATTGATGGGTAGGGTGCGCTGGGATGTGATTTGTCTGCTCTTTTGCGTGATTTGATCTTTGTAGTGGTGTGAATTGGTGTGAGCTAGATATGGTTGATTGAGATGTTTGGCAATTTCTAGACTATGGGAACTATGTGGGGTATTATTCTATGCTTGTCATGTTTTGGGTGCTGGGTGAAAATATGGTATGTATGAAGGGATGGTTTTAATATAGATATGTTGAATTCTGTTGGATTGGTGAATTGAGAGATTATGGAATGTTGTAGTATGTATGAGCTAGTGATGCCTGGATAGATGGCTGTGGGATTCTGGGGGGGTAATGTGGGACAGCTTTTGTAATCTGTCTTTGTTTCGTGGGTATGTATCTGCAGATTATGAGTAGTGGTATTTATGCAGGTATCGGATGGGATGGATGAAGATGTTTTTGATTGTGTTGTATCGCTGGAGGAAGTGGATGATTCCTGTGATGTATTTGTTATTACTGATTTGGATTATGTAGGGGTCGTGGTATGTTATATGGTTTTGATTGTAAGTTGTCTGAGCTTATGTGTAATTTGGTCTTGCGATGTGTATCATGTGTGGTGCGCTGAAGTAATTGGGATTGGGTTTGAGGGATGAATCTTTGGATATTGGTGTGTATAATGCTGCTGAGATGATGATGGGCTGCTTTGGTGTTTTGAATATTTGATGTTGTCTGGGATTGATGGTGGGTGATGATGAATAGTGTGTTGTCATAGATTGCGTCGAGGATTTAGGTTATAGTGTGTCTGGTTTGATCAATGTCTATGTCTATACAGCTTATTTGTTCTGGGTAATTTGGTTATGGTATATGTGTGAGTGTTGTGACTGGGTTTGGGCTGGTAGGTGTAGTTTGGGCTGGATTATTGAAATGCTTGCAGGGATTGGATGTCTTGTGGATGGATGCTAAATGGGTGTTTGAACCGGTATGTTGAGATGGTATGGTTATCGAGCTGCTGAATGTTAATATGAGATGCAGTGACCTTGAGTGGTGGTTATATATACTGGGGGGGCTCTGGAATGGATAGCAATGTGTCTTATAATGGAGATGCTTTGTATGATTGGATTGTCGTGTGCTGGTATGTGGGTGATAGAAATGTTATTAACGTGTGGTGTGATGTATGGTTGTTGATGATGTATGGGGAATGCGTGTTGTCATGTATTATGTGAAGAATGATGGGGTGGTTGTGTGTATTGTTTAATTTATGATGGAGTATATGGTATGATATTGTTGTTATTGATGTGAAGATGTAATGGGGATGGTAGGTGTAGGAATTGTGAAAGGGGGATTGGCTCTATAGTTGGATTATTATGCTTATCTGATGTCTGGGATGTATGTTGATGGATATGATCTGAGATTGCGGGTTGCCCAATTGGTTTCTTTGGGTATGGTTTTTGGGGATGATTGCATGGTATGAGTGTTGTGTTGATGGTAATGTGATAGATTGTGATGATGGATGTTGATGTGCTGATAGTGGGGGTGATGGTTGTTTGAAGGTGGCCTTGTGTGATACGTGGGGAGCGAGGAAATGTTGTCTGCAGGTGCTGACCTTTGCGTCTATTGTATTGGCTATGGCTGTTGGAAATGGAGAGTGATTCTTTGGCTGATGGGGAAGTTTTATGTTATTATATATGTGTATGATATTGTGAGATATGTTTGTGAATGGATCTGTGCTGTGGTTCGAGCTCATTGGATTCTGATGAATGGACTGATGATGTGTGGGCTGGTGGGGGTGGATTGTAAATGTAGAAGCTTGACCAATGTGGTGATATTGGGTGGGTTGGGCAGTATGGATTTGGACTTTTGCATTGGGGGTGTGGTCTGTCTATTGTATCTCTTTGGGTGGCGAAGAGGATGAAGAAGGCTGGGGGTGTTCTGGGGTACTGGATGATATTGGATATGGGGTGGATGTCTAATGTTCATCTGTTGGCTGGGTATTGCAGTGCTGGGTTAGCTTAATAGTGAAAAATCTGAGAAGGATGGTTTAGCTGTGATCAGAAACTTGATCTATGCTAGTTACTGGGGTGCTTATGTGGCTATATGATAGATGATGTGTGAGGGATTGTTTGAATAGTGTGCTGTGGGTGTGGGGATGGGTGGTGAGAATAGGCATGTGTGGTTGTTCGTTATGGTTATGGCAGTTGGGTGTATTTAAGTGGACTGGTCTGGTGGGATATATCGTGGTCGTGGTTGGTTGATCTGGAGTCTCAACTGTGACTGTGGGGTTGTAAGGTTTGCTGTCCAGGGTGGCAAGATTCTGGTTATGTGTAGATGCATGAGAATATGGGATTTGTGATATTCAATATTGTCAGATGTGGGTCTGGTTATTGGATTGGGTAGGGCGGGAGGATGGGTTGGGCATGGCAAGAGCTCCTGTGTGCTGTGCTGGCTTGACTGTTTTGAGGTGATTGTGGAACTATCAGCTGTCATCTTGAGCTGGGCCACTATGAGGTCAAATATGGGGTATGTGCTTTTTTTGGCATGAGTGTGTGCAGCTTATGTGAGATGAGATCATTGTATGTATGTCTATGACTAGTATGGGTATGCGACTGAGGGTTAGTGTGGATGGAGTTTTTTATATTGATGGTCTTGTTATGAGAAAGGTGTAGTGGTGCATTGTATGTGAATTGGTTGTTAGTTTGTGTTGCGTAATCGATATCTGTGTGACTGGCGTTCGAATGATGATGTGTATGAAGATTTATGGGCTGGCTATGTGACTGTCGATGATTCGTTTTATTGTATGTATATGTATAGTGATGCATAATTGCTTGTGGGTGATATTCGTCTGTGGTGTAGATTATCATGCTTGTCCGCCAAATTGGTATGATTTTTTAGATCGTTGTCTGTGAAGTAGTGTGTGTTGTTTTGTGGTTGAATGGTGGTGATGACATTCTGTTATAGTAAGATGATGTGTTGGGGGGCTTATATGTGAAAATAGTTTGGATGGTCGATGAATGGTGAGGGATTCCTGAAGTTTTGGCTGTGGGGTTTGGATGATGGTATGTGGTGAATGGAGTTTGTCTATCTAGTGTTGGTGATGATCGGGATGTGATGTTGGTTGGTTAATGGATGTGATTTGAAACTGCTGTGATGTATGAGGCTAATGTGTGGGCTATATGATAATGTTTTATGTTAATATGGGTATGTCTAGGCTGGTATGTGACATGGGCTGGGTTAGGATTATATTATGGGTTAGTTGTGAATTGAGGCCTGGGATTTGATTGGGTATCTTGGATGTATGTAAGTTGATGGCAGGTGAAATAGTGTGCCTGGTGATGTGGTGTATGTATGTGGAATGCATTGTGGTGTTGTAGGATTGGGTGCTGAAGTAATATGTCTTATAGTTTTATGGGATCGATGGTGCCCTTTATGCGTGATTGGGGATGAGGTTGGAACGCCTATGTGATTGAAGTTGGCCCTGTATGGTCTGTGATGATGGCTTGCTGTTAGTGTCTATTGCTTATGTAGGCTATATCTCGGCCAGGGCTTTACTTCTGATAGACCTGTGTCGAAAGTACTGATCTGATGCAGGAGGGCTGATGAGCATGCCGCTGTGCTGTGAGTAAATGGCGCTGTAGTAAGATAGCTGTATCGTGCTCTCTGTGCAGATGTGTTCATAGTGCACTGATGATGGCTGCTAGTGTTTGGTAATTGTCCTGGAGGGATGTAGTGTGATTGGGTGGGGGATGAGTATGATTGTGAGTGGGTTTATGATTAATGTGTTTGTATGTTGTCACGTGTGTAGTTTTCAAGTGATGCGTTTGATGTGTTTGTGAGTGAGTGAATTGTGGCAGTGGGTGCTTCTCTTTGTTGTCTTACCTGAGTGGAGATAGTATGTGCTATGTTATATGGATATGTGGTAGGATGAATGGGATATGGGATGGTGAATATCAATGGGGCTGGTGTATTTGATGTGAATGTGTGCTGGTGGTTATGGATCAATAGTGGGTCTGTGCCTATGTTTGTTGGGTGTGGCTTGTGCGGTATGTTTGGGAAATGGGATTGGCGATTATGAATGGGTGATGGCTTGGAATGGCTTGTATGTCTGGCTGTGAGTATTTTTGTTCTGTGGCTGAGAAGTGTTGATTGAAGGTGGTCTCAGAGTGTGGAGTGGTTGAGAAGTCGTGTACTGAATGGAAGTTGGTGCCTATTTGATGCTGTGTTTCTGTGTGCATAAAGGCCGTGATAGGATTGCAGTGCTTGGAGATGGCTTTGGCTGGGGTGGATGTGGGTGCTTATATTTGAGCTCTTTTGAGCCTATGAATTGATATGCTTGCTGTTTATGCTGTATGTGGTGTATGGGTTGTGGGTTGGGTTGGAGCTTGGCTTGTGGATATCTTTGTATGGCTGATTCTGATGGACACTTGTGGATGTTGGGAATAATGGTATTCTGATGTATACACTGATATTGCCTTTTGGGTAGACTGTTCTTGGGCATGTTTATGTTGGGATGGGTACTTGTGGGGATGGGATGTAAAACTGTGGGAATAGGGAGAGATGGGGAATATGGTAATGGAAACTGGGTATGGGTTGGGGTTGGTGGGCGAGTTCTGTGTGTGGGGGGATGGGGGTTTGATGCTGGGATGGTTCTGGGGCTGTCTAGGGTTGTGTGGAGGGATGTGTATTTGGATTGGGGGTGGTAATGGGATATTGATGGATATTATGGGATATGTCTATGGCGTCTTGTTGCGTTATGTCTATGTTATGGAGTTAGATGATTGGTGATGTTTGGGTTGTTGGGGAGTATGTGTTGTGGGATGAGGAATGCGGGATTGGGGGGCAGGGATTGGGATCGTTGGGATTGTCTGGGTGGATGATTGTGGTGGATTCTAGTGTTGAATGCCTGTATGTAGGTGGTTGTATTTTGGATTGTGAATGTGATGTGAGTAACGGTTCTGGACTGTTGGGGAACTTATGACGATTGGTGATAAGTAATTATCATTGGAAATGGGATTATGTGTGTGGTGAGAGATAGTATCGATGAGGGGGGAATGGGGTAATATTATATGATATAGCATGGCGTGAGTAGTTGGTGGGGGGTTGGGATGTGTGAATGTATTATGGGCTGTGATGATGGGGGTATTAATGTGTGTTGATGATGGGATGATATTCTGCGATTGTGGGGCAATGTGATGATGATGGTGATGGTAGATGTGTGATGGGTCTGTATACTGGGTTTCTGTGTGCATTTCTGGATGGGATTGAATGTTTTTGGTTTTATGTGTGTATGATTGGATGCTGGATGTGGGGGTGCTATTATGTGTGTGAATGTATGTTATGTGTGGAATATAGTGATCGATGGTGAGAATGGATGGTGATGGTTGGGGCTGTATGTAATGATGATGCTTGGGGTATGTCTGTAAATGTGGGTGGTCTGATATGTAATGTCAATGTGGTAATGGAGATTATTGATCCTTGTGGTGGGCTATGTGATGTATGTGATGTCGATTTGTATGGACTGTTTAACTAATATGGGATATGGGCTGGGTGTGGGTTGATTGGGATGTTCGGAGAGTGGATTATTGATGGTGTTATGTAATGGATTTAGGTGGATATGGGGCGTGGATGTGCTGATGATATGCTGTGGGTATGTGTGTGTCTCTGGTTGAATTTATATGTATGCCTATTGTGGTGGAGATATCGTGGGGAGTGGGGGTGTGCAGTGTAATGGATATTGTGTGGGGCTGGAAAGTTGATGTGATGGATGTTGATGATGAGAAAGAATGTATGTGAATTGGGTTATGAAGTGAATTGTGTGGGGAAGTGTTAGTGATGGGAATGGGGATGATTGGATGGATTATGCTTGGGACTTTCTGAATGACTTGGGTATTGATAGTGTGGTGATATAAGTATGTGGTCTAGGCTGATGGGAATAATCATGGTGATATTTGGTTTGAGTGTAATGGTGATGTGGGGGATGGGTCACTGGAATGTTGTGTCTGCTAGTGGATTTTGATGATGTATAGGCCAGTGTTAGTGCGGAGACTGATTTTGAATGATTAGGTGTTAGTTGACTGACCTCTCCTGCTTGGTATGGTGACGCTAATGTATGTCCGGTATAATGAGCAGTATGAGTTCTGCATTTGTTATTTGGGTATATGGGTCGATTATATGGATGTTGATTCAACCTGGTGGGATTGATGGTTGTCTGGTAAATGACTGTTTAATGATGATGTGAGGATTGTGGTGGTGATGGCGAATATGATGTCGGTTGATGATTATGTGCTTGTGAATGTGTGGGTACTGGGGAGTGTAGATGGGTCTTTTTTGGTAGATGTGCGTCTTGTTTGCGGCTGTCGTAATATGTTGTGGTGTGTGGTGGGGATGTGAGTTATGTAGGTATTGTGGGGGTTGGGTGGGATTGGGATGGGTGAGTGTTGTGTATATGGTGGGGATATATTGTTTATATTGGGTGTGTAGGAGGATGGAGTTGGGTAATGGTGTAATATTGATGATAATTGTTATTTTGTGTGATGAGTGTGTGAATGTGAAGGATTTTATGTCGATAGTATGTGGAATATTTTAAGGTAAATTGGGGGAATGTGAGTGTTTTAGGGATGGGATTGGGGGTTTTTAGTGTAGATGAATGTTGTGGGAGTCACCTATAGTGTCTTGATGGCTGTTTAGGTGGAATTGGTCTGTTGGTGAATTTGGGTGGTGCTGGGGGTGAGGTGAGTTTATGATGAATGTGCAGATGTATGTGGGGTGATGTATGTTGGTGAGAATGGGTGATGGTGCATGGCTAGAGTAATGGGGGTGATATGGAATGGTTGGTGTAGTGATGGTGGGATTGTTCTGGAATGTGATGTGTGGAGCCTCTTGTAAGATTGGGCTGTTGAATTGATGTTCATTGTCTGTGATCGATATGGAGTCCTGGAGGGTATTTGATGCATGTGATGTGGTGGATGATGATGGTGCTTGATATGTGGTGTATGAATGTGTGATGGTTTGTGGCGATAGTGTGTGGTGAATCCTGGGTTTATATGATTATGGTGAAGTGAGCAAAGATCGGATTTCACTGGGATGTATTGGTTTTGTGGTTGTGTGGGATTTGAGATGATGGGTATGATTGTGGATGGGGATGAGATGGTGATTGGATGGTGTGTAAGATTTGTTGGATGTAGTCTATTATGATTTGATTCATTAAGATTGAAATTAGAATGATATGAATGTCTGGTATGGGGATAATGTCTAGCTTGTGTGGTATGGCTGGAAGTCTATATATGTATAGGATTTGTGACTTGGTTGTAAGGTTGAGTTTCTGTTGCGTGCCCATGGTTTTGCTTATTGTGTGGGGTTCTTGGTGGGTGTTGAAGGCTTATTGTTGATATGTTAACGGGATTGGAAAGTGATTGTATTGGGGTGTGAAGTGGGGATGTGATGTGTTATGCGTGGCAATCTATGTTTGTTGGATGGGAGATGGAGATGAAATGTTATTGGTGATTGTGTGTATGATGGGTTGAAGGGTAGTGTGGTGTAAAGAGCATGATATGTGGTTATGTTGTGCATATTTGTAGAATGATGTTTGGTTCGGCTGTGTGTGTTTGTGCAACTGTGCAATTCATGGTATTAGGGCGTGTAGGTTCTGTGATGGTGATGCGTGTGTTTATTCATCTATGTTGATTATTGGTGGAAATGAGAGTTGAATTAGTGCGGTATGGTGGGTTTGAATCTATTTGGTGACGCTGCATTCTATAAATGAGTTGTCATGTGCTTTATGTTATCTGTGATGTACTGTGGGTTAACTAGGGACTGGGTGAATTGGGTGATTGAAGGTATTGTAATTTTTGTGAATGTGAGATGATTGGGTAGATTTTGAAGAATTTGTGTGATGATGATGATTGTGTATTGTAAGGATCGTTATGATTGGTATGATGGATGGGGGCTGGTGGGATTGTTGAGTGATGTCTTGTAGGGTGGGATATTGATGTCTGGTGGAGATGAGGTTGATGTAGATATATTCTGTGTGATGGATGTTGTGGGAAAATATGGGTGGTATTTATGGTTGTAGTATAGAGATGGATGAATTAGTCTGGTGGGTAATTGTTAGGATGGTCTTATGATGACTGGGAGATGGTATGGATATAATTCTGGTAATATCGTTCCTGGCGTTGTGTGAAATGTATTATTCTGGTGATCTGTTTGGGGTGTGCCTTGTATGCTGGGGTGATGAATGGGGGTGGTTGTGGGGGGTGTGTTATGGGGACGTGTGTGATTAATGGGGGTCGGGATAGATGAGGATGGGTGATAGGATTGGATGCGCTAGTATTATTGTATCGTAATGTGTATGGTTGGATTTGTTCGGAGGTGGTGGATTTAGGATTGTTGGCTTTGATTGTTCTGTTATCATGGAACTGTCTGAGTTGGATGGGGGCGGAGGGTGGGGCGGTGACAGTGGATTATGGGGCTAGCTGGCAGAGCTGATGCACATGGTTGGCTGAGTGTTGGGTTGGTCTAAGTTGAGTGACTAATGCGTGGTGATGCACTGGGCTGCTTACAGAGCCTGTGGTATATTTGCTGGTGTTAGTAGTGCGAGTCTGTATCTCTATCAGGTCCATGTTTCACCTGGGTAGGGGCTGCAGGGATTAATAATGAGTGGTAGCTTGCAGTCTGAGGTTTCAAAGATGACAGTATATGATGATGTGGTTATGTCTCGTGATGAGTGTTTGAGGGAGTCATGGAGTGATGGATTGCTGTATATGATGTTGCTTCTTATGTGGGATGTAGTTGTATGTTAATTGGGAGATGTTGATGCGATGGGGATAGCTGTCTTGGTGGTGATGTTGTTGTAGGTGTGGGCGATACAGTGGATGTGATATATGAATCATGTTGGTCATTATGATGATGTGCTATCTGGGTGGGTCGTTTTGTGAGTGGGATGATATGGGCTGGCTGATGTGCGGTTGAATGGATTTTGAAATGTGAATGAATATGGGGGCTGGATTTGAATGGATGTTGTGGTGTGATATTTGGGGGGTTGCTGGGTCTGATATTTGGTATGATATACTGATTGGTTAGAGCTGTGATCAGCAGTGAATGGGTGTACAAGCTGTTTGGATATGTATGGAGTGACTATGTGCATGAGGCTGTAAGTTTTAGTGTGATAAATATGAGTATATATGGAGGCTCAGATCTATTTATGATGGGTTGGTATGAGGGTGTTTATTTTTAGTGGCTCTAGCTCTGGTTGTGTGTATACTATTTCTGTGGTGAATGTGGAGTGTCTTTGGTGTTATGGTTTGGGAAGGATATAATGTGGGAATGGGTGAGTTGATGTTGTGGTATGGGTGGGATTTTATAGTATGTATGGATATGATATTAGGATGGAAGAAGAATTTACGGTGCAATGTCTGATCAATTGGTATGATTATTGGGGGGGATAAATCATGATGAGGATGTGGGATGATGGAGATTTGTGGGTGATTATGAGAATTATTAGTGTTGGATGATGGTGAGGCATGATATGGGGGTATGGGTCTGTTTTATTTTGTGGTGTGACGATGGTGTTAAGGTGGTATGAGATGAGACTTTGGCGGAAAGGCGGTGATGAATGCTGTGCTTTATTGATGTATCGATGTGTATGTTAATGTTTTGGTGTTGTGTGCAGTGATGTGTTAGAGGGGGGAGACTGTATTAATGTGTGTCTAAATGTGAGATGGATGATATGTTGCTTGGGTTAGATCTGTGTGCTGGTCCGCTGGGAATTTTGATGTGGATATATGAGGGGCTGCTTTTGTGTGAATGCTGTGGTGCTTGACGAGATGTGTATGGTATGTGAGTGGTGTTTGTGTCGAGAGCGTTGGTGGATGTGTGGGGTGTGATAAATGAATGGTTGGTCTTGGACGTAATTCAGCTGGAAATAGGATTTGTGAATGACATCGATTTATGGGTTACTTGCAGTGACAGCTGATGTCTGGGTTGGGCGAGGCTGTGACTGATGGTGATCGATGGATGGGCTGATGGGTGATGCGGTGTGGATTGGTGGCTTGGTTTGGGTGTTGTGAGATCTTGGTGTGTTGTCAAGTCACTTCTAGTTAGCTGGATGATGTAGTATGCTGATGAGTCCTTGGCGGGCGTGACTAGGCTAGGGGCTGGGGTTTGATGGGTATCTTGGAGCCTGGGACTGACATGGTTGGCTTTTTGGTCTGTGTGTGATGAAACTGCGACTGTTAGCCTTGTCTGATCTTGGAGTAGAGGGTGTGTTAAAGATGGCGGCTTTGGGATGATGTGTGGTGTCTTATGTATCTAATCGATGAAGTGAAGGAGGGTGTATATGGCGGTGTATCATTGGTGTGAAATTTATGTCATGCGTGCTGTGTGGTTCCGGAGCTTGGGATAAGCCGGCTTAGGGGTTGCATTGGATGTATATAGGTGCTGTGGTTAGGCGAGCAATGCTGGGGATGGCTGGAAATGGTGTGATGATGTATGATCTTGTTGATGGATGATTCTGTGATGTGATGTGTCGTTTTGGCTAGTCTGAGTGGAAATGATGATGAGCATTGGTGTTGAGCATTTTATGTAGGGATCTTGTGGCTATGTGGGGGTGGGGTTTATGGTGGATATGTTGAATGTGCTGTGTGAATGGAATGATTGGTTGTATGTCGGGTCTTATGGTGGTGTTTATGGTTGGATTTGGATCAGGGTGTGATTTGTAGTAGATCTCTGTGCTCTGGTGTGTTAATATTTACGTTGCTGATGTAAATGATGTATACGTCTGTTGGTGTGGTGTTTCTGTATTTGAATGGATCTGGTTCATTGGCTGGCATGTTGGTGAATCGGGTTGTGGACTGATATTACTGATTGGGTGTGTCCTGCTCGCTGTCGGGAGGGAGTCTGTGAATATGGCATTACATTGGCTGTGAGTGCCGATTATTTGCTTTATAGGACTGTATGTGTAACATGTCCATGAGAGTGACCTGGGCTTGGTGGGATGTTTTGGCCTTGTGTGTGTTTTAATGGAATCGAAGGGATGGGTGGGATATTGGGTGGGAGGATGTATGTTAGTGCACGCTTTTTGCTGTTGTATATTCTTGCTCTTGCTTAGCTGTGACTGTCGTTTCTAGGTGAATGGGAGAATATGATGCCTGGACTTTGGGGTCTGTGTTTCACGTGTAGGGACTTCTTCTAGTGCTGTGGGATACATCTCATGGCATGTGATACAGATCACAGGCTCTTTTGATGATAAAATGTCGTGTAAAGGCAGGTTGGGTGGATATGCTGTTCGCTTAGGTATTATGGCATGTGTTTCAAGTTTTAGTGTGAGCTTCTTACGGGGCTGTCTTAGACTGTATGGGTGCATGGATTGTATTTGGCATTTTTCAACGCTTGGCACTGTTGGTAGCTGATTGGATGGTTGTGTCAGTTGTGGTTGTGTGGCTGTGATTTGTCCATGTCGCTATAAGTAATGAGTATCTGTGATGTGTCTGGGATGGTCTGTGGGATGTCGGTGTTTGGTAGATTGATGATGTGTGCATGATAGTGGGGGGGGGAGGTGATGTATGTATGGTGGTGTTATGTACTGAGAAACTTGGATTGGGGATTGTTGGTTCGGGTATTATGTGTGATGCTGTTTTGTCGAGATGTGATGTAATGGGTGATGAATGGGATGAATGGGTCTGGTGTAGGATTGTTGTTGAGAGTGTGCTGGTGGATGGTGAGAGTCTAATGCTTATCTCATGGACTGATGGGGCTTTACTGATGTTGTGGAAAGCATCGCAGTCTGATGTCTGTCTGGCAGCTATTGCTGCTGTTGGGATAGGAAGGTGTCTGACTCTGTGATCTTGGAGATGCATGCTGACTGGCTGTGTTATGATTATGAATGGGTGTAGAATGATGTCTGCTAGTGAAGTATTATTGTATATTAACTTGGCTCTGAGCTAATGGTGGGCTTACTGTTTCGAATTGGGGGGATTGCATATATTATAGGGTAATTAAAGTAGTATGTTGATGGTGATGGTATGTTATGGCATGGTCTGTGCTGTGGTGGCTTTGATGGAAAAGATGGGCAGATTTGGGGGCTGTGTGTCAGATTCTGGTTTATTGGTGGCTGCTGGTGCCTCTCTGTATGCAAAGCAGACAGATTGTTCAGCTGTGTTAAGTGCATAATGCTTGTTCCTGTCAGATTAAAATGAGCCTAGTTGATAATATGGGAGGATAATTTGAGGGATGTGTTATAATGGATGGAAGTGAGTTATAGAAGATGGGATGATGTGAGTTGTCGTTTGGTCTGTGGGATTGTAGGATGTTTGTTCGATTATGGGATGTATATGTTAAAAGATGATTGGGTGCCGGGAGGGCTTAGCTTGATGATGTGTGTGGTTGTGTACTATGGAGGATTGGATTTTATGATTTGATGGTTTGATGGTGATGAGGATGATTGGTATCTGTGGAAACTGGAATGGCAGAGCAGTTTAACTGTTGTGCTATCGGTGCTTGAAGGATGGGTTTCCTGATTTTCAAGAATGGAGTACGGCTTTTATCGAATGGTTGCTGAGAACTAGTTGTATGTGTTGCAATTCATTGTGCACCTGGGTACATGTGGACTTATTCGCTGGTGGGGAGCGTATTAGGGAAGGTTATTGATGGAGACCTTTCTTGGATTGTTCTTGTGAAATGATGTACGTGTGTACTGAGAAAGTGTATGTTGAAGTAAGCTCTGGTTTCTCTGATAATGGTGCTAGTCTGAGCAAGCGTGCTGCGCTTGTGCCGCAGACAAAGCTGAGTTCTTTTTCAATAGTGCACGCCATAAAATTGCATTCAGCGATCTATAATCCCAAGTCGCTGCCATTCAATCATCATTTTCATTTGCACCCATCTCATGCTCATGGCTATATCATTGCAACATATTATCACCAATAATTGACATCATGGTTCACCTAACTGACAGTCACAGATCTATTCATTGATACATCCTAACATCCAATATATTTAGCCATTATCCTATACCATATTTCATTTACTTAATATAGCCATGTGAGACTCGACGATTTTTGTGAGAAGGTATCGTCTATCGCTCTGACATTGAAGGCTTACTAGCCATAGCCCATGTGAGACTCGACGAATAGTGAGAAGGTATCGCCCGTCTCTGACTTGAAGGCTTACTAGCCATAGCCATGTGTAGGACTCGCACGTGTGGAGAAGGTATTCGCCGCTGCTGACTTGAAGGCTTACTAGCCATAACCTTGTGAGACTCGACGTGTGGGGAGGTAATCGCCGCTCTGACTTTGAAGGCTTACTAGCCTATAAACCATGTGAGACTCGACGCGTGTGGGAGGTACCGCGCTCTCATTGAAGCTTACTTAGCCGACAACCATGTGAGACTCGACGTGTGAGAAGGTATCGCCGCTCTGACTTGAAGGGCTTACTAGCCATAACCCATGTGAGGACTCGAACGTGTTGGGGATGTATCGCCGCTCTGACTTGAAAAAAAAAATGGGGGCTTACTAGACCATAACCATGTGAGACTCGGACCGTGTCGTGGGGAGATGGTACCGCCGCTCTCACTTGAAGGCTTATAGCCAAAACCATGTGAGGACTCGACGTGTGAAGAAGGTTATCGCCGCTATGACTTGAAGGCTCTTACTAGCCATAACCATGTGAGACCGACTGTGTGAGAAGGTATCGCCGCTCTGACTTGAAGGTTACTGCCATAACCATGTGAGACTCGGACGCGTGGGGAGAGTATCGCCGCTCTGACTTGAAGGCTTACTAGCCATAACCATGTGAGACTCGACGTGTGGGGAGCGGTATCGTGGGGCGCTCTGACTTGAAGGCCTTACTTGCCATAAATGTGAGGACTCGGACCGTGTGCGGAGGTATCGTCCGCCTCTGACTTGAAAGGACTTACTAGACCCATGAACCTGTGAGACTCGACTGTGTGAGAAGGTATCGCCGCTCTGAACTCTGAAGGCTTTACTAGCAATAAAACCATGTGAGACTCGACGGTTAGGGGTTGGTGTGAGAAGTATCGCGCTCTGACCTTGACTGGCTTACTAGCCACTTAGCCATAGTGAAGACTCGACGTGTGAGAAGGTATATCGTCGGCTCTGACTTGAAGGCGTTACTAGGCCATAGCCATGTGAGACTCGACGTGTGAGAAGGTATCGCCGCTCTGGACTTGAAGGCTTACTAGCCAATAGCCATGTTGAGACTCGGGTGACGATTGTGAGAAGGTATCCGCCGCTCTGACTTGAAGGCTTACTAGCCATAGCCATGTGAGACTCGACGCGTGAGAAGGTATCGCCGCTCTGACTTGAAGGCTTTAAGCCATAACCACGTGGAGGACTCGACGTGGGGGAGTTGTATCGCGCGCTCTGACTTGAAGGCTTACTAGCCATAGCCATGTGGAGACTCGACGTTGTGGGGAGGTATCGCCGCTCTGACTTGAGGCTTACTTGCCATAACCATGTGAGGATCTCGACGTGTGTGGGAGGTTATCGCCGCTATGACTTGAAGGCTTACTAGCCATAACCATGTGAGACTCGACGTGTGAGAAGGTTTCGCCGCTCTGACTTTGAAGGCTTACTAGCCCATAACATGTGAGGACTCGGACGTTGTGAGAAGTATCGCCGCTCTGACTTGAAAGGGCTTACTAGCCATAAACCAGTGAGACTCGACGTTAGTGAGCAAGGTATCGCACGCTCTGACTTGAAGGCTTACTAGCCATAACCATGTGAGGACTCGAACGTGTGGGGAGGTATCGCCGCTCTGACTTGAAGGCTTACTAGCCATAACATGTGAGACTCGAACCCGTGGGGAGGTACCGGCCGCTCTCACTTGAAGGCCTTACTAGCCATTAGCCATGTGGAGGACTGACGTGTGAGAAGAGTATCGTCGCTATGACTTGAAGGCTTACTAGCCATAGCCATGTTGGAGATCGACGTGTGTTTGTGAGAAGGTATTCGCCGCTCTGACTTGAGCTTACTAGCCATAAACCATGTGGAGACTCGAACGTTTTGTGGGGATGAGGAGGAGGTATCGCCGCTCTGACTTGAAGGCTTAACTAGCCATAAACCATGTGAGACTCGATCGTGGTGAGAAGGTATCGCCGCTCTGACTTGAAGGTCTTACTAGCCATAACCATGCTGAGACTCGACGTGTGAGAAGCGTTCGCCGCTCTGACCTGAAGGCTTACTAGCCTTAGCCATGTGAGACTCGACGTGTGGGGAGGTATCGCCGCTCTGACTGTTGAAGGCTCTACTAGCCATACCATGTGAGACTCGACGTGTGAGAGGGTATCGCGCGCTTCTGACTTGAAGGCTTTACTAGCCATAACCATGTGATGAGGACTCGACGCTGTGTGGGAGGTATCGTCGCTCTGACTTGGAAGGTGCTTACTTAGCCTATAAACCATGTGAGAACTCGACGCGTTTATGGAGGTACCGCCGCTGCTCACTTGAAGGCGTACTAGCCATAGCCATGTGAGGACTCGCGTTGAGTGAGAATGGTATCGCCGCTCTGGACTTGAAAGGCTTACTAGCCATAGCCATGTGAGACTCGACGCGTGGGAAGGTATCGCCGCTCTGACTTGAAGGTCTTACTAGCCGATAAAACCATGTGAGACTCGACGGTTGTCGGGAGGTATCGCCGCTCTATGACTTGAAGGCTTACTTAGCCATAGCCATGTTGAGACTCGACGTTGTGAGAAGGTATCGTCGCTCTGACTTGAAGGGTCTTTACTAGCCATAGCCATGTTGAGATCGACGTTGTGAGAAGGTATCACCGCTCTGACTTGACGGCTTACTAGCCATAACCATGTGAGACTCGACGTGCGAGAAGGTATCGCCGCGTGGCTGACTTGAAGTGGCTTACTAGCTCCATAATCATGTGAGGACTCGACGCGTGGGGAGGTATCGCCCGCTCTGACTTGAAGGCTTACTAGCCATAACCATGTGAGACTCGACGTGAGTGAGATAGGTATCGCCGCTCTGACCTTGAAGGCTTACTAGTTCACATATATAAACCCATGTGAGGACTCGACGTGTGAGAAGGTATCGCCGCTCTGACTTGAAGGCTTACTAGCCATAACCATGTGAGTAAGACTCTGTAGCGTGTGAGATAAGGTATCGCCGCTCTGACATTGAAGTTCTTAGACTAGCACGATAACCATGTGAGACTCGACGTGTGAGAAGGTATCGCCGCTCTGACTTGAAGGCTTACTAGCCATAACCATGTGAGACTCGACGCGTGGGGGGGCAGGTACACGCCGCTCTCATGTTGAAGGCTTACTAGCATAGCATGTGAGACTCGACGTAAGAGTGTATAGAAGGTATCGTCGCTATGTACTTGAAGGCTTACTAGCCATAGCCATGTGAGACTCGAACGTCTGAGTAGGGGAGGTATCGCCGCGTCTGACTTGAAGGCTTACTAGCCATAACATCCATGTTGAGACTCGACGTGTGAGAGTGTGATCGTCGCTCCTGACTTGAAGGCTTATAGCCATAACCATGTGAGACTCGACGCTGTGGGGGGGAGGGTACCGCCGCTCTGACTTGAAGGCTTACTAGCCATAACCATGTGAGACTCGACGTTGTGAGGTGAGGTATCCGCCGCCTCTGACTTGAAGGCTTACTAGCCATAACCATGTGAGACTCGAAGTGTGGGGAGGTATCGCCGTCTGACTTGAAGGTCTTACTAGCCCATAACCATGTGAGACTCGACGTTTGGTGAGAAAGGTATCGCCGCTCTGACTTGAAGTGCTTACTAGCATAGCCATGTGAGACTCGACGTGTGAGAAGGTATCGTCGCTATGACTTGAAGCGCATTAACTAGCCATAGCCATTGTGAGACTCGAGTGTGGGGAGGTATCGCCGCTCTGACTTGAAGGCTTCTTACATAGCCATAATACCATGTGAGGGACTCGACGTGTTGGGGGAGGGTATCGCCGCTCTGACTTGAAGGCTTACTAGCCATAACCATGTGAGACTCGACGTGATGAGAAGGTATCGCCGAGCTCTGACTTGAAGGCTTACTAGCCATAACCATGTGAGACTCGACGTAATGTGAGAAGGTATCGCCGCTCTGACTTGAAGGGCTTACTAGCCCATCGCCATGTGAGACTCGACGTTGTGGCGGAGGTTTATCGCCGCTCTGACTTGAAGGCTTACTAGCCATACCATGTGAGACTCGACGTTTATGTGAGAAAGGTATCGCCGCTCTTGACTTGAAGGCTTACTAAGCCTATAATCCATGTGAGACTCGACGTTGTGAGAGGAGGTATCGTCGCTTGACTTGAAGGCTCTTATACTAGCCATAACCTATGTGAGACTCGACGTCGTATCGGAGGTACCGCGCTCTCACTTGAAGGGGCCTTACTAGCCACTTAGCCATGTGAGACTCGACGTGTGAGAACGTGAGAGGTATCGCCGCTGCTCACTTGAAAGGCTTACTAGCATAGCCATGTGACGACTCGCACGCGTGAGAAGTATCGCCGCCTCTGACTTGAGGCTTACTAGCCCATAACATGATTTAGAGTGACTCGAATCTGTGTCGGGAGGTATCGCGCTCTGACTTGAAGGCTTACTAGCCATAGCCATGTGAGACTCGACTGAGTTTATATAGTGTGAGAAGGTATCGTCGCTCTGACTTGAAGGCTTACTAGCCATAGCCATGTGAGACTCGACGTGTGAGAAGGTATCACCGCTCTGACTTGAAGGCTTACTAGCCATAACCATGTGAGACTCGACGTGCGAGAAGGTATCGCCGCTCTGACTTGAAGGCTTACTAGCCATAACCATGTGAGACTCGACGCGTGCGTATTGAATGGGAGGTATCGCCGCTCTGACTTGAAGGCACTTACTTACTAGCCATAACCATGTCCCTTGAGACTCGACGTGTGAGAAGGTATCGCCGCTCTGACTTGAAGGCTTACTAGCCATAATTTAACACCATGTGAGAATCGACGTGTGAGAAGGTATCGCCGCTCTGACTTGAAGGCTTACTAGCCATAACCATGTGAACTCGCGTGTGAGAAGGTATCGCCGCTCTACTCCATCGACTTGAAGGCTACTAGCCATAACCATGTGAGACTCGACGTTGAATGTTGTGAGAAGGTATCGCCGCTCTGACTTGAAGGCTTACTAGCCATAACCATGTGAGACTCGACGTGTGAGAAGTATCGCCGCTCTGACTTGAAGGACTTATCTAGCCATAACCATGTGAGGAATCTACTCGACGCGTGGGTTTTAGAGGTACCGCGCTCTCACTTGAGGTCTTTACTTACTAGCCATAGCCATGTGAGTGTTAACTCGACGATTAATTGTGTTTGTAGAAGGTATCGTCGCTATGACTTGAAGGCTTCTATTACTAGCCATAGCCATGTGAGACTCGACGTTGGGGAGGTATCGCCGCTCTGACTTGAAGCTTACTAGCATAACCATGTGAGACTCGACGTGTGAGAATGGTGATCGTCGCTCTGACTTGAAGGCTTACTAGCCATAACCATGTGAGACTCGACGCGTGGGAGGTACCGCCGCTCTGACTTGAAGGCTTACTAGCCATAACCATGTGAGACTCGACGTGTGAGAAGGTTATCGCCGCTCTGACTTGAAGGCTTACTAGCCATAACCATGTGAGACTCGACGTGTGGGGGAGGTATCGCCCGCTCTGACTTGAAGGCTTACTAGCCATAACCCATGTGTAGACTCGACGTGTGAGAAGGTATCTCCGCTCTGACTTGTAGGCTTATTAGCCATAACCATGTGAGACTCGCGACGTTTTGTGAGAAGGTATCGTCGCTTATGACTTGAAGGCTTACTAGCCATTAGCCATGTGAGACTCGACGTGTGAGAAGTATCGCCGCTCTGACTTGAAGGCTTACTAGCCTTAACCATGTGAGACCGCGGACGTGTGGGGAGGTACGGCCGCTCTGACTTGAAGGCTTACTAGCCATAACCATGTGAGACTCGACGTGTGAGTAAGTATCGCCGCTCTGACTTGAAGGCTACTAGGCCATAAACCATGTGAGACTCGACGTCTGTGTGAGAAGGTATCGCCGCTTGACTTGAAGGACTTACTAGCCATAACCATGTGAGACTCGACGTGTGAGGAGAAGGTTATCGCCGCTCCTTATTTCAAGACTTGAAGGCTTATCTAGGCCATAACCATGTGAGACTCGACGTGTGAGAAGGTATCGCACAAAAATCAACACGCGCCCCCCGCTCTGACTTGAAGGCTTACTAGCCATAACATGTGAGACTTCGAACGTGTGAGAAGGTATCGCCGCTCTGACTTGAAGGCTTACTAGCCATAACCATGTGAGACTCGACGTGTGAGAAGGTATCGCCGCTCTGACTTGAAGGCTTACTAGCCATAACCATGTGAGACTCGACGCGTGGGGAGGTACCGCCGCTCTCACTTGAAGGCTTACTAGCCATAGCCATGTGAGACTCGACGTGTGAGAAGGTATCGTCGCTAAGACTTGAAGGCACACTTACTAGCCATAGCCATGTGAGACTCGGACGTGTGCAGAGGTATCGCCGCTCTGGACTTGAAGGCTTACTAGCCATAACCATGTGAGACTCGACGTGTGGGGAGGTATCGCCGCTCCTGACTTGATGGCTTACTAGCCATAACCATGTGAGACTCGACGTGTGATCGAAGGTATCGCCGCTCTGACCTTGAAGGCTTACTAGCCATAACCATGTGAGACTCGACGTGTGAGAAGGTATCGCCGGCCTCTGACTTGGAAGGCTTACTAGCCATAGCCATGTGAGACTCGACGTGTGTGGAGGTATCGACGCTCTGACTTGAAGGCTTACTAGCCATACCATGTTGAGACTCGACGTGTGAGAAGGTATCGCCGCTCTGACTTGAAGGCTCTTACTAGCCATAACCATGTTGTGAGACTCGACGTGTGGGGAGGTATCGTCGCTCTGACTTGAAGGCTTACTAGCCATAACCAGGTGTGGGAGACTCGACGCGTTATGGAGGTACCGCCGCTCTCACTTGAAGGCTTATACTAGCCATAGCCATGTGAGACTCGACGTATGGTGAGAAGGTATCGCCGCTCTGACTTGAAGGGCTTACTAGCCATAGCCATGTGAGACTCGACGCGTGGGAAGCGTATCCGCCGCTTCTGACTTGAAGGCTTTACTAGCGATAACCATGTGAGACTCGACGTGTCGGGAGGTATCGCCGCTCTGACTTGAAGGGCTTACTAGCCATAGCCATGTGAGACTCGACGTGTGAGGAAGGTTATCGCGTCGCTCTGACTTGAAGGCTTACTTAGCCATAGCCATGTGAGTACTCGACGTTGTGAGAGGTATCACCGCTCTGACTTGAAGGCTTACTAGCCATAACCATGTGGAGACATCGACGTGCGAGAAGGTATCGCCGCTTCTGACTTGAAGGCTTACTAGCCATAACCATGTGAGACTCGACGCGTGGGAGAAGGTATCGCCGCTCTGACTTGAAGGCTTACTAGCCATAACCATGTGAGAACTCGATGGTCGTGTGAGATAGGTATCGCCGCTTTCTGACTTGAAGGCTTATAGTCCCATAAACCATGTGAGACTCGGATGCGTGTGACGGAAGGTATCGCCGCTCTGACTTGAAGGCTTACTAGCCATAACCATGTGAGACTCGACGTGTGAGAATTGAGATGGTATCGCCGCTCTGACTTGAAGGCTTACTAGCCATAACCATGTGAGGACTCGACGTGTGAGAAGGTATCGCCGCTCTGACTTGAAGGCTTACTAGCCATAACCATGTGAGACTCGACGCGTGGGGAGGTACCGCCGCTCTCACTTGAAGGCTTACTAGCCATAGCCATGTGAGACTCGACGTGTGAGAAGGTATCGTCGCTATGACTTGAAGGCTTACTAGCCATAGCCATGTGAGACTCGACGTCTGGGGAGGTATCGCCGCTCTGACTTGAAGGCTTACTAGCCATAACCATGTGAGACTCGACGTGTGAGAAGGTATCGTCGCTCTGACTTGAAGGCTTACTAGCCATAACCATGTGAGACTCGACGCGTGGGGAGGTACCGCCGCTCTGACTTGAAGGCTTACTAGCCATAACCATGTGAGACTCTCGAGTGAGACGTTGTGAGAAGGTATCGCCGCTCTGACTTGAAGGCTTACTAGCCATAACCATGTGAGACTCGACGTGTGGGGAGGTATCGCCGCTCTGACTTGAAGGCTTACTAGCCATAACCATGTGAGACTCGACGTGTGAGAAGGTATCGCCGCTCTGACTTGAAGGCTTACTAGCCATAGCCATGTGAGACTCGACGTGTGAGAAGGTATCGTCGCTATGACTTGAAGGCTTACTAGCCATAGCCATGTGAGACTCGACGTGTGAGAAGGTATCGCCGCTCTGACTTGAAGGCTTACTAGCCATAACCATGTGAGACTCGACGTGTGGGGAGTATCGCGCTCTGACTTGAAGGCTTACTAGCCATAACCATGTGAGACTCGACGTGTGAGAGGTCGTGTGTTGAGTAGGTATCGCCGCTCTGACTTGAAGTCTTACTAGCCATAACCATGTGAGACTCGACTCGTGTGAGAAGGTTATCGCCGCTCTGACTTGAAGGCTTACTAGCATAGCCATGTGAGATCGACGTGGTTTGAAATTGTGGGGAGGTATCGCCGCTCTGACTTGAAGGCTTACTAGCCATACCATGTGAGACTCGACGTGTGAGAAGGTATCGCCGCTCTGACTTGAAGGCTTACTAGCCATAACCATGTGAGACTCGACGTGTGGGGAGGTATCGTCGCTCTGACTTGAAGGCTTACTAGCCATAACCATGTGAGACTCGACGCGTATGGAGGTACCGCCGCTCTCACTTGAAGGCTTACTAGCCATAGCCATGTGAGACTCGACGTGTGAGAAGGTATCGCCGCTCTGACTTGAAGGCTTACTAGCCATAGCCATGTGAGACTCGACGCGTGGGAAGGTATCGCCGCTCTGACTTGAAGGCTTACTAGCCATAACCATGTGAGACTCGACGTGTCGGGAGGTATCGCCGCTCTGACTTGAAGGCTTACTAGCCATAGCCATGTGAGACTCGACGTGTGAGAAGGTATCGTCGCTCTGACTTGAAGGCTTACTAGCCATAGCCATGTGAGACTCGACGTGTGAGAAGGTATCACCGCTCTGACTTGAAGGCTTACTAGCCATAACCATGTGAGACTCGACGTGCGAGAAGGTATCGCCGCTCTGACTTGAAGGCTTACTAGCCATAACCATGTGAGACTCGACGCGTGGGGAGGTATCGCCGCTCTGACTTGAAGGCTTACTAGCCATAACCATGTGAGACTCGACGTTGTGAGAAGGTATCGCCGCTCTGACTTGAAGGCCCTCTCCTTACTAGCCATAACCATGTGAGACTCGACGTGTGAGAAGGTATCGCCGCTCTGACTTGAAGGCTTACTAGCCATAACCATGTGAGACTCGACGTGTGAGAAGGTATCGCCGCTCTGACTTGAAGGCTTACTAGCCATAACCATGTGAGACTCGACGTGTGAGAAGGTATCGCCGCTCTGACTTGAAGGCTTACTAGCCATAACCATGTGAGACTCGACGCGTGGGGAGGTACCGCCGCTCTCACTTGAAGGCTTACTAGCCATAGCCATGTGAGACTCGACGTTGAGTCGTGAGAAGGTATCGTCGCTCTGACTTGAAGGCTTACTAGCCATAGCCATGTGAGACTCGACGTTTTCCAACCCCCCTGGGGTGGTATCGCCGCTCTGACTTGAAGGCTTACTAGCCATAACCATGTGAGACTCGACCGGGATGATTTAATTTTTGTTTTGTGGTGAGAAGGTATCGTCGCTCTGACTTGAAGGCTTACTAGCCATAAAAAAAAAAAAAAAAAAACCCCCATGTGAGACTCGACGCGTGGGAGGTACCGACGCTCTGACTTGAAGGCTTACTAGCCATAACATGTGAGACTCGACGTGTTGGTTGAGAATGAGAAGGTATCGCCGCTCTGACTTGAAGGCTTACTAGCCATAACCATGTGAGACTCGACGTGTGGGGAGGTATCGCCGCTCTGACTTGAAGGCTTACTAGCCATAACCATGTGAGACTCGACGCGTGGGGAGGTATCGCCGCTCTGACTTGAAGGCTTACTAGCCATAACCATGTGAGACTCGACGTGTGAGAAGGTATCGCCGCTCTGACTTGAAGGCTTACTAGCCATAACCATGTGAGAATCGACGTGTGAGAAGGTATCGACCCGCCGCTCTGACTTGAAGGCTTACTAGCCATAACCATGTGAGACTCGACGTGTGAGAGGTATCGCCGCTCTGACTTGAAGGCTTACTAGCCATAACCATGTGAGACTCGAGTGTGAGAAGGTATCGCCGCTCTGACTTGAAGGCTTACTAGCCATAACCATGTGAGACTAGACGGTGGATTGTCGTGGGGAGGTACCGCCGCTCTCACTTGATGGATTACTAGCCATAGCCATGTGAGACTCGACGTGTGAGAAGGTATCGTCGCTCTGACTTGAAGGCTTACTAGCCATAGCCATGTGAGACTCGACGTCTGGGGAGGTATCGCCGCTCTGACTTGAAGGCTTACTAGCCATAACCATGTGAGACTCGACGTGTGAGAAGGTATCGTCGCTCTGACTTGAAGGCTTACTAGCCATAACCATGTGAGACTCGACGCGTGGGGAGGTACCGCCGCTCTGACTTGAAGGCTTACTAGCCATAACCATGTGAGACTCGACGTGTGAGAAGGTATCGCCGCTCTGACTTGAAGGCTTACTAGCCATAACCATGTGAGACTCGACGTGTGGGGAGGTATCGCCGCTCTGACTTGAAGGCTTACTAGCCATAACCATGTGAGACTCGACGTGTGAGAAGGTATCGCCGCTCTGACTTGAAGGCTTACTAGCCATAACCATGTGAGACTCGACGTGTGAGAAGGTATCGCCGCTCTGACTTGAAGGCTTACTAGCCATAACCATGTGAGACTCGACGTGTGAGAAGGTATCGCCGCTCTGACTTGAAGGCTTACTAGCCATAACCATGTGAGACTCGACGTGTGAGAAGGTATCGCCGCTCTGACTTGAAGGCTTACTAGCCTAACCATGTGAGACTCGACGCTGTGGGGAGGTACCGCCGCTCTCACTTGAAGGCTTACTAGCCATAGCCATGTGAGACTCGACGTTGTGGAGAAGGTATCGTCGCTCTGACTTGAAGGCTTTACTAGCATAGCCATGTGAGACTCGACGTCTGGGGAGGTATCGCCGCTCTGACTTGAAGGCTTACTAGCATAACCATGTGAGACTCGACGTGCGAGAAGGTATCGACGCTCTGACTTGAAGGCTTACTAGCCATAACCATGTGAGACTCGACGTGTGGGGAGGTACCGCCGCTCTGACTTGAAGGCTTACTAGCCATAACCATGTGAGACTCGACGTGTGAGAAGGTATCGCCGCTCTGACTTGAAGGCTTACTAGCCATAGCCATGTGAGACTCGACGTGTGGGGAGGTATCGCCGCTCTGACTTGAAGGCTTACTAGCCATACCATGTGAGACTCGACGTGTGAGAAGGTATCGCCGCTCTGACTTGAAGGCTTATTAGCCATAACCATGTGAGACTCGACGTGTGAGAAGGTATCGCCGCTCTGACTTGAAGGCTTACTAGCCATAGCCATGTGAGACTCGACGTGTGAGAAGGTATCGTCGCTATGACTTGATGGCTTACTAGCCATAGCCATGTGTGACTCGACGTGTGTGAGAAGGTATCGCGCTCTGACTTGAAGGCTTACTAGCCATAACCATGTGAGACTCGACGTGTGGGGAGGTACGCCGCTCTGACTTGAGGCTTACTAGCCATAACCATGTGAGACTCGACGTGTGTGTAGGTATCGCCGCTCTGACTTGAAGGCTTACTAGCCATAACCATGTGAGACTCGACGTGTGAGAAGGTATCGCCGCTCTGACTTGAAGGCTTACTAGCCATAGCCATGTGAGACTCGACGTGTGTGAGAATGGTATCGCCGCGCTGACATAGAAAGGCTTACTAGCCAATAGCCATGTGAGACTCGACGTGTGGGAGGTATCGCCGCTCTGACTTGAAGGCTTACTAGCCATACCATGTGAGACTCGACGTGTGAGAAGGTATCGCCGCTCTGACTTGAAGGCTTACTAGCCATAACCATGTGAGACTCGACGTGTGGGGAGGTATCGTCGCTCTGACTTGAAGGCTTACTAGCCATAACCATGTGAGACTCCACGCGTGGGGAGGTACCGCCGCTCTCACTTGAAGGCTTACTAGCCATAGCCATGTGAGACTCGACGTGTGAGAAGGTATCGCCGCTCTGACTTGAAGGCTTACTAGCCATAGCCATGTGAGACTCGACGCGTGAGAAGGTATCGCCGCTCTGACTTGAAGGCTTACTAGCCATAACCATGTGAGACTCGACGTGTGGGGAGGTATCGCCGCTCTGACTTGAAGGCTTACTAGCCATAGCCATGTGAGACTCGACGTGTGAGAAGGTATCGTCGCTCTGACTTGAAGGCTTACTAGCCATAGCCATGTGAGACTCGACGTGTGAGAAGGTATCGTCGCTCTGACTTGAAGGCTTACTAGCCATAACCATGTGAGACTCGACGTGTGAGAAGGTATCGCCGCTCTGACTTGAAGGCTTACTAGCCATAGCCATGTGAGACTCGACGTGTGAGAAGGTATCGCCGCTCTGACTTGAAGGCTTACTAGCCATAACCATGTGAGACTCGACGTGTGGGGTGGTATCGCCGCTCTGACTTGAAGGCTTACTAGCCATAACCATGTGAGACTCGACGTGTGGGGAGGTATCGCCGCTCTGACTTGAAGGCTTACTAGCCATAACCATGTGAGACTCGACGCGTGGGGAGGTATCGCCGCTCTGACTTGAAGGCTTACTAGCCATAACCATGTGAGACTCGACGTGTGTGAGAAGGTATCGCCGCTCTGACTTGAAGGCTTACTAGCCATAACCATGTGAGACTCGACGTGTGAGAAGGTATCGCCGCTCTGACTTGAAGGCTTACTAGCCATAACCATGTGAGACTCGACGTGTGGGGAGGTATCGCCGCTCTGACTTGAAGGCTTACTAGCCATAACCATGTGAGACTCTACGTGTGAGAAGGTATCACCGCTCTGACTTGAAGGCTTACTAGCCATAACCATGTGAGACTCGACGTGTGAGAAGGTATCGCCGCTCTGACTTGAAGGCTTACTAGCCATAACCATGTGAGACTCGACGCGTGGGGAGGTATCGCCGCTCTGACTTGAAGGCTTACTAGCCATAACCATGTGAGACTCGACGTGTGAGAAGGTATCGCCGCTCTGACTTGAAGGCTTACTAGCCATAACCATGTGAGACTCGACGTGTGAGAAGGTATCGCCGCTCTGACTTGAAGGCTTACTAGCCATAACCATGTGAGACTCGACGTGTGAGAAGGTATCGCCGCTCTGACTTGAAGGCTTACTAGCCATAACCATGTGAGACTCGACGTGTGGGGAGGTATCGCCGCTCTGACTTGAAGGCTTACTAGCCATAACCATGTGAGACTCGACGCGTGGGGAGGTACCGCCGCTCTCACTTGAAGGCTTACTAGCCATAGCCATGTGAGACTCGACGTGTGAGAAGGTATCGTCGCTATGACTTGAAGGCTTACTAGCCATAGCCATGTGAGACTCGACGTGTGAGAAGGTATCGCCGCTCTGACTTGAAGGCTTACTAGCCATAACCATGTGAGACTCGACGTGTGGGGAGGTATCGCCGCTCTGACTTGAAGGCTTACTAGCCATAACCATGTGAGACTCGACGTGTGGGGAGGTATCGCCGCTCTGACTTGAAGGCTTACTAGCCATAGCCATGTGAGACTCGACGTGTGGGGAGGTATCGCCGCTCTGACTTGAAGGCTTACTAGCCATAACCATGTGAGACTCGACGTGTGAGAAGGTA
The DNA here is from genome assembly GCA_907163375.1 of Prostheceraeus crozeri. Lineage (NCBI taxonomy): Eukaryota > Metazoa > Platyhelminthes > Polycladida > Euryleptidae > Prostheceraeus > Prostheceraeus crozeri. The sequence goes on along the minus strand of CAJQUW010001657.1, from coordinate 295 downwards.
TCGCCGCTCTGACTTGAAGGCTTACTAGCCATAACCATGTGAGACTCGACGTGTGGGGAGGTACCGCCGCTCTGACTTGAAGGCTTACTAGCCATAACCATGTGAGACTCGACGTGTGAGAAGGTATCGCCGCTCTGACTTGAAGGCTTACTAGCCATAACCATGTGAGACTCGACGCGTGGGGAGGTATCGCCGCTCTGACTTGAAGGCTTACTAGCCATAACCATGTGAGACTCGACGTGTTTGTGGGTGGGGAAACCGGTCTCACTTGAACGCATCCGTTTAGCCTACTTTT